>CM068830.1:65811683-66394183 GCA_028554795.2 Sinohyriopsis cumingii
TAGAACTGAAGAGTACTTGGAGACGTTGATCACACCAAGAACTTCTCCGTTGATGACCCCAAAAATTACTTCCCCCAGTGGGAGGACCCTCCAATTTAGTGGCAGTGGCTGCTGCTCACAAAGTACCTTCTCCCAAAATCAAAGTCCAAGAATGATCGGGCATGTTACAAAGTTTACTGGATTTGTCCAAGCAAGAGCTGGCTCGATTTAGTCCGTTGCGTACCCCTACACGACGTGTCATGCCTGTCCTCAAACTGATACGACGTAAAGACAATCAGTGGCGACGCGTTCCAGTATAAAAAGGGCCTGTGACCAAGTCGGGGGTATCAGTGTTTTTTGGTGCTCCTGACGACTCAAAGATGTCACCCTCCAGAAAACCCCAAGGAAAGAAAAGGAAAAGGACTACCACCACGTTTAGTCAAACATGGGGACATGTTATCTGTCCTGTCCAAAGCTTCTCCACCTCTACGAAAAAAACTCATTCAATCGGCCTCCAAAGAGGTCATCGATACCGTGAGAGAATGTTGTTTGAACGTCTTGAAAGGCACGATCCCTTTGCCCAAACACCAGAAACAATGCTTAGGCAAACATCGTCACGTTTCTTCGCCAAATGGTTCAAAACAAAATTCCCATTCGTCAAAAGAAGAAGATGTTGGTCAAACGTGGAGGCATTTTACCCCTCTTGTTAGGTCCCTTGCTGAAAGGAGTCTTGGGAACCATGTTGGGAGGACTGGTGGGAGCAAGATAAAAAGACCCTCGGAAGTCCCCAAGATCTCAGAATTGACCCCTGACAGCCCCATGGAAGGACGAAAACTAGCTTTAGTGCCTTACAAACGATGGATGGAATACCATCGGTGGCAAGAACACGCACCCCACATTTACCTCCCAATCCCCATTTGAGCGAGATGTCCCAGTTACAACACGAATTGCAGTCCTTGATGGATCGCCGAAACAGAAAAATCGCAAAAGTACGGTCAACTTTTGCAACGACTGCAACTTTTTCACCAGAAAGCTTTAGACGAAACAGCTCTACCCACTCTGAAAGATTTTAAAACCTTGATGAAAAGTCCAGCACCATCATCACTACCACCACCACCACTACTACCATCCCCAGGGGTCACCAGAGATGCTACCTCACGAAGGCCTGAGGAAGAAGAGATGCGAGAAGTGTTTCAAACACCGTCAGCAGCTCCCATTTCGAGTAAGATTGCAGCATCCTTGTTGACCCCGTCCCCCACACCCCAACGAGAAGAAATGAAAGCTTGGGTTAAAAAGATGATGTCCACTCCTCCTTCGACAGAAGTGAAAAAGAAAGAAGGGAAACCAGAAGTGAAAAAAGAAAAGAAGACCAAAGCCATTTCATTGCCACCACCACCACCACCTCCACTACCTTCGACTTCTACTCCCGTAACCCATCGGACACGTAAATCCGTTTCCAAACCACCCGTTCGACCCACCCAAAGTAGCATCACCGAAGAGTGGGTGACTTATTAACACACCAACCAACACAAAAAATGGAAAAAGTCTTAGCCAGCATTTATTACGATCCCTCCCATCCTGCAGGTTACGCAGGAGTTCAAAAATTGTATCGTGCTGCCAAAACGCGACTGAAAAGTCTCCGTTCACCTCAAGTGCAACGATGGTTACAAGAACAAGCTACCTACACTTTACACAAACCCATTCGACGCAAGTTTGCCAGAAGTCGCACCCGAGTGGAAGGCATCGATCATCAATGGCAAGCCGATTTAGCCGATGTCTCTCATTTGGCCAGCTACAATCGTGGCTACAAATATTTGTTTTGTGTCATCGACGTCTTTTCCAAATTTGCCTGGGTCGTGGCCTTGACTTCCAAATCGAGCAGCGAGTTAGTGCGAGCCCTGCAACGGGTGTTTGAAACAAAGTGGTCGTCACCCTCTTCGATGGCAAACGGACAAAGGCACCGAATTTCTGAACCAAGCTTTCCAAAAAGAATTAAAGAAACGTGACATTCATTTTTTTACCACCGAGAATCCCGAAACCAAAACCAGCATCGTGGAACGTTTTTCAACGCACTTTGAAAGAACGCATGTGGAAATATTTTACGCATCACCACACTCTGAAGTACATCGACATCTTACCGCACCTGGTGCAAGCGTACAACCAATCTTACCATCGAAGCATCGGACGTGCCCCGCAAGAAGTGACTCCCGAGAACGAAGTGCTGGTGTTTGAGCGCCTGTTTGGTACGTCCCCGACAAGGGCTGTCCCCAAGAAAAGTGGAATGTTGGCCGTAGGAGATTGGGTGCGCATTGGCAAAACCAAACGCACTTTCGACAAAGGTTACTTACCTAACTGGACGACCGAATTGTTTCGCGTCACTGGACGAGTGCATGGCCGTCATCCTGCCGTCTATAAATTGGAAGACGTGAACGGAGAAGTGCTCAAAGGAACGTTTTATTTGCCCGAGTTACAACGTGTGACCAAAAAAGAAGACGACGTGTACGACATCGAAAGCATTCTCGAACGCAGAACCCGTAAAGTAGGCAAACGACGTGTCAAAGAAGTCAAAGTACGTTGGAAAGGATATCCACCCAGTTTTGATTCTTGGATCGACGCTTCGCAAGTCATCGACTATAAAAAGAAGTGACCATCATGCCCTTTCACACAGACGCAGCTACGTCGACCACTCCTTCACCTAGTTCTTCTGTGCAAGATTTACAAAAACAACGCTTGTAGGTGTGGTGTGGAGAACGTGTGCCTAAAACGCAAATCGTCTTTTTCTGCCAAATCTTCGTGGTGTATTGTGTCATCGGGGCAGCCATTGCCAATTTGAGTTTGCAACAAGGAGACAAACAATTGTGGACCATTTTATTGAGCAGTTGCATCGGTTACCTGCTTCCCAATCCCTCCCTGAAATTCTCCTCGAAAGGGAACCACGGGAACCGTGTGTCCAGTGCCAGTGTCAGTCACCACTCCAACAACAACCACAACCAGAACCCCATTTTGGGCGGAGACACTCCTCTGACGTCCAGTAACCCCTCGGACAGCCACAGAACTCTGGAATTATGAGTCACCAAAACCAATTTTACTTAACCTTACCCATTGACAGTTCCATGGAGGTGTTTCCCAACAACACGTTGTGCTGTTACACGGCCAAATTACCTCAGGCCATCCCATTAGATCACGAAGCCCATTGGGAAGTGGCTTTAGTGGAAATCATTCACCCGACCCAAGTCCTCAATGTCCTTCCCAATCAAAATAGTTTTGATGTGGAAGTTCATGACGAGCAAATGCAGCAGTACTTGGATACCCATGGCAAATATGACAAGAAAACCCCTGGCACAAGAAATCAAAAGTACATCACCTATTACTTGTTCATTCCCCCAGGCTATTATTTTAGTGGTCAACATTTGGTGAGCACCATTACCTCCAGGTTTAATGTCGTGTTTCTGAAAGCTTTGGAAAGTGCCAAAAAAAGTGTCACCATGGAATACCACAAAACAGCTCGTCGCTTCTTGATGAAATTTGACGGGAGTAAAATCCTGTCCATTTTATTTTGTTCTGAATTGTTTGACATGTTGGGCGGAGACATGGACATGAGAATGGCCATGCTAAAGAAAAACGAATTACCAATCGTTTACGACAACGAGTCTTTTAGCAAGTTATTTCGTGCCCCGGTAGAAGTGAACCAAGGACTGAATTTGATGTTTGTGTACTCCGATGTGGTGGAGTATAACGTGGTGGGACACACCTCCGTACCGTTACTGCGTGTCATTACTTTCAAAGTGGATTCTGCCACGAACGCTGAAGAGGAAGGTGGAAACACGTATCACGTTCACCGCGAATTTGTCCATCCTCACTATTTGCCTGTCAGCAAGTCTTATTTGGACACGGTCAACATTGCTATAAAAGGAGATTTGGGACAAAATATTCCATTCACCAAAGGAAAAGTCACAGTGAAACTCCATTTTCGAAAACGGTTCTCTCACGACTCGTAAGTCATGTATCCAGTGTACCGAGGGGTTGCTCGACAGCGAGGACACGGTTTAGGAGATATGTTAAAATCGGCTTTTCGTTCGGTGGCCCCGGTGTTGAAACCGATGGTGACACGCGGATTGCACGCCTTGAAAGATGCGGCACTGACGCAAGGCAAAGAATTTCTCCAAAATGTCATCATCGACAAACAAAATCCTAAAGAAGCCTTCATGAGGGCAGGCAAAAATGTCTTGCTGCAAACGGGCAAAGACATTTTAGGCCGACGAGACACACCTATAAATTCCCTGCACGTTACCGAGTCAGGCATTCAGCAAGGACAAGGCAGAAAGAGACGACGAAGAAAACACCCTTTCACCAGACTTCACACTCCTAGAGCGAGAAAGACCAAGAAAAGAAGAACCGTTCGAGACTTAGACGTTTTCGAGTATTGAGAAAGAACAAAAAAACAGAAATATGATGCACCGAGAGTCTTGCGCTTGTTCCAAGTCGGAACTGAATCTGTTTGCCATGCCCCCAACATGATGACCATGCCAGAATCCCAATGGGTGGAATTTCACCCCGTCTCTTCTTTGACAGCCTCAGCTCCCATCGAGTTTGAAATCAAAGGACAGCCCGAAGATTACATCGATCTGAATAGCAGTTACTTGTACCTGAAAGTCAAAGTTGTCGATGAGGATAATACGCACTTAGATGGTGATGAGGTAATAGCTCCCGTCAACAATTTCATGCATTCCTTGTTCAGTGGAGTGGACTTGTACTTGAATAACAAACTGGTCAGTAGCAGCATGGATACTTACCCTTATCGAGCGTACCTGGAAAATCTCTTGACGTACGGAATAGACGCCAAGAACACTCATCTCAATGCCTGTGTGGTATGGGAAGCTGACGATGCAGGGAAGTTTGAAGAATTCGAAATTAATACAACCAAAGAACACAATGCGGGATTTGTAGAACGAAGAGACAGAATCAAAAGTGGAGATAGTTTAGAACTGATGGATCGTTTGCATTTGGACATGTGGTTACAAGAAAAGTATTTGCTGAACGGAGTGAATCTCCGCCTGAGACTGAATCGTAGTAGTGCCGCTTTCCATTTGATAGGTACTAGTGCTTGCAAAACTGTCATCGAGGAAACCAGGTTCTACGTACGACTCGTGGAAGTGTTACCTAAAGTGGGTAACGACATCAGTCAGACGTTGAGCAGAACGACCGCCAAGTATCCCATACGACGCGTGGAAGTGAAAACCTTCACCATTCCTACGGGGCTGCGATCCATGATCGAAGATCATTTGTTTCAAGGACAGTTACCCAAACGTTTGATCCTTGGTATCGTCGAGAATGCAGCCTTCAACGGAGCTTTGGCTAAAAATCCTTTCCACTTTAAACACTTTGACGTGTCCAAGATCGAAGTCAGTCGCGATGGCAAGACCTTGTGTACCCTACCTTTCGAACCTAACTTTGACAAGAAGAATTACTTGAGGTCGTACTTGTCCCTGTACGAAGCCACTGGTCAGTTAGGAACCAACACCAGTCACGGAATTACGTGCGAGGATTACGCAGGAGGCTACGCTTTGTGGGCTTTCGATTTCACTCCAGACCAAGGCAGCGACGAGGGACATTTCCACCCTATAAAATCTGGCCAGATTCGTGTGGAAATTCAGTTTACTACAAATCTAACAGAGACGGTGAACGTCATCCTGTATGCAGAATTCGATAATACGATAGAAATCAACAGTTTGAGAGAAGTCATTCTAGACTATTAGAAGTCATGGAAGACTGTTATCCCTCTTTACCTAGTGGAGAAACTTTAGACATGAAATGTGAGGAGACCATGGAAAAAGAAGAAGTGATCATGATGAAGTCAAGATGGCCAGAACAAGAAGCCCATTTAGTCTCCTGTTTTGCCAAACACTTGGTCGAAAAAATGACGGAATTGATCAAGAAAGATTGCTATGGATGTCAAAACGATCATCCCAGTCAAATTCAACACGATAAATGCCTGATGCTGAGTCAAGAAGAAAAATTGGACGAGAATCTGGACGATGCTTGGAGTCTCATCTCGGACGAAGTCGTGTTGCATCAGTGGTATAAAGACTTGCGTGAACATTCTTGTCCACCATTAACCACTCAAGAGATCCATCGTATCGAAGCTCTCCTGAATCAAAGTGAGGAGACGAAACGAAGAAACGGTTATTTGTCAGACATTTTCAAGCAAAAAGTCAGGATCGAATTGATGACTTATTATTACCTGTGAAGAAGAAGAAGAAAAAAAAAACACACAAAACATAGATACCTGGGAACTTTATTACGTTTTGAACCACAGTTCGTACGCGGCTTCTTGGAATCCTGTCGTCTGTGCTAAAGATGAACTCCCTTATCGCAAACCTCAAGACCATCAAGCTTATGTGATCAACACGGACGACAGTCTTCTCCCAGGAACCCACTGGGTAGCCGTTTACTTTCCTCAAGAAGGATGTGTGAAATATTTTGATTCGTACGGATTGCCCCCTTTGGAAGACGATATCATTGACTTTATGAGGAGAAATGCTCAGACCACACGATTCAATAATGTGAAATTACAAGGCACAGATTCCTTGGTGTGTGGACAATATTGTGTGTATTTTCTGCATCATCGTTGCCTGGGCTATTCCTTAGAACATTTAGTGACTCATTTTGATCCTCGTTCTTCTTCTAGAAACGATGTGAAAGTAGATCGATGGTTTTGTGACCATTAGGTATCACGGTACCAATTGTTTCTCCATATACCTCAATGCTAATGTTTTGTGAAATAAATATACTTTCTGTCCTACTTGGGCATGCACTGTCATATAGAACAATGCTAGATTGTCAATTTGACAATGACATAACCAGGTACTCCATTGCATTTAAGAGAGATAACTCTACTGGAACTAGACAGGGGTAAGAGTTATCTAGTCACAACAAGCACATTTTCAGCCATGTGTACCATATTTTAAAAAAATCATAAAAAATACAAAATATGATCTAGATAGAAATTAACACAAACTCACATGTTGCCAAGAGGCTCAACATTTTTTTAAGCCAAACAGAAAGTACAACTCTTACATAATGCACCAATCACAGCTAGTGTTGTTCTTTAATTCTGAATACAATGATCCATACACCTTAAGCTCCGCCCACCTGGACTTGCGCAATTGGTACCGTTATACCATTATGCTTATCTTTTGTCTCAAGCTAGGAAACGTAGTGTCCATCAATGGCCTAATGATTTCCAACAGTGGAAATCACAATTTCATTCACAACGTTGTCAACCCTGTTTAAAGTAGAGTATGAATTGAAAAAAATGTTTGTCATTTGAATAAAATGTTTGATGTTATAGGGTTGGATTATTGTTAAAAATGTTAAAGTTGTTTTTTAGTGTTAAGTGATTTTTTGAATAAAAAATGTTGTGTTTTGAAAAAAAATGCCTTTGTCTTTTGTTTGGCTATAAGAATGTTGATTCATGCTCTTTGACTTCTTACTATCCCTCTCATGACACTCATTGAACGTTGCGGCTCGAAAACCGTGGAGGGATGTTTTCCTTCACGTCCGCGCTTTGACTTTAAGAACCGGGGTAGTTTCCAGTCTAACCATCCATTGTCGACTCATCCTCCTACGAAGATGTGCTCCAAACTAGCTAAGCTAAACGAAGCCTACTTGAGTTTGCATAGGGTCAGACACAGTCTGATACCGAAGCCAGAAGAGATAGAGAATGTGAGAATGTTAAAAGTCACTGAAGACCTGATATAAGAGCTCTTCAGAGAAGAAGTGAACAGGGAGAAAGAAGAATGGACAGAGAAGTACAGACTTCAGAGACAGCAGCAACAGCAACAACAACAACAGCAGCAGCAGCAGCAGCAGCAGCAGCAGCAGCAACCTGAAGCTGACAGAGGCTTTGTCGATTGTCGTATCGACACCAAAGAGTTCTTCTTCTCTTTCCGAAGAAGCAGACTTATCGCCAGAAAGTCTATCCTCAGAGGACATCGCATTCTTAGAAACTAAAAGATTGCCACAGCAAACAAAAAAAAAAAAAACCAGCCCTTTTCAGGGCTACCCAATACTCTAGAAAAGAAATAACAATCAATTTGCCAATGTGTGTTGGTAGAGTAGTGTGAATATAAACACTAATTCTTTTTTTATAGTGTGAGGGTATGTGTTTGTGTGTAAGATTGTGTGTTTGTAAGTGCTCAGATAAGTTGGTGTGGATAGTAGATTAAGATCATGTTTTTTTTTTGGCTGTTTGAGGTGTGGGGAGAGTAGATTTGGGGGTTTGATTGCTTTGCGTATGTGAATAGTATATTGAAGTGATTAATGAAAATTTTTTTTAGGAACGGGTAGTATAAAAAAAAGTGAGTGAGTGTTTCTTTTAGGTCCGCGTGTTGTTTTTGGTCATGATCTAGGTAAGATCAATTTTATGTTTTTAGGGGGATGTTTTCCTTCACGTCCGCACTTTTAGTATAAATTGAAACTCGTTCGGCAGTCCAGCTACCCTTGTTGATTGATCAACACCAGAATGAACACCAGACTAGCGAAACTGTTGGAACTTCATGTGCATCTGGATTATGCCAGGCGCCTGTTGAACGAACTGGCCGCGGAAGCCATTGTGGAAGAGGGAAGGATGAAAGAGGAGGAGGAGAGAAGAAACAAAGAAGAGGAGGAGAGAAGATACAAAGAAGAGGAGGAGAGAAGATACAAAGAAGAGGAGGAAAAGGAGAGAAGAAATTTCAGAATCCCAGAGACAGAAAATTGGGATTCTGAAGCTATTTATCCTCCGTCTGCTCTCTCCCCCCAAAAAGTAAAAAGCAACTGGGGAACAAGATGTGTATGTGGCGCCAGGCCTGGAAGGTGCCATCATTAACCAGGTGTCCATGAAGTTCCAGAAAAACCCAGCCCTTTTCAAGGCTACCAAATACTCTAGAAAAGAAATAACAATCAATCTGCCAATGTGTGTAGGTAGCGTAGTGTGAATATAAACACTGACTCTTTTTTCATAATGTGAGTGTATGTGTTTGTGTGTTTGTGTTTGTGTTTGTAACTGCTCACGTAAGTTAGTGTGAATAGTAGATTATGGGTTAGTTTATTGTTTCTTAGCGTATGTGGAGAGTATAGTTTGGGTTTTATTATATGAAATGAGAAAGTAGGGGGATGTTTTCCTTCACGTCCGCGCGTTGTTCGGTCATGATCTAGGTAATATCAATTTTATGTCTTAGGGGGATGTTTCTTTCACGTCCGCGCTTTTCGTATAAGAAACCAGAACGTTCGTCGTTCGCACCATTCTACGGAATAACAGATACAAGATGGAAGTGTCGGCGTTGTTTAATGATTTAAGAAATGTTTACTTTTGGATGATGGATGGAGAATATACTATTGAAAATATAGAAAGAGAATGGAGGTTGAGAAAAAGTCTTGACTATGTCAGTGAACTAAAATTAGCGAGGAAGATGATAGAGGAGATGATAGAGGAAGAAGTTAAGAGATTGAGAGGATTGATTCAACCAGAGTATGTAAGAGTGGGGACTATAAAAGAGTCTATGGACAAGGTAAAAGCAGTGAGATGCTATTTAGAAGAGCTAGAGAAATGGTCAGAGTGGAAGTTTGTGAAAAGGGGCAGTGAACAGCTAAAGAAAGCGGAAGAAAAGATGAAAAAGATAATAGAGGAAGAAGTGCAGAAAATTAAGGACAGGTGGGCGAAAGATAGAAAAGAACAAGAGAATAGAAAGAAAAAAGGAAGAATATGAGAGACTGAACAATAACTGGATAAAAATCCAACAGAAGTTCCGAGCCATGGGTCACCCGGACTGGATACCGGAAAATGAAAAGAAGAAGAAAGGAATGATGGAAAAAATAAGGGAATGGATAAAGAAGTGGAGGAGTTAGAAGCAGAAGAAACCCAAAGGCCCTTTTCAGGGCCACCCACATTTCTCGAAAAGAGATAGCCTTTCGATTGCCTACCCCTTTTTTTAAAAAATTTTAAAAAAAAAAATTTAAAAAAAAAAAATCCCATGTTCAATTTCCTTTGTCGCTCAACAGTCCCACGATTTTTCTCCATGTTAATTTCCCTTGTCGCTCAACAGTCCCACGATTTTTCTCCATGTTAATTTCCCTTGTCGCTCAACAGTCCCACGATTTTTCTCCATGTTAATTTTCCATTGTCGCCAGATTGTCCCGGGGGGGTCTGTAATGCTAATTCCCATTGTCGCTCGGGTATCCCTATTTACTACTTTCGATCGTGCATATTTGCCTGTTAAATTATGAACTATAAATTCCTGAAGAAACCAGGAACCAAACATGTAGAATATGTTGTCTCGACTGTCTACATTCCCCGTCATATATTTATAATCTAAGTTACTTTCTGAAATAAAGAAACATATATATTAATAAATACATAGTGAAAACCGTTCAGCCAGATTCGGTCCAAAATAATGTTACAGAGTCGGTAGTACAGGCAATGCTATTTACCCGCAGACCGGGGTTCGAATTTCCATGGGATACGAATTAAAATACTCTAACTTGTGTGATAATTATATGGCTGGGCATGCACTGCACACGATAAATAAATAGTATAACAAAACACCACTAACGGAAGACCTGACAGAAGGCCAAGAAAAGACTTTAGCTGACATAGCCAAAGGCCATTTGAGCCTAACTTGTGCCCGGTGTATGTCATCAATCGAATGGTCTCAATCTTCCTATGTATGCATCATATCACCAGTGCCGGATGAAGGTGGGAGTCGCATTGGCCTTCCTAGTCATGGGAGAGTCCTTGGTTGCAGTGGAAAAAAATGACATTTATTTAATCAAACCATATATAGGTCTAAATGGTCTCATACTTAGCATAATACAACCAACAATTATACACATATAAAGGACAGTATAATGACTACTCTCAGGGTGCAATTGTAGATTTATATCCTAAGTGCCTCGGGACCTTAATCAGCTCCTGTTCTACAAAGTAGGAAACAAATTACCTTGTTACCTTAAAATTTTTATATAAATATTTGAATATTCTTGTTTGTGTTTATAGCTGAAATAAGGATAATATGTACTTTTGCATGTCTGATAAATATTATGCACACGCTACTTAAATAAATTAAACGGTTAGAATGTAAGTCTGGCTGGTACATTATTAAAATTATTTGCTGATTTTGTGCAAATCAGACACGGTGGGTTTGTGTAACCGGCCACACTGCGGTTTTCTGTGCGCTCTAAGTTACTGTAGTGTATCTGTGAAAAGTATTACAAATATATATTGACGAAGGGAAAGCCTCGAGGATCTCAAAGGCTAGCTCTGCAATGAGAAGCGTGCTGGTAATGAACAAGAACATAAAGCCACATGATCCAGTCGACCATCAGGATGCCGCCATGGAAAACTTTGTCACAAACGGGGTACCAGGCGCGTCGCTGTTGGCGTCTGCCATGATATCATTGTTAATCGAGGTTCCTGGGGCCGACACCTTTGTTTTAGTTAGTAACCACCGTTATGTCTGCCGGAATGACATCCATCAGTGGGTGCCAGACATCATGATCGTCTATCTCACGGCCGACAGAACACGTCAGTTGGTGCGGTCACGGAAAGATATGCGTTCGGTTGCTATCGCTGACATTCCATGAAAGACTTTCAACAGGTTAGTGGATTTACACTCAGCAATGACAACGACACTAGCACAGTCACGTGTACCGGTTTTCCTTTATTAACCTCCACGGAAGTCGCTGTGACTGAATGTGGACATCGCTTGTGACCTGTGTAAACGGGTCCTTATGAGCACATAATGGCAGTACTGTCGTTCCAGCTAACGCTTTACGCGAAAGCCTTACAATTTGCTTTGCGTCTATGTTTGATTAAGACAAACCATTTGGTGTGAGGGCCTCAAAGGCAACATGCAGCCGCTGAGATTGTCAACCATCTTTGGCTTGGTCCTGGACAGCAATTATAACTGACGTAGCTTTAAGCAATATTCTTGGCAAGCCATGGGTGTGTGTGTGTGTGTGTGTGTGTGTGTGTGTGTGGAAAAGCCAGACACAAACAAGGAACACGAATCATTATTGCCGCCTGCCAAGCCTGTGATCGATGCAGATAATTGGTGGGAGAGGATCTGCGGACCATTGGGTTGACGCGTGATGGTTCACGTTTGGTTGGAACGAAAAGAAAAAAGCAGATAGACACTGAGCCCTGAGACCGTCTATAGTAACCTAAACAAACCCGCGGCCGCCAAGGGCTAAATGTGATTTCGCTGTCAGAACAAAAGCCAACAGAACTGTCCTTGGAGCGTCTCGAGTGCGATTGCCACTACAATGTAATCGTGGTATTTGACAAAACTGAATACATATTAGGCCTATATAACTCGTTTCGACAAAGAAAAAGAATGCAGCGTTATATTGGAAAACAAAAGACCTGCCTCATCACACTAATAGGTCCGAAAAACAAACAATTGATGAAACTACGGATAGAAGGCACGGGGTCTGGAGTGAAGAAGGCAATGTTATTCACATATCCGATGCTTTTAAGCAAACTGCATGGGAGCTCATCCACCACCCTCACCCAACTTCTCAGAAGAATTAAACTTTCACATCACTCTCCTCGTACAAGAATTTAAATGTCTCTATACCCGAAGATCAATAATGCACTGGAAACTAAGATCGGTGAGGATGAAACCTCCCACTGGCTAAAGGGAGCCCCCGGCGCGCCCTCTACAACAATATCGGCTTGTATTAAACGAGATGGACAGCATTAACACCACATGGACGACTTCTCTAGGCACCAGCTTAGCGGGGATTGGGATATTATCAACAATTATTTCAGCCCCCGTTGTGATTGTCCTTGAAATCAGTTACTTGAGCTGTGTCCTGTTTCTATCACCGGACATTTCATTCAGTCAGCGACCTGGAAACCCCAAACTACGACACCGTTTCAGACCATATAACAAAATGGTATAATAGTTACCCGCAGAAAGCCGATCATGAAAAAGGGATAATGAAAAGTCTAGATGGAAATTCGTAATACGCTGTGTTGTGGCTGTCAGAATGACAGGAAGAGCAGAAATAATACTAAATTACTAAACCATTTCAACGACGTCCTTCTGACACGAGACCTACCTCCAACGCATTTCCGACATACGATGCTATCTTTAATCACGAAACAAAATGCGATGCTGAAGCGGCCAATCTTTGTATTTTTAGATCGGCGATGTGGTTGCTGGCCCAAAATGCCCCTTTTACATCCCCTAAGTTCAGAGCTGGAAAGTAATTTTTGCGATCATGCTTTCCTTCATGCATAGGTGATAGGAAAATAACCAACTGATACACCCACGTTAAAAAACTAGAACACTATATATGTCTGTCTGAAACAAATTTGTCTGGCGTGTTGTTGTAACAAAAGAAGACAGGCATACATAAGCACTTTTTCGACTCGTGAGTATAGGCTCATTTGTCTAGTTATTATAGTTATTGAAAATAAAAAAAACAACAGTATAAACTTCTAAGGTGGCAGGGTCCAGTTTCGTAAATTGGCCCCTGGCAAATTTCTTAACTTAAGGCTATGGTGTGACTTTTTCAGCTATTATTGTTTAGTATTTATAGATATGGATATATTTGTGAACTAGGTGTTTTGGGCTTGTGTTGTTCTTGAAATTGATGTCAGGCATGTACACCTTCCATTGTTGCTCTGCAGTATGTTGATAGTGAAATACCAATAGTTGGCTAGGAAGAAGAGCTAGCCTCCCATAGCAGTAGACACGTGGGTTCAAGGCAACTAGAGTATCTCAAAAACGGCTTGGATGACAACTATTCTGAATTGCATCAAACTATTAAGTAGACAATGTTTTTCAAAATTTTCATCCAGGGAAAGGGCTTGCGTTTGCACTGTGAGCACCACATGCTGTCAAAAATGGCATTTGGATGTGAAAAATGCATGTATCAAATAGGGGTTGGGGTGCATAAACCTCTTCAGCTGTGAACTGTCATTGACTTCTCTGGTCAAGTGAATACTATTCTTATGCTTTGTTTTAATATAGGTATCTAAAAATATGGACCTTTTTGACCTCACTTGTGTATTTGATTTTATATGATTTTTTATTTCGGTCGCTGATTGCGGCATTAAATTTGTACATAAAAACTGGACCCTGCCCCCTAAAAGTTTTGGGGGTAGGAAATGGGAGAGGTGTGGATGGGCCCAAGCTGGCATTTTAGGCTTCTAAACGTAAGGTCGCCGCCCCTTGGTGTTAGAAGCTGAGGCAAAGTCAACCTTTCATGTCGGCTCTTTGTTTTCTTTTTAAGTTTTTTTATTATGCTAGAATCCGCCATATGTTTATTTATTAGAGTCACTCTTGGATTGATAAACAGTGTTCAGATCACCTGTCAATAACTGATCTCCAGCAGAGGTACGTTGTCAGTATGTAGAATGTGTACAATAGTTTAGATTGTTTAATTTTTCTTTTGGGACTATAAATATGTGACAATGCTCCATAACTCTACATGTTTGTTAGTTTGGGACCCACAGGCCAGGCGCACATGTATCAAATTCTGATATTTGAAAGGTACATTGCAGTTTGTTGTTGTTTTTGGGGGATTAAAAAGGTAATCATTTACCAACCGATCTACCTTTCCAGTCCAATAGGTGTAATACAATATTCTTGTCCTAGTTAATATCATTTTTCAAATAGAAAGAAAATGCATTTAAAACATGTCTCTCGATCATGCAAAAAGAAAATATAACATAATATTTACAAGTTTTTTTAAAATGATGCGAATTTAAAACTAGTTCTGGAAGATTCGCTCACATTCACACGTGTGCGCATGCGATTATGTTTTATTTTTCTTTCGGAAAAATTGAAGATCTTAAGTTACTCCTTCATAATAATAACTGTGACAGGAAATATCGCAAAAATCATATAAGAAATTATAACAGCAATGATATCATATAACGCTCATCCATTTCTAACAACCCGTATTGGTAGAATTACTTTTTAAATCTTTTCTTTATTTCCAGAACTTTTCAATATAAGATAACTATTGTACACAATCAAATACTAGTATGGCCGGCATTTCAATTATCCATAATTTGGCATGTATTTCTTGTTTTTTATCTTAAGCAAGTTCAACACGGTACAGGTCAGATCAGCAAGAGAATGTATCTGCTACGCATTAATGCCTACATTCACTACTAGTTGCTTTCCCCGGGGCTGGGCGTGTGCGTTTAAGGGCTATTGATAAGTCAGCACAGGTGGGTGGTGGATGGCACTATGTGAAGAAATGGCTAAACTTTATGGTAATAGTGAAGTCCCGTGTCTTTCATTTAAATATCATGCACCATTTAGCAGTGAGTGTGTGAAAGAATAACTTGTAGTAAAAACAACTCCATACTTTATAGTCCACAGACTTTAATGCAGTGTAAACCATTATGTTGTGAAAATGAAATGCCAGTGACACTTATCAATAATTCATTTAGTGGCAAGTAGAAGTGGAATTTAAATAAAACGGAGCGAAATTGAGCTTGATCTGCTCTTCTGCAAATACTGTTTGCAAATAAAATGGATTCTAGTCAGTCCTGAACAACATTGACTGAACAATATGGCCTGTGTTGGCCATAAACAGCTCATTATGATAAAGACAATAACACAATTTTCCATGTATTTCGGTAATAATAATAATAATGATAATAATAATGGTAGAATGCTAGTCCCAAACATTGTCATGTTCACCGAAATGAAGAGTCTGAAATGATCATATTCTCTGCTCATTTGTCATTTTATACATCCTGAACGATCTATTGTACCACAACTGGTAATTCAGTTTTCTAAACTTTAATAATTACTAAATTTTGACTTTTAATCTCTAACGCACCTTTTTGGTATCCTAATAATGGGCTGAAGGCAAAATGTACGAAATATCAGACCTTTCTCTAGATATAAATCAAAGAAACTTTAGTGAAAAAAAATAATAATGAAGTCAGAAATAAGCAGGATGGTGAAAGATGCTAAACTCAAATTTTAATCGTTCTAAAATTTAATACTAATATTGTTTAACAAATGTCTCATCAATTCTCACTGTTGAATGCTCTGCATCTTAAATGTCATTAAACAAAACTACCAGACGAAAATTATTGATCGCTATGGACTTTTATATGGTGACCATTTACTCAGCTGGGTCATGAAACGAGGACGTTGGGTCTATCATAACTAATAATAGGCTACTGCAGAAAGAATTTGTTCCAACACGCACAGGTTTCATTGTGACATCAAAGCGCGCAACATTCGATCTCGTTTGTACTGGAGCTCACGTTTTGGTTGACCTCGTCCAAAAATGTCCACGTACTTTAACATTGACTTTGCTTTCAGTATTCTTGAGGTATATAAGTAATGACCGTACAAAGGAATGTGGATAAATGGCAATCCGAATAAAGTGAGTAGTCAAACTCTAAAAGAAAATGATATCCATTAACACCAGTAGTAAATGGGGATAGATTAGCGACAATGGGAATTAGCATTACAGAGACCCCTGGGTCAGATTAGCGACAATGGAAATTTAACATGGCGAAAAATCGTGGGTCAGATTAGCGACAAGGGAAATTAACATGGGAATAAATCGTGGGTCACTCTAGCGACAAGGGGAATTTAACATGGAACTATAGTGTGGGTCTGTCTAGCGACAAGGGGAAATTAACATGGGAATAGAGTTTGGGTTTGTCTAGGGACAAGGGGAATTGAATATGGGATTTTTTTTTAAATTTAAATTTAAATTTAAATTTAAAAAAGGGTAGGCAATGGAAAGGCTATCTCTTTTCGAGAAATATGGCTGGCCCTGAAAAGGGCCTTTGGGTTTTCTTCTTCTTCTGCTTCTAATTTCTTCTTTTTCTCCACCAAGTTCTTATTTTATCTCCAACACTCTTTCTCTTCTTCTCTTTCTTTTTCTCCTGCTCTTCTTTCTTCTTCTTCTCTTCCTCCTCTTCTTTCTTCCTCTTCTCATTTTCTTCTTCTTTTTCAATCTTTTCGTTCCATTTGCTTATTCTTATTCTTTCCTCTTCATCCTCCTTCTCCTCCTTTATCTCTTTCATGACACCACTAATCTTGTCCTTTACCTTTTTTAAGTTATTAATTTCCATCTTTACACGATGGGGACTATAAGAATAATGGTCTTCAACCAGTCTTATTAACATCTGCTCCATCATTCCTAAGTTGTCTAAAACGTCTTGTAATGTTTGTATTTTGTCCATTTGGTTAGAAGCCATCTTCTTTTTTTATTCTTTGCAGAATGGTTTGAACGACGAATACTGTGGGTTCTTATACTTAAAGCGCGTACGTGAAGGAAAACATTCCCCTAAAACGTAAAATTGATCTTACCTAGATCATGACCAAACAACGCGCGGACGTGAAGGAAAACATCCCCCTACTTTTTCATTTCATATAATAAAACCCAAACTATACTTTCTCATTTCATATAATAAAAACCCAAACTATACTCTCCACATACGCTAAGAAACAATAAACAAAATCCATAATCTACTATCCACACAATCGTACGTGAGCGGTTACAAAACCCAAACTATACTCTCCACATACGCTAAGAACAATAAACAAATCCATAATCTACTATTCACACAATCATACGTGAGCGGGTACAAACACAAACACACAAACACAAACACACAAACACATACGCTAAGAAACAATAAACAAATCCATAATCTACTATCCACACAATCTTAGCGTGAGCGCTTACAAAACCCAAACTATACTCTCCACATACGCTAAGAAACAATAAACAAAATCCATAATCTACTATCCACACAATCGTACGTGAGCGCTTACAAAACCCTAACTATACTCTTCACATACGCTAAGAAACAATAAAGTAACCCATAATCTACTATTCACACAAACATACCTTAGCTCTTACAAGCACAAACACACAAACACATACCCTCACACTATCTTAAAAAAGAGTTAGTGTTTATTTTCACACTATTCTACCTACACACACATTGGCAAATCGATAGCTATTTCTTTTCTAGATTATTGGGTAGCCCTGAAAAGGGCTGTTTTTTTTTTTGAACTCCAGATGCAACTATCTAATGATTGCACCTTCCTGGCCTGGCGCCACACACGCATCTTCTTCCCCAGTCTCCTTTCACCTTTCTTCTGGGGAGCGAAGAGGGAGGATGATTCGCTTCAGCACCCCAATCCTCTGTCTCGGGAATATTGAACGACATCCTCTCTTCTCTTTTCTTTTCCTCCTCTTCCCTCTGTCTTCTCTCCTCCTCTTCCTTCTTTATTCTTTCTTCTTCTATTATAGCCTCCGCAGCCAGTTCATTTACCAGGCGCCTGACATATTCCAGATGTATCTGGAGTTCAAGAAGTTTGCTTATTCTGCTACTATTCATTCTTGTGTTGATCAATCAACAAGGGTAGCTAGACTGCCGAACGAGTTTCAATTTATAGTGAAAGCGCGTACGTGAAGGAAAACATCCCCCTAAAAACATAAAATTGATCTTACCTAGATCATGACCAAAAAAAAAAAAAAACACAAAAACGTGCGGACCTAAAAGAAACACTCACTCACTTTTTTATGCTACCCATCACTATTTTAAAATTTTTTTATAAATCACTTCAATAGACTATCCACATACGCAAAGCAATCCAATCTAACTCCAAATATACACCTCAAACACCAAATAAAGACATCATTTTAATCTACTATCCACACCAACTTACTTGATCACTTACAAACACACAAACTCACAAACACATACCCTCACATTTTTTTAAAAAAGAGTTAATGTTTATTTTCACACTACTCTACCTACACACATTGGCAAATCGATCGTTATTTCTTTTCTAGAGTATTGGGTAGCCCTGAAAAAAGCTGTTTTTTTTTTTGTTTTGCTATGGCATTCTTTTTTAGTTTCTAAGAATGCGATGTCCTCTGAGGATAGACTTTCTGGCGATAGGTCTGCTTCTTCGGAAAGAGAAGAAGAACTCTTTGGTGTCGATACGACAATCGACAAAGCCTCTGTCAGCTTCAGGTTCTTGTTGCTGCTGTTGTTGTTGTTGCTGCTGTTGCTGCTGTCTCTGAAGTCTGTACTTCTCTGTCCATTCTTCTTTCTCCCTGTTCATTTCTTCTCTGAAAAGCTCTTCTATCAGGTCTTCAGTGATTTTTAACATTCTCACATTCTCTATCTCTTCTGGCTTCGGTATCAGACTGTGTCTGACCCTATGCAAATTCACGTAGGCTTCGTTGAGCTTAGCTAGTTTGGAACACATCTTCTTAGGAGGATGAGTCGACAATGGATGGTTAGACTGGAAACAAACCGGTTCTTAAAGTCAAAGCGCGGACGTGAAGGAAAACATCCCCCACACGGTTTTTCGAGTCGCAACGTTCAGTGAGTGTCATGAGAGGGATATTAAGAAATGAAAGAGCATCAATCCAACATTCTTATAGCTAAACAAAAGACAAAGGCATTTTTTTTTCAAAACACAACATTTTTTATTCAAAAATCACTTAACACTAAACAACAACTCTAACATTTTTAACAATAATCCAACATGATAACATCAAACAATTTTTTTCAAAACACAACAATTTTTCCACAGTCTCCTCACATTCCATCTTTAAAGTTTCTCCACTAGGTAAAGAGGGACAACAGTCTTCCATGGTTTCTAATAATCTAGGATGACTTCTCTCAAACTGTTGATTTCTATCGTATTATCGAATTCTGCATACAGGATGACGTTCACCGTTTCATCAGGGTTTCGGTCTTTAAACTGAATTTCCACACGAATCTGGCCGGATTTTGTAGGGTGGAAATGTCCCTCGTCGCTGCCTTGGTCTGGAGTGAAATCAAAAGCCCACAAAGCATAGCCTCCTGCATAATCCTCGTACGTAATGCCGTGACTGGTGTTGGTTCCTAACTGTCCGGTGGCTTCGTACAGGGACAAGTACGATCTCAAGTAATTCTTCTTGGCAAAGTCAGGTTCGAAAGGTCGGGTACACAAGGTCTTGCCATCGCGACTGACTTCGATCTTGGACACGCCAAAGTGTTGAAAGTAGAAAGGATTTTTTTCGGCAGCTCCGTTGAAGGCTGTATTCTCGACGATACCAACGATCAAACGTTTGGGTAACTGTCCTTGGAACAGATGATCTTCGATCATGGATCGCTGTCCCTTGGGAATGGTGAAGGTTTTCACTTCCACGCGTCGTATGGGATACTTGGCGGTCGTTCTGCTCAACGTCAGACTGATGTCGTTTCCCACTTTAGGTAACACTTCCACACGGCGTACGTAGAGTCTGGCTTCTAGGATTTTGGTTTTGTAACCGTCACTATCAGCCATCAAATGGAAAGCGGCACTGCTACGATTCAGTCTCAGACGGATATCCACCCCGTTCAGCAAATACTTTTCTTGCAACCACATGTCCAAATGCAAACGATCCATCAGTTCTAAACTTGTGTTGACTCCCGTGATTCTCTTTCTTCGTTCTACAAATCCGTCATTGTTGTCTTTCTTTTCATCAGTTTCCAAATTTTCAAACTTGGTAGGTTCGTCAGCTTCCCATAGCACACAGGCATTGAGATGAGTGTTCTTGGCATCTATTCCGTACGTCAAGAGATTTTCCAGGTAGGCACGATAAGGGTAAGTATCCATGCTGCTACTGACCAGTTTGTTATTCAAGTACAAGTCCACTCCACTGAACAAGGAATGCATGAAACTGTTGACGGGAGCTACTGCTTCATCGTCTATAGGACCTCCAGTCTTATCTAGAATTTTGACTTTCAGGTACAAGTAACTGCTATTCAGATCGATGTAATCTTCGGGCTGTCCTTTGATTTCAAACTCGATGGGAGCGGAATCGGCCAATGAGGAGACGGGATGAAATTCCACCCACTGGGATTCTTGCATGGTCATCATGGTGGGGGGCATGGCAAACAGATCCAGTTCCGACTTGGAACAAGCGCAAGACTCTCGGTGCATCATTTTTTTTGTTCTTTCTCAATAATCGAAAACGTCTAAGTCTCGAACGGTTCTTCTTTTCTTGGCCTTTCTAGCTTGAAGTCTGGTGAAAGGGTGTTTTCTTCGTCGTCTCTTTCTGCCTTGTCCTTGCTGAATGCCTGACTCGGTAGCGTGCAGGGAATTTATAGGTGTGTCTTGTCGGCCCAAAAGGTCTTTGCCCGTTTGCAGCAAGACATTTTTGCCTGCCCTCATGAAGGCTTCTTTAGGGTTTTGTTTGTCGATGATGACATTTTGGAGAAATTCTTTGCCTTGCGTCAGTGCCGCATCTTTCAAGGCGTGCAATCCGCGTGTCACCATCGGTTTCAATATTGGAGCCACCGAACGAAAAGCCGATTTTAACATATCTCCTAAGCCGTGTCCTCGCTGTCGAGCAACCCCTCGGTATACTGGATACATGACTTACGAGTCGTGAGAGAACCGTTTTCGAAAATGGAGTTTC
The DNA here is from genome assembly GCA_028554795.2 of Sinohyriopsis cumingii. Lineage (NCBI taxonomy): Eukaryota > Metazoa > Mollusca > Bivalvia > Unionida > Unionidae > Sinohyriopsis > Sinohyriopsis cumingii. Next base: position 65,833,113 of record CM068830.1, read on the forward strand.
ACTGTGACTTTTCCTTTGGTGAATGGAATATTTTGTCCCAGATCTCCTTTTATAGCAATGTTGATCGTGTCCAAATAAGACTTGCTGACAGGCAAATAGTAAGGATGGACAAATTCCCGGTGGACGTGATAGGTGTTTCCACCTTCCTGGTCACTGATCGTGGTACTATCCACTTTGAAAGGAATGACACGCAGTAACGGTACGGAGGTGTGTCCCACCACGTTATACTCCACCACATCGGAGTACACAAACATCAAATTCAGTCCTTGGTTCAGTTCTACAGGGAATCGAAAAAACTCGTAAAATTCCGTATTGCTGTTGATCTTTGGTTTAAAATTTGGAGCCATTTTTGTGTCTCCACCTAAAATATCAAACAAATCACGATTAAAACTGATGGACAACGTTTGGCTATCCTGAAATTTCATCAGTAAGCGACGATCCACTTTATGGTACTCCAGGGTGACACTTTTTTTATTCTGTTCAGGGCTTTGCCAAAAGCTAACTCGAACCTGGAAGCAATGGTGTCCACCAAATGTTGGCCGCTAAAATAAAACCCTGCCGGAATTTTCAAGGTGTAGATATTGAAGGGTGTATTGTTGGATGGTCTTGTGTCCCCTGAAAACCCGATGTCATTCATGGCTTCTTGTAATTGTTGGTTGATGATTTCGACCTCAAAAGTGTTTTGCTTTTCGGTGATGTTTTGGATTTGTGTAGGGTGAATCATTTCTACCAAAGCCACTTCCCAATGGGCTTCGTGATCTAAGGGGATGGCCTGAGGTAATTTGGATGTGTAACATCACAACGTGTTGTGGGGAAACACCTCCATGGAACTGTCAATGGGTAAGGTTAAGTAAAATTGGTTTTGGTGACTCATAATTCCAGAGTTCTGTGGGTGTCCGAGGGGATATTACTGGACGTCAGAGGCGTGTCTCCGTCTAAAATGGGGTTCTGATTGTGGTTGAAGTGGTGACTGGCACTGGCACTGGACACAAGGTTCCCGGGGTTCCCGTTCGAGGAGAATTTCAGGGAGGGATTAGGAAGCAGGTAACCGATGCAACTGCTCAATAAAATGGTCCACAATTGTTTGTCTCCTTGTTGCAAACTCAAATTGGCAATGGCTGCCCCGATGACACAATACACCACGAAGATTTGGCAGAAAAAGACGATTTGCGTTTTAGGCACACGTTCTCCACACCACACCCACAAGGGTTGTTTTTGTAAATCTTGCACAGAAGAACTAGGTGAAGAAGGAGTGGTCGACGTAGCTGCGTCTGCTGTGTGAAAGGGCATGATGGTCACTTCTTTTTATAGTCGATGACTTGCGAAGCGTCGATCCAAGGATCGAAACTGGGTGGATATCCTTTCCAACGTACTTTGACTTCTTTGACACGTCGTTTGCCCACTTTACGGGTTCTGCGTTCGAGAATGCTTTCGATGTCGTACACGTCGTCTTCTTTTTTGGTCACACGTTGTAACTCGGGCAAATAAAACGTTCCTTTGAGCACTTCTCCGTTCATGTCTTCCAATTTATAGACGGCAGGATGACGGCCATGCACTCGTCCAGTGACGCGAAACAATTCGGTCGTCCAGTTAGGTAAGTAACCTTTGTCGAAAGTGCGTTTGGTTTTGCCAATGCGCACCCAATCTCCTACGGCCAACATTCCACTTTTCTTGGGGACAGCCCTCGTTGGGGACGTACCAAACAGACGCTCAAACACCAACACTTCGTTGTCGGGAGTCACGTCTTGCGGGGCACGTCCGATGCTTCGATGGTAAGATTGGTTGTACGCTTGCACCAGGTGCGGTAAGATGTCGATGTACTTCAGAGTGTGGTGATGCGTAAAATATTTCCACATGCGTTCTTTCAATGTGCGTTGAAAACGTTCCACGATGCTGGCTTTGGTTTCGGGATTCTCGGTGGTAAAAAAATGAATGTCACGTTTCTTTAATTCTTTTTGGAAAGCTTGGTTCAGAAATTCGGTGCCTTTGTCCGTTTGCCATCGAAGAGGGTGACGACCGCTTTGTTTCAACACCCGTTGCAGGGCTCGCACTAACTCGCTGCTCGATTTGGAAGTCAAGGGCACGACCCAGGCAAATTTGGAAAAGACGTCGATGACACAAAACAAATATTTGTAGCCACGATTGTAGCTGGCCAAATGAGAGACATCGGCTAAATCGGCTTGCCATTGATGATCGATGCCTTCCACTCGGGTGCGACTTCTGGCAAACTTGCGTCGAATGGGTTTGTGTAAAGTGTAGGTAGCTTGTTCTTGTAACCATCGTTGCACTTGAGGTAAACGGAGACTTTTCAGTCGCGTTTTGGCAGCACGATACAATTTTTGAACTCCTGCGTAACCTGCAGGATGGGAGGGATCGTAGTAAATGCTGGCTAAGACTTTTTCCATTTTTTTGTGTTGGTTGGTGTGTTAATAAGACACCCACTCTTGGAGGATGCTACTCTTTTTCTCTTGGGGTATTTTCTTGGATTGCAATGCTTTGCGTGTGCGGCCAGCAATAGGTGTCGAAGAGGAGAAGGATGTCCGAGCGGGGGATATCGGTTCTTGTTTCACTTCTGTCTTCACTTCTGTCTTCACTTTCTTTTTCTCTTGTGATGAAGAAGGGGTGGCCATCATCTTTTTAATCCATCCAATTCTGGAGGTAGGTGGTGTTGTTAACTTGCGTACTTTTTCTGGTGGAGTTTGAAACCCTTCCTCTTCTTCTCCTTTTTCTGTCTTGGTCACGGGTACTGGTGGTACTGGTACTCGTACTGGTACTGGTGATGGTGCTGGACTTTTCATCAAGGTCTTAAAATCTTTCAGAGTGGGTAGAGCTGTTTCGTCTAAAGCTTTCTGGTGAAAGAGTTGCAGTCGTTGCAAAAGTTGACCGTACTTTTGCGATTTTTCTGTTTCGGACAAATCTTGGCGATCCATCAAGGACTGCAATTCGTGTTGTAACTGGGACATCTCGCTCAAATTGGGATTGGGAGGTAAATGCGGGGTGTGTTGTTCTTGCCACCGATGGTATTCCATCCATCGTTTGTAAGGCACTAAAGCTAGTTTTCGTCCTTCCATGGGGTTGTCAGGGGTCGATTCTGAGATCCTGGAACTTCCGAGGCCTTTTTATCTTGCTCCCACCAGTCCTCCCAACATGGTTCCCAAGACTTCTTTCAGTATGGGGCCTAACAAGAGAGGTAAAATACCTCCACGTTGCACTAACATCTTCTTTTTTTGACGAATGGGAATTTTCTTTTGAACCATTTGGCGAAGAACGTGACGATGTTTGCCTAAGCATTGTTTCTGGTGCTTGGACAAAGGGATCGTGCCTTTCAAAACGTCCAAACAACATTCGCACACGGTATCGATGACCTCTTTGGAGGCTGTTTGAATGAGTTTTTTTTCGTAGGGGTGGAGAAGCTTTGGACAGGACAGATAACATGTCCCCATGTTTGGCTAAACGTGGTGGCAGTCCTTTCCTTTTCTTTCCTTGGGGTTTTCTGGAGGGTGACATCTTTGAGTCTTCAGGAGCACCAAAAAAAAACCACTGATACCCGACTTGGTCACAGGCCTTTTTTATACTGGAACGCGTCGCCACTGATTGTCTTTACGTCGTATCAGTTTGAGGACAGGCATGACACGTCGTGCAGGGGTACGCAACGGACTAAATCGAGCCAGTTCTTGCTTGGACAAATCCAGTAAACTTTGTAACATGCCCGATCTTTCTTGAACTTTGATTTTGGGAGAAGGTACTTTGTGAGCAGCAGCGACTGCCACTAAATTGGAGGGTCCTGCCACTGGGGAAATTCTTTTGGGGGTCATCAACGGAGAAGTTCTTGGTGTGATCAACGTCTCCAAGTACTCTTCAGTTCCTGGTGTCATCAACGGAGAAGTGGACAAACGTGAGGATGCCGGAGACGCAGTCACTGCCGTGGCAGATCGTGGTTTGCGAGTGTAAGGTTGCGTCCTGGCCGAAGTGCCTCTCTTGCGACTAGTTTTCTTCTGTGGACTTTTCTTTTTCTGGGGACTTTTTCTCTGTTTCTTTTTCTGGGGGCTTCTTTTCTTTTTCCGGGGTGTTGGTGGTGTCTGGTCAGAGGAGGGTCCTGCCATTGGAGAAGTTCTCCTTGGGAACCTGGTCTTTTTCTTCTTGGGGCTTCGTTGGACTTTTGTCTTGGGGATAACTTTGGGGGCATTAGGATCCCATCTTAAGAGTGAGCGAATGATGACCCCTCCTAGAGTACCGCTCCCTCCAGGTTTCAAAATGATTTGTTTTTTGGTTTGAGTGTCGATGCGGGGATCGGCCAGTTGGACCAAAGCGACTTTGTTTCGATCGAAAAAGCGTTTGGTTTGATGAGGAATCTGAATGATTCCTTGGAGTAATTGACGTGCCGTCACCGTGAACCATCGTAAGACTTCTTTGAGACTAGCTTCTAAGACACGAGCTCGTGTTTGTGGATCTTTTTCTCGACTGATGCCATACAAGGCACGAATCAATTTGACGGGAAGATGCGACTGAAGGGACGTCATGTTCGCACTGTGTGAGACAGACGAAAAAGGGTCTGAGGCTTTTATAGATTTTTTTTTTATGGGGAGTGAAATGAAGTCGAGGACGGAGACGTGTACAGGACAGGCCCTCCGTCTTGGCACCAGTGGTGGAACAAGTGGGTACGAAATCGCAAATCCTCGGGAGTCGTAGGTTTCAAATCGACGAGTAAATAGGCGTGTGGCGTTTGAGTGGCATCGTCGTACGCCTGAGTCAGCCAAGGCGTTCCTAACTGTTTGGCTAAGACTTGCACTTGCGATTTATCTCGAGGGCTTTTAAACAAGACCACGTAATGCGCATTGAGACTGATGGTGCGATGGGCTTTACTTTGTTGAAACAAATTTTGGGTGATGTAAACGACACTGGCATTACGGTGATGTCCTTTGCGCATGAACCACAGTTTAATTTCTTCTTCGTCTTCTCCTAACATGTCGTCGAAAATGACCAAATGGGTTTGACGGGAGTCAGAGACGATGCCGTCGTCTTCTTTAGGAATGCCTTCCACAAACACGATGGAATCGCCTTGACTTTCTCGCAAGAGGCTGTACGCCGATTGCCACTCTTTGTAACACCACACGATCCGTTGAGGTGGTCGATCGATCAAATGATGTTTATGTTCGATCAAACGTTTGACGAATTCGGTTTTGCCAGAACCGCTAGGTCCAGCAATGAGCATGTTAAAGGGATGGCGAAGATACAAAGCCTCCCAACTGGCACGATCTAAATGTTCGTCGATGACTTTGACAGTAGAGGAAGAGGGAGCAGAGACAGTAGAGGTAGCCATGGTGTGAGGAATTTCACTTGTGACACGAAAAACAAACAAGACAAGAGTTTATATACTTTTTTTCAGAACACGTTTATTGAATGTTTTTTTTTCAAACATGAATACGAAAGACAAATATACATAGAAGCCAAAGGCTTAAGTACAAGAATAAAAGGCACATGATAACCATGAACATGGAATAAAAAACAAGTGTCTGTACAACAACCACATCTTTTGGGTAAAGTTCTAACCAGTTCTATAGTAGGGGGTAAGGTCACACAAGTGTCCTCTCGAAAGGGTCTTTCAGGCCTGTCCACTACAGTCCTGTCCTGGGTGACGGGTTCTTCTGGCACCGTCACTAACACGGGTTGAAAAGTAACTTTTTTCCTTGAATAACTCTCGTGCATACTGAGCCACCTCTTGTGTCCAAGCCTCAAAACCCTGGTCTCGGTGATGTCCAACATTTGACTCCTAACCAGTCTGGTTTCTTCTTCGTCAACGACATGGTAAGTTACTTCAATGAACAATGAACTATCGATCTTGCCTAGGGTTCCTTTTTATATACAGACCAATACCGACGTGACCGTACGGCAACGTAAAGTGATTGGGAAGTCTCACTCGCTTCTGGTACACGATTTGATAGACTTTTTCTAGGGGCCGACTGACGATGTGGTGAGTGGGTAAACGTACAATCTTGTTCGGTTGATAAGTGGTCACTTTAAAGTTTCCATCCTCTCCCGATTGCAAGACTTCTTTCAATACCCCAAAGTTGACCACTCGACTGGTACGATGATTCAGAGTCAGTCCTTTCACTTTGCACGTCGTGTGCACTTCTCCTTGTTTGTCCCGGTATTCGTAGCCGTAATTTTTAGGACCACCACTGACGAAACTTAGAATCTTGTCATCGGGATGCTCGTCTGTCCAGGCTCCTAAACGGTCTCCTTCGATGTCAGGGTGCTGTTGAATCGGGTGATGGATGTAAATGCAACTGTCCGTGTCAAAGTACAGGACGCGTTCTTCTAACAGTTCTAAAGCTTCGTACAATTTTAAGCGAGCATGAGCTGTCACGTAAGCCGCAATGATGACATTTCCAAAAGGGTCGTCTTGTACAAAGTCCAGATCTTCTTCGTAATTGACCAAGATCAAATCCTCTCGAACGACGTCCACGTGTTTCATGTATTTGGTTTTGTCGTGAATCATCTGGAAGTAGCGGGAAGGTTCTGTCAAATATTCCGTCTTGGGTAAACACGGTCGTTGTGCCATTTTACCCCACAAGCAATTTAACATCACTTTGGCAAACGATCGCCTGCCTTCGTTTTTTTCGATGTGGTCTAAAGAGATGCCTTCTTGTTCGTAGTATTTCTCTTTGAATTGTGTTTGGTCTTCGGGAGTGTGACACCAGGAAGGATAGCCGCTGGCTTCTTGTTTCAGTTTCAAAAAGGCATCCACGTAGTCGGCGAAAATGCCTTTCTGAGTAGGGTCACCCTTGTGGTACTGTTGTGTCTTGGGAAAGTGGCAAATTTCGTACACTTCTAACAGTTGGTATCCCATGTCCAGAGCTTTGAACAATTCCACGCTGACCCAGGTTCCCGTCAAGGCACGTTCTTCCTGGCTGTGATGGCAAGGTTGGTCCTGGTTGCACGTTTCGGCACAAGTACGGCACAATGGAAACATCAGTTTGCCTTGACAATGGTGAGGTAAGACGGGATGGTATAGGTTCGTGGGAGGCAAAACTTTACACTTGATCAAGCCTTCGTATTGTCGAATGTTTTTCAGGTCGATGTGTTCCGTCAACAATTGCGGGTGCCCTACAGGAAAGCGACAATATTTGCACACGTAGGGATACAGCGAACACACGTCCAAGTATTTGATTTCTTCTCCTTTCTCTTCGTCGGCTTGGTACAGCAAACGGGTGGCATTGGTCCTTCCTCCGTACAAACTATCCCTCGGGTTCAGCGGGTCCATGAACTGGTAACTTTCCACGAGGCGTTTAAACTCGGGATCGGTTTTCAAACGGTGATCGTACTCGTGTTCCCACATTTCCACCACTTGGTATCCTTGCTGTTCTAACTTTAGGCGTCGCTGACAAGTGTCCTGGTACAAGTCTTCCATGGTTCGTTGCAAAAACTGATTTTTAGTGTCACGGTCAGGGTAACAGACGGGACATCCGTGAAATAAGCAACCGTTAAACTCGTACACGATCTTGGGGTTTTCTAAGTCCCAGCCATCGACCGAATACGTTCCGATGGTCTTTTCGCCTCCTCCGTTGCGGGCATGCTGAATCCATTTGTCTTCCTTGTCGCACAAGTAATGTAACCAGCGTAGGGCTTTGACCGAGTATTGACGTTTGACAAAGTGGGTCGTTTGAGGACTGATGACAGCCACGGTGTTTTCAGGCATGAATCGTTGGCGGTACACTAAGGAACACGCTTTGGCAATGGTGCAAGCTTCTTTCAAAGGATCGACCCCTCCGTGTTCCATGAACAGTTCTCGAAATTTTCCACAGCAACGTCGTAAAATGTCCACGTCGGAACGACAATACTTTAGCATTTCTTCCTGAAAGTCGAAAGGGTCGGAGGCATGGTCCTGGTACCAAGCGTAGAAAGCTTCTCGTTGTTCGGTACGCATGTTGTCGGGGTCGTAATAGTGAGCCTCAGGCAAATGGGGTAGAACGGCATGTTGATTGGCTTCCGTATTGAAAAAGTGTGGAAAGTACCCTTTAGCCATTTCTGTCATTCCAAACGTTTTAGGCATTCGCCTCAAAGGCGTGGCCAAGTAACTCATCGAATCTTTAAACTGTACTTGTCCCACTTGCATGAAAATGATTTTGGCTCCGTTCAAAGTCACTTTAGGACGTTCGGTGCCTTGTTCCGTATAGTATCTCAAAAGAAACTGTCCATCGTATCCGGAGAAATTGTGAGCCATCACCGTGGCATGACGATGACAATCTCCGTAACGTTCGATGTCCTCTTGGCTCCACGTCTTGTCGATGGGGTCTAAGACCCATTGGGCAAAATCGGCTAACGTGTTCGGTCCCCGAAAGATTTTTTCACGTCCTCCAGGAATCTTGCTGCAGTGAGGGCAATGACTGAAGATAGGTTCTTGAATGCACTTCTCGCACGCTCGATGAGCCACGCAGAAATTAGGAATGTAAATGCCAGTCTCTTGCATGCATTCGAAATCGAAAAAGATGAAATTGCCTTTCTTCTTGTGACCGTCCTCTTTCTCTGGTGGGTGTTGGTATTTTTGCACGTAGCATTGGTGTTCCAAGTCCACGATGTGACGACAAATCTGACATTTTTTTTTCCTGAACATACGTGTGCCTTGGTACTATTGGTACGTATGCCTTGTCTACACGTAGGGCACAATCTCAAGAGTTGACAAGCACATTTCTGCTGTGAACCTTGCGTCTTCAGATGTTGTTGGTAACAGGTAGGACTGACAAACGTGCGCAAACAAGTCGAACAAGGCACTGGTCCTTCGCTCAGACAGGGTGGAGAGGCCAAACATCCTGGACATTTCATTCCACAATGCTTGTGTTGCTCTCGATTGTTATAACCATAGTCACATTTCTCACAATAATAACCGTATCCCAGGAATGCAGTGATACTGGTAATGGTATCGAAATGGTCATCGTGATGATAGACATGAATGTATTTTCCGTCCTTAAAATCTTGGCCTCGAAACAACAGAGTTCCACGCATTTCTTGAGGGTGCACTTTCAAGGTGTAGCGTGGAGCTAGGGCATCTTGCAATTTTTGCATCTCAGGAATGCCACAGGGTGTGTCTTTGGACAGTAAGGCTTGTTGTAACAGGAGTTCTGCTTCGTTTCGTTGTTTGGCTCGATCGCATCGTTAAATAGTTTTCCAGGTTCTTTTCCATTCTACCGTGTCGTTCTTGTTGGCATAGGTTCGTCCCACCACGATGGCACGGGCTAAACACATCTGGTCTTGAGGGTTGTTAATTCGGACGAGACTTGTTTTGGTGTTGCGAAGGTCGTCCACCAATAACATCTTTTTGCATCCAGTTCCTTGAGGAGGAGAGACGTGTTCCATTTTCAGTGTGGCTTTACCATCGGTGATGTCAAACTGGTCATTAGATTGTTGTACGTGTTGAATCTTGTCCATGACTTTGGAAGGGGTTAGTTCTGCGGGTCTGCTAAACTCGATCCAAACAGGGGATTTCAAACCGTCGTGATCTATGGATAGTGTCAAGCGATCGTCTTCTTTGGCTTGACATTGTCGCTTGAGTGCGGTGAGCAAAGAATCCCACATCTCGGTGATAAACCCTTCTGCTTTCTCCAAGGGTACGTCGGACTTGAAATCTTTGAACTTCACCGTGTAGGTGTAAGCCGTGGTTCTAAATTTTCTAGAGGAGCGCTTTTCCGTCTCTCGAATGGAATAGTATTTTTCAGGATTGACTAAGGGTGGTGTACTTGGTTTAGAGGTTTCAAATTCTGGTTCACTCATGTCCTCTTCAAAATCACTGGCATGAATTTGTGCCAAGATTTCAGCCCTGGTACGAGGCGATAGATCACGTTTCTGCCTCTTACTTTCTTCTGCTTTCTTCTCAAATGAATAGGATCGTTTCATCTTGAGTGCAAAACGTCAAATGACTCAAGTTCAAACACCATAGACTAATTTATAGTCATGGCAAACCAGCGTATATAAAAAGGGTGTGTGTCTTGTCCTTTCACTATTCATTTCACTCTCAAGCCGAGCACAACGATGGAAGAGACTACCCAGATGGAACGTTTCGTCAGAGCTTTGCGAGGGGTCATTAGAAAATTCTCTTCCGACCAGCCGACGGACTACTCTCCTTCCTTTCGAGATAAAAGTCAAGATACTTGCTATATCTGTCAGAAGAAAGGGCATTGGTCTTCAGAGTGTCCAGACCGTCAAAAAAGAAAAAAAACAGGGGCTAAAAAAGACAAAAGTCAAGATACCTGTTATTATTGTAAAGAAAAAGGACATTGGTCTCCAGATTGCCCAAAAAAGAAACAAGAGGAGTCAGAAGAAAAGAAGGATTCTTCAGAAGAAGAGAGGGATTCTTCGGAAGAAGAGAGGGATTCTTCAGAGGAAGAAGAGGAAGAAAGAAGACAATTCTATTTAAAAGAAGCAAAGAAACAGGAGAAGAAAGGAAGAAGGGAAGAAAATGAGGAAAAAACGGTGAAGAAATTCAAAAAACAGAGAGACTAAACAAGGAGAAAGAAGAAGTCAATGAACTTTTAATTAAAGTGTTCTGTTGTGAATTGTGAATTGGATTGTAAAAAATGGATTAAAGAATACATGAATGATATAAGGTAAGTGTCTTTGAGTTTTGATTTTAAAATAAGAAGCTACACTCACGCACTCATACACAGACACGTACTATAAGGGTAAAATGGGTGGGGTTTATTTTTGAGTTATTGGCAAATTGAAATTGTATTTCTTTTCGAGAAATGTGGGTGGCCCTGAAAAGGGCCTTTTTATTTTGGTGTAGGGGTGAGTTTAACCAATCAACTTTAACTGCCTTAAGCCTTTGCCACGGCCAAGGCCTATTTCTGATGATTGGGTTGAAATCACTAAGGGTGGTACGACAGGCTTAGTCACAGGGTTGGCGTGTTTATCTCGGGAAGGTCGTATTCTCTTCGGTCGTGATAAAGAAGTCTGATACATTTGTTTCAGACTTCTTAACTCCGCTAAAATGTCCAACAGTACCGTAGCCGTTTGATTTTCACCCTCTTGTTTCTTTGCTGCTACTTCTTCTTGCTGTTGTTGCTGTTGTTTTTTTCTTACCTCTTCTTGTTGCTGTTGCTGTTGCTGTAGGAGAAAAGCTTGTTCCGCTTCCTTTTGTCGTTGCATAAATTTCTCCAATTCTTCTTTCTGTCTCTGTCTAAAATTCTCCACTTGCGGTAATGAAGAAGGTAACGAAGGTTCCAGAACAAATTCTTGTGAGGTAAGAAAATCCACAAAATCCCAATGTACCTCTTCTGAAAGTAAGTCCGGGTTCCCTTGGGCAGTCTCCCCTGCTGGTGCACCCCAATGGATCGTTTTCTGAGTTTCCGTCATGTTGAATCACTGTCGCATAGATTGACTGCACACAAGCGCTAACGAATCTATATAGACCACGTGACGTCACAGACTGCTCTCTTCGGATTGGATGCGAGCTGACTGAATTTTGTAACGCGTGTTCGGATTGGTGAATGAATTCAATCCGTTTCAATCCTTCCTGTACCTATAAATAAGCGCAGTTCACTGCATTGATTCACTTGTTATCGTCGCTTCAAGATGTGGACCGATGTGCAATCTTCTACGCTTGTGTCTTCCATGATGTTCCGGACGGACATGCTCATGTATGTCCGATCCAAGTGGACCGTTGTCCACAGGACAAACACCAGACTGTGGATACGTAGGATCTACGTTGAAAGACAAGGATGCCTGAAAAGAGTGCTGATTTACGGACCAACAGTGAGACGTAGCCTAAGGACAAGAAGAAGACCAATGCGGTACCATTTATGTTAATGAATACATTAACATAAACCCAAAGGCCCTTTTCAGGGCCAGCCATATTTCTCGAAAAGAGATAGCCTTTCCATTGCCTACCCTTTTTTTTAAATTTAAATTTAAATTTAAATTTAAATTTAAAAAAATTTAAAAAACAAAATCCCAAAAGCCCAAACTCTATTCCCCATGTTAATTTCCCCTTGTCGCTAGACAGACCCACACTATAGTTCCATGTTAAATTCCCCTTGTCGCTAGAGTGACCCACGATTTATTCCCATGTTAATTTCCCTTGTCGCTAATCTGACCCACGATTTTTCGCCATGTTAAATTTCCATTGTCGCTAATCTGACCCAGGGGTCTCTGTAATGCTAATTCCCATTGTCGCTAATCTATCCCCATTTACTTCTTCTTGGCATTCGTCCGTCTACGAGAGACGATGGCATAGCTCCAAAGTACGCTTTTGCTTATCCTTCTTTTTAGCTCTCTTTTCAGCCTGCTTTATTCTTCTCTTTTCCTCTGCGTTTTGAACTCCCTGCCTGACAGCTAGACGCCAGCTGGAACGGTTGTTTGCACAGCTCTCCCAGTCGTTGACATTGATGTTTGCTGTCTTCATATCCTTCTTGCAAACATCTTTGTAGCGCAGATGTGGTCGTCCAGTTGGTCGTGCACCTTCTGCTAACTCCCCATATAACAGGTCCTTGGGAATGCGACCTGGGTCCATTCTCTTGACATGGCCGAGCCAGCGAAGGCGCCTCTCGCTGAGTATGGAGAACATGCTGTTCATGTTGGCGCGTTCTAGAACCTCTGTGTTGGGTACTTAGTCCTGCCACTGGATGTGCAGAATGCGCCGCAGACATCTCAGGTGGAAGCTGTTGAGTTTCCTCTCGTGTCTTGCATAGGTGGTCCATGTTTCGCTGCTGTAGAGAAGTGAGCTGAGCACGCACGCTTGGTAGACACGCAGTTTGGTCTTCTCTGTGAGGTTGGGGTTGTTCCAGACCCTCTGGTTAAGTCTGGCCATCACTGCTGCTGCCTTGGCAATCCTGCCGCCCACCTCAGAATCAATGGAGAGTGAGCTGGAGATGTTAGACCCGAGGTATGTGAAGTTCTCGACGACTTCCAAATTGCACCCATCGATGGAGACAGAGGGAGGGGAGTCTGTGTCCTGTGCCATGACATTTGTTTTCTTCAAACTGATGGTCAGTCTAAATTCCTTACATGCATGGGAGAGGCAGCATACCAGCTGCTGAAGTCCATCTTCCGTGTGTGATGTCAAGGCTGCATCGTCGGCAAAGAGCAATTCACGGATGAGTACCTCTGTGACTTTAGTCTTAGCACGGAGACGGGCGATGTTGAACAGCTTGCCGTCAGCCCTGGTATGAATGTACACTCCCTCGCTGCAGTCCTTGAATGCGTACTGGAGAAGCATGGAGAAGAAGATGGCAAAGAGTGTCGGTGCAAGGACACAGCCTTGTTTGACTCCGCTAACGACTGGGAATGCTTCAGATGTTGCGCCATTGAAGCACACTGTGCTGTGCATGTTCTCGTGGAACGACATAATGACAGCAAGCAGACGTGGGGGGCAGCCGATCTTCTGCAGAAGTCTGAAGAGTCCACTCCGACTAACCATGTCAAACGCCTTCGTCAGGTCTATGAAGGCAACGTAGAGGGGCATCCGCTGCTCGCGACACTTCTCCTGCAGCTGACGTAGTGAGAAGATCATGTCTACAGTTGACCTGCCGGCTCGAAATCCACACTGGGATTCTGGGTAGACGCGGGAGGCTAGGATCTGCAAGCGTGCCAAGGCAACACGGGCGAAGGCCTTTCCGACGATGCTGCTAATCTATCCCCATTTACTACTAACACCTATACGACCTTCTTCTCTTGTACTATAATCGCGACATAAAATTAGAAAGTAAAACAGTACCATCATCAAAAAATGACACAAATTTGTCGTCAACAGGAAAACTCTTCAAGCTGAACAGTGGGACATTAAGGCTGAATGCAAGGGTACATCCCCATCGCAGTAAGCCCAGAACAAATGAATTTTTGGTGCTTAAGGGCACAACAACACAAATAAATAATATAGTGCCAGGGCAATCGGGTCAAGCGTCTTGTACAATGACACGCCATGGCAGCCAACCAAGGCTGATCTGATGATTGGATTTGAATTTGCACTCTTTCGATCATAAAGTCGACATCCGAATCACCCTGCCACCACAGTCCCTGTCTACACTTTAAATGAGGGTACTGGGAGCATCGGGCCTATTCTACCATCACGGATGGAGACTAATGATTTATTTGAAAATAAAAATCTATCAACACGGAGACACCAAATGAAAGGCAAATACAAATCTAGAATTACAGATAATGAGAAAAACATGCTGCCAATTAAATGTAAAATGTATTTAAAAAATCAAGAGCGATTCAGTAGCTCTTTACATTGAGTATGCAGATCTAAGGCGATCAGAGTCCATTAAACCTGAAATCCATTCATATTGCACCAAACACTAAGCCAGAAACAGTTTGGAAGACTTCAATTTATTAATAAAAACTAATGGTGTAAATTAACTAACAGAAAAGCAGGATTAAAAATAGAAACAAGGAAGAAGAGGCAATTGCGACAGAAATTAAGAAATTGCAAATACTGGCAACATAAAGCATCTTATCAATATTTTAAGAGATAAAACATCTCCCGCAAATGTACAGTTCATAAATAGTCACTCTCATACAGTAAAAACCAACAAGAGTACCCGAAAATCACCAGCCCCTAGAGCAGAATCAATCTCTGAACTACGAAATCGACATAGACGTTTAAGTCTAAGTTGTGTGTGTTCATTATTATATCGACGTTTACGTTTAAGTCTCTTTTGTGTGTATTCATTATTATGTCGATATTTACATTAAGTCTATGTTTGCATGTGTTCATTATAATATCGACATTTACATGTAAATCTATGTTGTTTATGTTCAAGTCATTATTAAATGCACATAACGTATGTGCGGGTTTTCTTCCGTCGTAATATAATATCTAAAATACAAGCGCTTTATCTTCCTTGTTATCTATAAATACACCTATGTGTATGCCGCATAAATCAAATGCATGTGTTGTATATACACTTCATCTTTGATATACTATGAAATAAATACATTTTTAACCAAAGAATAGATTCGTTCCCTTGAAATGAAAATATAAATCTCGCGTTACATTAAAGTTGGTATAGTATATGTCAAAAGTATATATGGTCCTATTTTGTAGGTCTTAGTTAATAAATCTAAAACAACATGGCTTTGTTAAAAGAGCACTTGAGACAGCTCAATGACTAGAGTGTTGGAATCGAAACTAGAGGGGTGCAGGTTCCATTTCTGCCCTCACCATGCCGGGTTGGCTGGGTTGGTATGTCCCTGGTTAAAGCCCTTATTTCAGTTGTCTTGGCAAGATGTAACATATAATGTGTTGATGTGCCATTATTATTCATCATTATCAAATGATTAATCAGATACCTTTTTTGTCATTTTCTTGCATTATTTTACAGGTATCAAAGTACCAATTCAATCAAGACATTTAATTTTAAAATTAGTCATGTATGCATAATGAATGATTGTTGAAAGTGTTTAGTTTCAAAAGACTCCCAGATATTTTTTTAGAAGGAAACGAATGTTTGAATGATATACAACCGTTACGCATGCTGAAGGTGCAAGAAGGGTCAACATAGGGTATAAGTTTCCGAGGCAACGTCAGAAGAAAAATTTGTTGCATGGATATCAGGGTTCGTGCTAAAATTTATGTACTAAATAGTTAAATTCGAGTTCTATGTCATTAAACATCAATCCTCTGGCGATAAACAAACGAGACCCACCTTGCCAACTTTCTTTTACATTGGAACACTGCATGAATAGGAGCTAACAACACAGTTCACTGCATAGTGAATACAGAGTAGTTTCCCCTAGTTCAAGCTTACTTACATTCAAGGCCATTTAAATTTATAGAACAAGCGACACGTCTAATATACCATAAAAGTTAAGAATCCAGTTAGAAATGGGTGAAACTAGAGGATTGGGAAATTCAGAGTAGTTTCCTTATGGCTATCATGTCTTTGTGCAAATAGTACTGATTCAATCAAAATAACTTGTTAAAACATCACACTACTTGAGAGTTTACTTGTGATTTCTATATACTCGTAATAAAACTTTGTACATCGGTGCATGGACGTTACTTTGCTCTATTTCGTCCAGATGAAAGAAGTGACCACCACCACCAACCATCCACATTAAAAAAATTTCTAAAATTGTTCTGGTCAAATATCAATGCATTTACATATATGGTACCTAATTATTTTCTCAAGAAGAACGGATAAATGTCTGTCTCTGAGCTTTTCACGTGGCGTTATTTGCACATACAAATTATTAACACATAAATCGTGTTCATGGGAATTTCCTCTGCTGAGTCCTTTTACCCCCTCCCCCTACCACATGTTTGCAACATTATTTTTGTTCTTAATGGGTTTATCAGAAAAAGTTATGGCGTGTTATCCAACTGGAGCAAATGGGACTTAATTTACGCCATCTGCTTTTATACTCAAATTAATAAGTATTTTGGAAACATTAGTTTATGCGTTAACTTGGTGCGTCATGTTGGAAACATTTATTTTCGTGATATAACTTTGTGCGTTGTATTGGAAACATTGGTTTATTAGATAGAACTACTTTAAATATATCTAGGGTATTTTACAGATGTCTTTTATAACAAGAGGAAGGATAGATACTGAATCAAATGAGCAGGTCCTTGCATGTTTTTTTTCTCAAAGGTTAAATTACCTTGAGGAGAAAAAAAAAACGAACTCACTGGTTCCCGGATTTATTCCTATTGCGGATGCGCGTAAAAATTAATGGACCTGGTTTAAACCATTGTCGTTTGAATTCCCAGATACTCGGATTTTCTTTGCTTCGAGTCCAAGTGTTGACAGACATCCACCTGTGACGTCGAGAAGTCAAAATCTGTGTTACGTCAGAGGACCTGGAGCCATCCATAAACACACAAAAGGAATAATATGTAATACCTTTCAGCCCCGTCCCAGCAATACATTGCTCGTTAAGACTCAGAGATGTCCCCTCGTGTTTTCTAAGTAGTAATGTTTATTGATGTGTTTATTTTCCCCTGTCCATCCTTTCATATATGTTACTGTGTTGAAATAAAATAATTAATATAAGTTTAGATATTTTTAAGGACATTTTGACGAGGTTATTCTTTGTTCTGTTCTATCATATTATCAGAGTTGTCCCTTTGCTAGATTGCGCCAAGGCTTGTACTCCCTCTTCAAGAATGAAGCGAACTGATATGGCTTCCCTGCCCTGGCTCTTGCTTGCTTGAACTTGGGCTCGTACTCCTCTCTTGCCAGTCTAGCGATATGGTTTCCTTGCCCTTTCCTGTTTAGTTATGGTTACTGTTTTAAAATAGTGATTTTGCTAGAGTTGTTTCATTTCGGCCTTGTGTTGCGAGATTGTGATTGCAGATGTTGAAATGTACCCCCATTTCTGTTTGAACTGGCGCTATTTAGACCATGGGTAGAAATTGTATTCTATATATATATATATATAGATCACTGTCAGATCATATATTAATCATGTCCTAAATTTGAATATATTATAATTGTTTTGATATTTGTGCACAGAAATAGAATTTTGGTGGGAGGTAAAAAGGAACAATTTTGAATATTTATGAGCAATTTTGAATAGTTATTCTTTTCAATAAATACAATTAGAACAAGAAGGTGTCTAAATGCGAGTATATATGTATGGTGTGTGCGTGTATACTGTTCATGATTATAAAGTTTGCTGAAATTAAAGTTCGAACAATACTTTTTGATTAATGTAAATATGCTTTGTCATTTCTGTCCTGACAGGCCCCGGTTAAGGTACTGTCTCTGCGAGAAAGCATTGCCTATTTAATTATATAAAATTTAGGTTAAGTTTAAAAGTAATTTAGTCCTAAATAGGTAAGTTGGTTACAGCGCGGACGTGAATGAAAACTATATCAAATGCATGTTATCGGTTTTGTTTTAATACAGTGTCCATTTAGAATCACCTTGTCGTTGTCCTTTTTATTTGAATCAAGTTTCCATTTTCATTTAGTATATTAGTCTTTTATTTTTTAACCCCTATATAACTTTAAGTTAGTAATTTCTTTTTCCCTTATGATTTTATTATGCATTCTTCTCCATCTTCGAAAATTCCTTGTACATGGTCTGCACTGATTCCACTTTTGAGTAACACTGAAATTATATCCTCAGGTTCCGGTTTTCTCCCTATGTATTTAACCCTTTGAATTCCTTCTGTGTTTTCATTTATATCATTTATATTTCCTCCATCAATTCCTACTTCCATTTTTCCTCTCTTAGGTTTTCTATTTTTACTTTCTCTTCTTTCTCTTCATATATTTCTTTTGTTTTTTTGTTCTTCCAAAGTCTTCTCTCTTGTCTACACTGTCAGATCATAGGTTTGTATAAATGGAGTCTCACATATACAGCGGGATGTTACGTTGAGAGAATCGTAATACCTTTTTTCCAGAAAGACAAAAATAACTTTCGAAAACTTACTATTTCTGCCATACAAATTAACATATTTGCACAACATTTTGAAAAATGCCAGAAGAATGAAATTTTACGTTTGAAATCTGGTGTCAAAATAATTTTTATAGTCAGGCATTTTCATTAATAGGGGCCTTATCATATGACGTTACTTCCCTTTGATCAAGTTTTTTTTTGGGGGGGGGGGGAGTCCGCGACTGCCATTCCAAGAACAACTCGGCGTCACCACTTGTGCTTTCGAAAATTAGTATCGTAGGTGTATAGATTTTGTTATATAATGAAAGTGCAATGAAATAATGAAATTTCACCCAGAGAAATTTGTTACTTTAACATACAAAATACATATATTAACATATAACAAATATAACCATTCTTGATTTTGTACATGAAGAGTGTAATTGTAACTGAGGGTATGTGTCTGTGTGTTTTGGATTTTTGACGTCATATCGCTACGATGTCTGCAGTGTGACAGTTTATAGTAATGTCTAGCACTGGGGCATCATGCCGCAGACATCGCTCACCCAGTCATATTATCCTGACACCAGGCCGACCAGTCCTAATACTAACTGCTTAATGCTGAGCACGAAGCGAGGCAGTTGCTAGTACCATTTTTATTTTTGGTATGACTCGGCCGGGGCTCGAACCGTGACAGACAGACAGACAGACATAGAGAGAGAGAGAGAGAGACAGAGAGACACAGAGAGACAGACCTAGAGAGAGACAGAGAGAGACAGACACAGACAGATTCTCTATGTGCAAGTACGTGTATGTATTTTATATGATGTATGGTGCTGATTGGGATGAAACCGTACATATTTATTTTGCCACTTAATTATTCCCTGCGGTACATGATATTGTAAATAAAATAAAATGAGAAAAAGAGACCACATTGAAAAGTATAACAATATATTTATATATTACAGTTGTTATTACATAGGCAATTGACTTTTAAAATAAATTAATTGGTATCGAAAGTAATGTTTTCTAAAGAATAGTTCAAATGCTGAAACGAAATTTTAATAAAAGAAAACAATATACATATGAAATAGTAAACAAAAATACATACTTGATATATCTGTTAATTTAAAATGACTACGTATATAACATTTTTTGATTCAACACTTACACATAACATATATACAAATATCACTTGTTTTGACAGTATAATTTATCCTCAAACTCAAGCTAAGTTTCTGATAAAGAAAACTTGATATAAGATCCAAAACTAAAGACAAATATCACAACTAATAGTATTCAACTAATATACAAACATATATGTAATATAAATTTGTTCTGAAACAGTTGGTGTGGATGAATTGTATTGGCAACAACTTGAAAATCAGTCAGCAAAAACATAATGTTAACACAAATATGCTTTGGTATGATTTCAATCACCTACTGATTACATATTTTAGAACAAATAAAGACAAAATAACGTTATTATGTACATTGTCATTGGAAAATGTTCAGTATATAACCAATACTGAGATGAAATGCTGTTAAACTGTATATACATATACATAAACACAGTCGTTAAGATACAAACCGAAATATATATCACTTAAAATTTAAATTTTCTATAATCGTCGCGTAAATGAATTTAGAAAAACCTTGTCCGCTACAAATGTTCGATGAGTGAACACCGTTCAATTGGAACGTCCTCGGTCTCTTTTCTCACATGCTAGAAACAAAACTGATATAATATTTCGATCTAAAAATATGGATCTCAGAATTTGGATGCAGATACTGGCCGTCTTCCAATACCCTCAATTTCACCGTTGTCACAAAGTTGTAATGGTTTTATAAACGTCACAAGGACTCGATGACCAATAGCAGAGTAAGCAATAGTTTGAAGCTATTGAAAACATTTATATTTTCTTTAATTCAAAAGCTGTAAGATTTAAATTAAATATTAAAATTGTACGTATATCATTGATGGAGCCGACGTTGTCATATGTTATTATTTGCGGTAAGTAATCAGATATTATATGAACATGTTTGCTTTGAGATAGGGGATGTGTGATTTTGTAATAATAAAAATATCATATTTGTTTGCTTTGATATAGGGGATGTGTGGTTTTGTAATAATAGAAATATCATATTTGTTTGCTTTGATATAGGGGATGTGTGGTTTTGTAATAATAGAAATATCATATTTGTTTGCTTTGATATAGGGGATGTGTGGTTTTGTAACAATAACATGTCTCTAGATATGAGACTGTGTCCTTTCAAGCTACTGTTCTAATGGTTTTAATTTTTTATTTTTCGATTTCATTTTCATGACAAGGAATTTGAACCGACATGGTAACTTGTTTAATAGGGGTGTAGAATTGGCCCAATGCATCCCCCTTTCTGCGTGCATGTCGTAAGAGGCTTCAGATGGAGGCATGATCCGGGATGGCTCAGTGGTTAGTGTGCCGGACTCACAAGCAGAAAAATGTGGGTTCATATCCTACCAATGCATCAGTGCAAACCAGCAACTATGGCATCGGCACTAAATAGCGTGATTGTGTTGTTGTGCCGTAAAACACTAAACATATACCCATATAATAACCGCTGTCCTCTATCTTTGCATTGGCCACTACATTGCTAGCATTGGCATTGCATCAAAAATGTCCTCTAAAATCTAACACATCGCGATTTGTATCATCTTCAGATCCGTGTTACCGGAAGGCATGCTTCCTGCAAGCAAAATCAGTTTTACGTAATACAGTCTACTTACAGATTTCAAAATGACCTTCTCTAGCATTAATATGCGGAAATAATGAATATTACTTTTTGGTCGGTCGCCGAAACGGGTCCACATAAATGTTTTCTGTACAATTTCAATAACAAATAAAGACATGCGCAAACAACGCTTTCTGTACATCGACATTAAATTGAAAAGCGAAACGTAATGCTAAAACGTAAAAATCGTATTGATCGTCTTTACGTAACTGATTTTAGAAAGACCTCGTCCATCTTAGAATCTCACATCTTCGTGGCCACGATTCCTATATATTAACCTGTAGATAGGTTAACATGTCGGAACCTTTGCTAACGAAGATGAGATTCTCAGTAAATGAATCGCATTCATACTTAATTCTTTACTATGTGACAAAATAACGTAATTAGAGTTGATGTCATGTTTACATGTGCCAAAAATACTGGTACTATATCTCGTTTTATCGAGGTAGTATCTAAATTTTATATGCATTTTTCTACAAGATATATGTCTCTGTCTTGCTATGTAATTTTCTTGCTTGTGAAGTTGAAACCGACATTCTTGCTCTGTCAATCACCATAAAGAAAAACAATTTTGATATTCTCTAAGACCTTGTATTTATCTTAAGTAATACGAAACAACAAAATTTGTTTAAAGCGCACAGTTTAACAAAAGACAAAAGGTCTATAGCTTGTTCTTTTCTGTCTTTGTTGTGGTTCCTTTGAAATAACTGGTACATACTGTTGTGTTATTTTATTTAAAATTATGAAGTTTCTTATCTTTTTATCACACTGCCATTACAATCTCCACAATATTACAGGAGTATTATTTTATATAAATTAATATGATACGTTATTCATACAAGCAAAAGAAAGTATTCAGCTTTATCCACACATTAAACTAACTACCAGTTTATATAGGAAGCTACCTATTAAAACGAATCAGTCAATCAATAAATGATTACAATCTGAATATACATTATTAATATTTACACACAATTTGTAAACGTATTATGTACAAATAATGCTTCCCTCATCACAAACCATTGAGGATCATTGGTTTTACATAAATCCCAAATGTATAATAATACAACTTGTGAAAGAATAATAATAGAACCAATTAGTCATTAATTATACACTGATCTCGGCAAGCAATGGTAGGACGAAAAACATGCAAGTATAAATATAAAGAAATAAGCTTTGAATAGCCTTTTAGATGGCAAGCTAAACTAAAATATTTCAAGCGCGATACAAAGATAATATTTGAACTTTCCTCTTTCTTATTACTGTTGGTGGCATCTTAGTGTTAAATTTCTGAAACATAACAAAGTTGGGCTCCCGAGATGCGTTTGAGATTGCACAGAAATTGAAATTAAAATAAAAATTTGAAAAAATAACAATGCCACCACATCACACCCATTGCAAACTTGATGCGATTGCACTACTACGTGCAAAATCAATAAGTGACTCATGATTTCGTGGCACCCGATCATTTCTCCGCTAACAGTATTGTGATTCCCATCTCCCACATCCCGAAACCCAGCTAACTTGAGATTCCATTCACGGATAACAACTGGTGACTTACAGATGAAGGACCGGGGAGGTATGATTTTGGTGGCGTACTCTTATATACAATTACTGTGATCCCATACATGAAGGGCCCAGGGGACGTTTGACTATATAAATCATAGTTATATACACAAAACGCAAAACGACACCTACAAAGGAAGGTCAGGGGAGAGGTGAGTCGTTTCATTATGTCGCACAGACCCCCAATTCAAGAATTCTGTTGTTCCTAAATGTACGTCTCTTTCAGGCTGCTGAATGTTATAAATATATGACAGCTATAAATATAGAATGGGAATATAGTACTACCCCTGTCTGTCCATATGTCACACTTTGGTTCCGTTTTGTTCTGAGACAAGTTTCTCAGACACTATTTTTCAGAGTAATATAATTTTATGCGCGTAGAAACCTCATGGCAAACACACAACTTGACGCTAAAAGTATGTCACTATGACTCATATTTCACGTCTCTCTAACTTTGGTTACGTTTGGCGGTCAAGTTAGTTTCTTGTTAGCAATCAGAGGTGAGCTCATATTACATTCTGTATGGATAAATGCTGGTCAGAATGGATAAATCCTTGTCCAAAACCTTCCAAGGAATGTGTATTGTAGGCCTCGGTGAGTTCTGTACACTTTATTTATCAGATTTCTTTGGTATCATGAGTTAAATACAACACCATCAGAGTAAAGTATTACAAGTTTTGAGTTTACTGTATACCAATGACTTTCTAATTTTCACCTAATCTGCATTTTCATTAGACTTGTTTAATTCTTTAAATACATCTCATGAATATTGTAATGGTTTCAAGGTAAGTGCAGATACAACCCACTGAAAAGTAATTACTCTATAACATATAAACTAGCTCTACCACTCTTTCTGGCAATTTTACTTTAACTTTAGTTTCATACGAACATACATCACTTTGGTAGTTTAAAAAGTGGCTCTAGTGCAGATTATACACGATCTAATTGATCCTAGAAAATAAGATGAAAATACGATAAGATCAGGACGCAGTAGCCTTCTCTAGTCTACATATGAACTATTTGGCTTATTTTTCAGTCTCACCATCCTACATCACCAGCAAGCGGAACACGTCGGACTTTTGGCAATGGCTTAAAGTGTCCGCGAATAGTAACTATTGATCGTAGTTCTCGAAAAAATCAGACCTTTCCAGGGAAATGAAATGGCTTCTGCCTCCCTTATCATTGTGCGTCACACCCTTATCGAAATAAATTGTTGATAGTAAAGGTATGGGTAAAGAATAACTATCTCCTTTGGCTAAATTAAAACCAATGCTGAAAAGACAAGTAATCCAGATGTCCGTGACTTAGGATAGCGAGTTTCTTATTCGTTATTAATCTACTACTCCAGTGCACCTCAGGAGACTCGTACAAATATCAAATGTCATGTACAAGCACAAGTGACAGAGAAAACAGCATGCCCTCAGTAAGTAAGTGATAAAAATGAACTGGCCTTGACGTCTGATTTTCCGCAATCAAAATCAACAGGTTTCTTCATTGCCTCAAGACCAAATAACCTGCAAAGTTAGGTGAATGGAAGTAGAACAGGAACCATGCTGCCATGCGGTTGCCACAAGGGACAGACGAAAAGACGGACAGGCAGACATGACCAGCCTAAGATGATTTACGCAAAGCAAAAGTTCGGCAAACGAAAGGCAGGCTCCACAAGGGTACTGATTTTCAACTTATTCTATGTGAATATGCCTTACAACCTATACTAGACAAAATCTACAGGAAGGGAGTTGATATACTATTATAAAATAAAGACCTGGAACGAATTTGAAAGTGTACAGAATTTTCGACAAAAAGATTTCTTCTTGGACGGAGAGGGGGCATTTTCATACGACCCGGGCTTCAGTTTGCCTTCACCCTAACTCATTCAATGTGTCCAGACCCAAAGTATCATACCGCAAGCAACAAAATCTATGGCTGAAATTTACGGATCTTAAAGTACGCGTGGGTGGACAAAGTAGCCATGAGCACGTAGCGACCGCAAGATGAACTTGTTACTGCTATGATCAGCACAATAATCTTGTCATCTTTTGCAGATGTCCAACTCTTTGATAATACCAGGACACTTATTTACCAAGCCATGTGTCATTTCAGCTCGACCACTCAAACATGACAAGCATAGCAATGTTCATTTGCAGTTGTTCTACACCATGGATCTAGGCCTTGACCAATCAGGTATTGTAAGACGGAAACGTTACCGCCGACAGCAGCAGAATGAGCTGGTGTTCCTTTACAATTGTCAACCTCATTGATCATATCAGGATATTTCTCAACCAAGTACTTGCTCATTTCTAATTGACCGTGAACGCATGACCTGTGGAGCAAAGTTTCTTGTGTAGCTGTTCTACACCATGGATCTAGGCCTTGATCAATCAGGTATTGTAAGACGGAAATGTTACCGCTGATAGCAGCAGAATGAGCTGGACTTCGTCAACAATTGTCAACCTCATTGATCATATCAGGATATTTCTCAACCAAGTACTTGCTCATTTCTAATTGACCGTGAATGCATGACCTGTGGAGCAAGGTTTGTTGTGTATCTGTTCTACACCATGGATCGAGGCCTTGATCAATCAGGTATTGTAAGACGGAAACGTTACCGCCGATAGCAGCATCATGAGCTGGTGTTTCTTTACAATTGTCAACCTCATTGATCATATCAGGATATTTCTCAACCAAGTACTTGCTCATTTCTAACTGACCGTGAATGCATGACCTGTGGAGCAAGGTTTCTTGTGTATCTGTTCTACACCATGGATCTAAGCCTTGATCAATCAGGTATTGTAAGACGGAAACGTTACCGCCGACAGCAGCAGAATGAGCTGGTGTTCCTTTACAATTGTCAACCTCATTGATCATATCAGGATATTTCTCAACCAAGTACTTGTTCATTTCTAACTGACCATGAATGCATGACCTGTGGAGCAAGGTTTCTTGTGTAGCTGTTCTACACCATGGATCGAGGCCTTGATCAATCAGGTATTGTAAGATGGAAATGTTACCGCCTGAAGCAACATAATGAGCTGGTGTTCGTTTACAATTGTCAACCTCATTGATCATATCAGGATATTTCTCAACCAAGTACTTGCTCATTTCTAACTGACCGTGAATGCATGACATGTGGAGCAAGGTTTCTTGTGTAGCTGTTCTACATCATGGATCTAGGCCTTGATCAATCAGGTATTGCAAGACGGAAATGTTACCGCCTGAAGCAGCATAATGAGCTGGTGTTCCTTTACAATTGTCAACCTCATTGATCATATTAGGATATTTCTCAACCAAGTACTTGCTCATTTCTAATTGACCGTGAATGCATGACCTGTGGAGCAAGGTTTCTTGTGTATCTGTTCTACACCATGGATCGAGGCCTTGATCAATCAGGTATTGTAAGACGGAAATGTTACCGCCGACAGCAGCAGAATGAGCTGGTGTTCCTTTACAATTGTCAACCTCATTGATCATATCAGGATATTTCTCAACCAAGTACTTGCTCATTTCTAAGTCACCCTTAAAGCAAGACCTGTGGAGCAAGGTTTCTTGTGTATCTGTTCTACACCATGGATCTAGGCCTTGATCAATCAGGTATTGTAAGATGGAAATGTTACCGCCTGAAGCAGCATAATGAGCTGGTGTTCCTTTAGAACTGTCAACCTCATTGATCATATCAGGATATTTCTCAACCAAGTACTTGCTCATTTCTAATTGACCGTGAATGCATGACCTGTGGAGCAAGGTTTCTTGTGTAGCTGTTCTACACCATGGATCTAGGCCTTGATCAATCAGGTATTGTAAGACGGAAACGTTACCGCCGACAGCAGCAGAATGAGCTGGTGTTCCTTTACAATTGTTAACCTCATTGATCATATCAGGATATTTCTCAACCAAGTACTTGCTCATTTCTAATTGACCGTAAATGCATGACCTATGGAGCAAGGTTTCTTGTGTATCCTTTCTACACCATGGATCTAGGCCTTGATCAATCAGGTATTGTAAGACGGAAATGTTACCGCCGATAGCAGCATCATGAGCTGGTGTTTCTTTACAATTGTCAACCTCATTGATCATATCAGGATATTTCTCAACCAAGTACTTGCTCATTTCTAACTGACCGTGAATGCATGACCTGTGGAGCAAGGTTTCTTGTGTAGCTGTTCTACACCATGGATCGAGGCCTTGATCAATCAGGTATTGTAAGACGGAAACGTTACCGCCGACAGCAGCAGAATGAGCTGGTGTTTCTTTACAATTGTCAACCTCATTGATCAGATCAAGATATTTCTCAACCAAGTACTTGCTCATTTCTAATTGACCGTGAATGCATGACCTGTGGAGCAAGGTTTCTTGTGTATCTGTTCTACACCATGGATCTAGGCCTTGATCAATCAGGTATTGTAAGATGGAAATGTTACCGCCTGAAGCAGCAGAATGAGCTGGTGTTTCTTTACAATTGTCAACCTCATTGATCATATCAGGATATTTCTCAACCAAGTACTTGCTCATTTCTAATTGACCGTGAATGCATGACCTATGGAGGAAGGTTTCTTGTGTATCTGTTCTACACCATGGATCTAGGCCTTGTTCAATCAGGTATTGTAAGACGGAAATGTTACCGCCTGAAGCAGCATAATGAGCTGGTGTTCGTTTACAATTGTCAACCTCATTGATCATATCAGGATATTTCTCAACCAAGTACTTGCTCATTTCTAACTGACCGTGAATGCATGACCTGTGGAGCAAGGTTTCTTGTGTATCGCTTCTGCACCATGGATCTAGGCCTTGATCAATCAGGTATTGTAAGACGGAAACGTCACCGCCGACAGCAGCAGAATGAGCTGGTGTTCCTTTACAATTGTCAACCTCATTGATCATATCAGGATATTTCTCAACCAAGTACTTGCTCATTTCTAATTGACCGTGAATGCATGACCTGTGGAGCAAGGTTTCTTGTGTATCGCTTCTGCACCATGGATCAAGGCCTTGATCAAACAGGTATTGTAAGACGGAAACGTTACCGCCGACAGCAGCAGAATGAACTGGTGATCGTTTACAATTGTCAACCTCATTGATCATATCAGGATATTTCTCAACCAGGTACTTGCTCATTTGTAACTGACTGTTAAAGCAAGACTTGTGGAGCAAGGTTTGTTGTGTATCTGTTCTACACCATGGATCTAGGCCTTGATCAATCAGGTATTGTAAGACGGAAACGTTACCGCCGACAGCAGCAGAATGAGCTGGTGTTTCTTTACAATTGTCAACCTCATTGATCATATCAGGATATTTCTCAACCAAGTACTTGCTCATTTCTAATTGACCGTGAATGCATGACCTGTGGAGCAAGGTTTGTTGTGTATCTGTTCTACGCCATGGATCTAAGCCTTGATCAATCAGGTATTGTAAGATGGAAATGTTACCGCCGACAGCAGCAGAATGAGCTGGTGTTCCTTTACAATTGTCAACCTCATTGATCATATCAGGATATTTCTCAACCAAGTACTTGCTCATTTCTAAGTGACCCTTAAAGCAAGACCTGTGGAGCAAGGTTTCTTGTGTATCTGTTCTACACCATGGATCTAGGCCTTGATCAATCAGGTATTGTAAGATGGAAATGTTACCGCCTGAAGCAGCATAATGAGCTGGTGTTCCTTTATAATTGTCAACCTCATTGATCATATCAGGATATTTCTCAACCAAGTACTTGTTCATTTCTAACTGACCATGAATGCATGACCTGTGGAGCAAGGTTTCTTGTGTATCTGTTCTACACCATGGATCGAGGCCTTGATCAATCAGGTATGGTAAGATGGAAATGTTACCGCCTGAAGCAGCATAATGAGCTGGTGTTCCTTTACAATTGTCAACCTCATTGATCATATCAGGATATTTCTCAACCAAGTACTTGCTCATTTCTAACTGACCGTGAATGCATGACCTGTGGAGCAAGGTTTCTTGTGTAGCTGTTCTACATCATGGATCTAGGCCTTGATCAATCAGGTATTGTAAGACGGAAATGTTACCGCCTGAAGCAGCATAATGAGCTGGTGTTCCTTTACAATTGTCAACCTCATTGATCATATCAGGATATTTCTCAACCAAGTACTTGCTCATTTCTAATTGACCGTGAATGCATGACCTGTGGAGCAAGGTTTCTTGTGTATCTGTTCTACACCATGGATCGAGGCCTTGATCAATCAGGTATTGTAAGACGGAAATGTTACCGCCGACAGCAGCATAATGAGCTGGTGTTCCTTTACAATTGTCAACCTCATTGATCATATCAGGATATTTCTCAACCAAGTACTTGCTCATTTCTAAGTGACCCTTAAAGCAAGACCTGTGGAGCAAGGTTTCTTGTGTATCTGTTCTACACCATGGATCTAGGCCTTGATCAATCAGGTATTGTAAGATGGAAATGTTACCGCCTGAAGCAGCATAATGAGCTGGTGTTCCTTTAGAGCTGTCAACCTCATTGATCATATCAGGATATTTCTCAACCAAGTACTTGCTCATTTCTAACTGACCGTGAATGCATGACCTGTGGAGCAAGGTTTCTTGTGTAGCTGTTCTACACCATGGATCTAGGCCTTGATCAATCAGGTATTGTAAGACGGAAACGTTACCGCCGACAGCAGCAGAATGAGCTGGTGTTCCTTTACAATTGTTAACCTCATTGATCATATCAGGATATTTCTCAACCAAGTACTTGCTCATTTCTAATTGACCGTAAATGCATGACCTATGGAGCAAGGTTTCTTGTGTATCCTTTCTACACCATGGATCTAGGCCTTGATCAATCAGGTATTGTAAGACGGAAATGTTACCGCCGACAGCAGCATCATGAGCTGGTGTTTCTTTACAATTGTCAACCTCATTGATCATATCAGGATATTTCTCAACCAAGTACTTGCTCATTTCTAACTGACCGTGAATGCATGACCTGTGGAGCAAGGTTTCTTGTGTAGCTGTTCTACACCATGGATCTAGGCCTTGATCAATCAGGTATTGTAAGACGGAAACGTTACCGCCGACAGCAGCAGAATGAGCTGGTGTTTCTTTACAATTGTCAACCTCATTGATCATATCAGGATATTTCTCAACCAAGTACTTGCTCATTTCTAATTGACCGTGAATGCATGACCTGTGGAGCAAGGTTTCTTGTGTATCTGTTCTACACCATGGATCTAGGCCTTGATCAATCAGGTATTGTAAGATGGAAATGTTACCGCCTGAAGCAGCAGAATGAGCTGGTGTTTCTTTACAATTGTCAACCTCATTGATCATATCAGGATATTTCTCAACCAAGTACTTGCTCATTTCTAATTGACCGTGAATGCATGACCTATGGAGCAAGGTTTCTTGTGTATCTGTTCTACACCATGGATCTAGGCCTTGATCAATCAGGTATTGTAAGACGGAAATGTTACCGCCTGAAGCAGCATAATGAGCTGGTGTTCCTTTAGAATTGTCAACCTCATTGATCATATCAGGATATTTCTCAACCAAGTACTTGCTCATTTCTAACTGACCGTGAATGCATGACCTGTGGAGCAAGGTTTCTTGTGTATCGGTTCTGCACCATGGATCTAGGCCTTGATCAATCAGGTATTGTAAGACGGAAACGTTACCGCCGACAGCAGCAGAATGAGCTGGTGTTCCTTTACAATTGTCAACCTCATTGATCATATCAGGATATTTCTCAACCAAGTACTTGCTCATTTCTAACTGACCGTGAATGCATGACCTGTGGAGCAAGGTTTCTTGTGTATCGGTTCTGCACCATGGATCTAGGCCTTGATCAATCAGGTATTGTAAGACGGAAACGTTACCGCCGACAGCAGCAGAATGAGCTGGTGTTTCTTTACAATTGTCAACCTCATTGATCATATCAGGATATTTCTCAACCAAATACTTGCTCATTTCTAACTGACCGTGAATGCATGACCTGTGGAGCAAGGTTTCTTGTGTATCTGTTCTACACCATGGATCTAGGCCTTGATCAATCAGGTATTGTAAGACGGAAACGTTACCGCCGACAGCAGCAGAATGAACTGGTGATCGTTTACAATTGTCAACCTGATTGATCATATCAGGATATTTCTCAACCAGGTACTTGCTCATTTGTAACTGACTCTTAAAGCAAGACTTGTGGAGCAAGGTTTGTTGTGTATCTGTTCTACACCATGGATCTAGGCCTTGATCAATCAGGTATTGTAAGACGGAAACATTACCGCCGACAGCAGCAGAATGAGCTGGTGTTTCTTTACAATTGTCAACCTCATTGATCATATCAGGATATTTCTCAACCAAGTACTTGCTCATTTCTAATTGACCGTGAATGCATGACCTGTGGAGCAAGGTTTGTTGTGTATCTGTTCTACGCCATGGATCTAAGCCTTGATCAATCAGGTATTGTAAGATGGAAATGTTACCGCCGACAGCAGCAGAATGAGCTGGTGTTCCTTTACAATTGTCAACCTCATTGATCATATCAGGATATTTCTCAACCAAGTACTTGCTCATTTCTAAGTGACCCTTAAAGCAAGACCTGTGGAGCAAGGTTTCTTGTGTATCTGTTCTACACCATGGATCTAGGCCTTGATCAATCAGGTATTGTAAGATGGAAATGTTACCGCCTGAAGCAGCATAATGAGCTGGTGTTCCTTTACAATTGTCAACCTCATTGATCATATCAGGATATTTCTCAACCAAGTACGTGCTCATTTCTAACTGACCGTGAATGCATGACCTATGGAGCAAGGTTTCTTGTGTATCTTTTCTACACCATGGATCTAGGCCTTGATCAATCAGGTATTGTAAGACGGAAATGTTACCACCGATAGCAGCATCATGAGCTGGTGTTTCTTTACAATTGTCAACCTCATTGATCATATCAGGATATTTCTCAACCAAGTACTTGCTCATTTCTAATTGACCGTGAATGCATGACCTGTGGAGCAAGGTTTCTTGTGTATCTGTTCTACACCATGGATCTAGGCCTTGATCAATCAGGTATTGTAAGACGGAAACGTTACCGCCGACAGCAGCAGAATGAGCTGGTGTTTCTTTACAATTGTCAACCTCATTGATCATATCAGGATATTTCTCAACCAAGTACTTGCTCATTTCTAATTGACCGTGAATGCATGACCTGTGGAGCAAGGTTTCTTGTGTATCTGTTCTGCACCATGGATCTAAGCCTTGATCAATCAGGTATTGTAAGATGGAAATGTTACCGCCGACAGCAGCAGAATGAGCTGGTGTTTCTTTACAATTGTCAACCTCATTGATCATATCAGGATATTTCTCAACCAAGTACTTGCTCATTTCTAACTGACCGTGAATGCATGACCTGTGGAGCAAGGTTTGTTGTGTATCTGTTCTACACCATGGATCTAGGCCTTGATCAATCAGGTATTGTAAGACGGAAACGTTACCGCCGACAGCAGCAGAATGAGCTGGTGTTCCTTTACAATTGTCAACCTCATTGATCATATCAGGATATTTCTCAACCAAGTACTTGCTCATTTCTAATTGACCGTGAATGCATGACCTGTGGAGCAAGGTTTCTTGTGTATCTGTTCTACACCATGGATCTAGGCCTTGATCAATCAGGTATTGTAAGACGGAAACGTTACCGCCGACAGCAGCAGAATGAGCTGGTGTTCGTTTACAATTGTCAACCTCATTGATCATATCAGGATATTTCTCAACCAAGTACTTGCTCATTTCTAATTGACCGTGAATGCATGACCTGTGGAGCAAGGTTTCTTGTGTATCTGTTCTACACCATGGATCTAGGCCTTGATCAATCAGGTATTGTAAGACGGAAACGTTACCGCCGACAGCAGCAGAATGAGCTGGTGTTCGTTTACAATTGTCAACCTCATTGATCATATCAGGATATTTCTCAACCAAGTACTTGCTCATTTCTAATTGACCGTGAATGCATGACCTGTGGAGCAATGTTTCTTGTGTATCGGTTCTGCACCATGGATCTAGGCCTTGATCAATCAGGTATTGTAAGACGGAAACGTTACCGCCGACAGCAGCAGAATGAGCTGGTGTTTCTTTACAATTGTCAACCTCATTGATCATATCAGGATATTTCTCAACCAAGTATTTGCTCATTTCTAATTGACCGTGAATGCATGACCTATGGAGCATGGTTTCTTGTGTATCTGTTCTACACCATGGATCTAGGCCTTGATCAATCAGGTATTGTAAGACGGAAACGTTACCGCCGACAGCAGCATAATGAGCTGGTGTTCCTTTAGAATTGTCAACCTCATTGATCATATCAGGATATTTCTCAACCAAGTACTTGCTCATTTCTAACTGACCGTGAATGCATGACCTGTGGAGCAAGGTTTCTTGTGTATCTGTTCTACACCATGGATCTTGGCCTTGATCAATCAGGTATTGTAAGACGGAAACGTTACCGCCGACAGCAGCAGAATGAGCTGGTGTTCGTTTACAATTGTCAACCTCATTGATCATATCAGGATATTTCTCAACCAGGTACTTGCTCATTTCTAACTGACTCTTAAAGCAAGACTTGTGGAGCAAGGATTGTTGTGTATCTGTTCTACACCATGGATCTAGACCTTGATCAATCAGGTATTGTAAGACGGAAACGTTACCGCCGACAGCAGCAGAATGAGCTGGTGTTCCTTTACAATTGTCAACCTCATTGATCATATCAGGATATTTCTCAACCAAGTACTTGCTCATTTCTAATTGACCGTGAATGCAAGACCTGTGGAGCAAGGTTTCTTGTGTATCGGTTCTGCACCATGGATCTAGGCCTTGGCCAATCAGGTATTGTAAGACGGAAACGTTACCACCGGAAGCAGCATCATGAGCCAGCGTTCTTTTACAGTTGTCAACCTCATTGATCATATCAGGATATTTGTGAGCTAAGTATTTTATCATTTCTAATTTGCCATTTAAGCATGCCATGTGTAGCACAGTTTTTCTTTGTTTTGATCGATCTTTTAAATCAGCTTGATGATGGCTTGTTTCTTTATCTTTTGATTGGTTGTTGCAATCTGTTCGATATTTAGCTTTCATTAATTTACAGATCTTTTTGAAAATATCAATACTCCCCCCATATGCTGCACAGTAAGGAACAGTATGTCCTCCCTCTGATACATTGTATAACATGTTTGAATAATTATCCATCAAATGAAAGGCCATCTCTTTCTTGCCCTCCAAACACGCATAATGTAAGATGTTCATTCCATCATTATCTGTACGTATAGGATCAGCACCTTCTTGAATAAGAAATTTCAGAATGTCAACACTTCCTCCTGATGCCGCACAATGGCAAACACTTCGACCTCTACTGTCACATTGATTGACTAGTAATGAGTATTTAGACTTTAACAAGTTGACCATATCAAGTCTTGCATGAAGACATGCAGTATGCAGGAGACTTTCTCCATTTTCAGATCGATAATTGATATCTGCTCCGTTTTGTAATAGAAACTCCATTGCCTCTTCAGAACCCTTTTCAGCAATTATTGAAAGTATGTCATTGCCATTCACATCACCCGTTGTCATAATCTGCTGAAATAGGCGAAGATCTTTGTGAACACATGATACCTTTGCGGCTTTTGTGAGAAACGAAACGGCCGGTAGTTGATACTCTGTAAATTGTTTTTTCATACCCTGAAGAAGTTCACTGGCAAGGTCACAGTTGTTTGCATTTGCTGCATGCACCAGAAGGGAATTTTGATCCGTATCAGCTAAAACATGAATTGTCTTACACTTATCCATGAATAACTTTCTAAACTGTTTAGAAGACCACACATTGGCTTCTGCAATATTGGCAAAATCACTAGAAACTTTCGTCTCCAGCACTTTAATGAATCGTTCAATCAAAATGCCATGATGCAGTGGTTTTAGATCCAACATCAGTGCAGGTACTGTATCATTTGAACTCCGGGATTCATTGCTAATTCTACATAGTTTGCAAACTGATTGTAGAGAACATAATTTAAGTGCCTTTGTTGGGCGCCGCGTACCGTAAGAAAGAAACACAGCTTCCTCAACTGCGCTATGAACGAAGGAATATGATTCATCACTTTCACTGAACAAAAGATATGATCTGCAGAGTGCATTTGCTGCTTGCTTAATATCAGCAAGTTTCACATCAGGCCCACCGTAGGAGCTAAAAATCATCTTCACCTCTTTTTCCCTGTCGCTGGTGATAGAATCTTCGTTTATCGATTCTGATTTCAATGTTCCGCCTGCAAGCATTGCCAAAACTAGGCAACCATAGAAAACACTCTTCTCCATGCGAAGTCGTTCTAGTTCTCGTAACATAATTTGCAAAGGTCTTGTAAAAAAGTCAAG
Source organism: Sinohyriopsis cumingii (assembly GCA_028554795.2). Classification (NCBI taxonomy): domain Eukaryota; kingdom Metazoa; phylum Mollusca; class Bivalvia; order Unionida; family Unionidae; genus Sinohyriopsis; species Sinohyriopsis cumingii. The sequence continues at coordinate 65,868,140 of CM068830.1, forward strand.
CAACATCGATTTGTTTTCTATTGATTGTGCTTGTCTACACAAAAATGGAAATCCGATTGATGCTTCATTTATTCTGCACAATTGTAGAACTTCATCTTTATGTAATCCAAATTTGTTTAGATACTTATTTGCAAATTCGACCTTTTCTTCCTCATGTAGGTTCATACAATCGCTTTCCAAGTTCAGAATGATGTTGTCACAAAATAGTGACTCAGAAATCTCAGATTCAAGTTGTAAACCTCTCCCTGTTTCCTCGTAAATGTGAGTTCTCATGGTGAAAATCATAGTGTGTATTCTGTTGGCTATAAGTGCCGTCATAAACCTAGCATTTGCATTCCAGTTTTGTAATTCTCCTTGGAGCAAGCCGTACTTTCCACACATGTCATCAACAACTATAGCCAGCTCTGTAGACGAATCTGCTAACTTCTTCCATTCGTCTGCAGTGGATATTATCAAGGGTCTTGCATTGTTCTTATCTTCAAGGCATATTAATAGTAACTGATACGCCAAGTAAGTTTTACCTTGCCCTGCTTTGCCTGTGATTAGAATCTTTCTATGCCGATCAAGGATCTTCTTTCCCCTTATATATCGTTGGTTTTGAACGAAGAACTCAGCACTATGTTCTCTATGTCTTTTCAGCACTTCTTTGCTGCGATCTGAAAAAGAACCTCAGTTGCGTATCTTTCTATGAATAATCCAACCAGCATTCTATATAACCTTCCATTAATACATCTTTCTTGATCTATTAACAGAGAACTACCTATCTACAGATCTTTCAATCCTTCCATCCATTCATCTGTCAATGAATCAGTTAACTTACTTATATGCATACCTGTTTGCCTTCATATTCTTCAATGTGCGATGGCAATCCTGGCATAAAAATAACGCACTATACAATGAAAGGACTTTACATAATTCATGAAATGAATATTTTGGAAAGACTTTAAAAGTGTGGTCAATTAATGATATCCAAGAAAGAATGATTAATAAAAGATAGTAGCCGGACTACACACACACACACACACACACACACACACACACACACACATATATATATATATATATATATATATATATATATATATATATATATATATATATATATATATATATATATATATATATATATATATAATTAAAAAAATGTGTGATTTGAAAGCCTAGTGAGACATCCCTCATCTCGTTCACATCTGAATAATTATCAAATGCCGGAGCAGTTGCCGGATATAAATCTTGGTCTGGAAGATGGTTTTTGCAGTTTGCTTAAGAAAAGAATTGTTTCAAGGTGTCTCAATTTGTTGTATGTTTCTATATTTTAGAGCACATCAGAAACATGTGACCAACACTGAAAATCCTTTATGCCAGGATGCTTGCACCCATATGTCAATTCTTTGGGTGCAATGAGTTAAAGGTTCATGACTTTAGTAGTAACGGTCATGGCGCACTAACATTGCTTTCTAACCTCTATAAGCTCTCCATACTGGTGTTCATGACCTTGTGTCTGGTAAAAATGTATTGATCTATTGCTCAGACCACATCGTTCAAACATTTTCCACTTTATTAAAAACTGCGAAATTTTAATAATGATTAACTTGACATAACATTATTCGTAAAATTATGTTGATTGTTTAATGAGATGAATTAGTTTAAGGTTCTACATTTTATTGTTAGTCATGGGGGCCATATTTTTTATTGCATTTTTTAATACAAAATTAAACTGAAAGTCCATTTTGACATATTTTATCAAGTTGTTTTGAGCGGATTTGGGGAGGAGTTGCCATTTGAAAGTTTGGGTAAGGCTGAGATTATGTGATATCAGAGTAGTATCATTTATCATATTTTGAAAACCTCTCTAACAGAGAAATCTTTACTGTCACAGTTTTTCAAAAAGATTTTATTCAGTAGGATCTGAGAAGATGATGATTAAAGTATCTTCAAACTTTGGTAACGGTGGCCATTGATTGCAAATTAGTATCATTTGTACAACCCCTTAATGCTGTTGTGCTTTTGTTATATCTGGTCCAACATTGCTAAGCGGTATTCCAAAAAAGAATTCGTTCCATGGTGGGTATTTTTCATTTTTGATTGTATTAGTGTATCTGTGTCATCTGTTCCAACATATAATACCTTTATGCTAGTGTGTTTTCGGTCCAATACAATCTACTTCTTTCATGTGGTTTTAGATAAATATTTGTTTACAGCTTTAATATTACACTGCCTTCACATACTTGCACCAAGTAAAATTCAAATGTGTATGTATGCTCGTCATGGAAAGAAAACATTGAAAACTTGTTTTGAAGATTTTACCTTAAGAGTCTGAATAAAATCAAAATTTAAAAGCCACGATCTAGAGCTTTGAGAAAAGACAATACGGTTGAAGCGAGTGTTCTAGTAGAACAAGCTATCAACAAATCAAAAGATCTCCAGGTCTATAAATAGGCTCTTTAATGTATAAATATGTTTCCATTATATCCGTTAATGTCATTCCCTTAGTTGAATGTGATAGATACTATTGTAAACTTGATAATTTATTGTATCAGAATAATAATCTAGTTGCAAAATAATCTAATTGCCATTTGAATAATAGCCGACCTGCTGTATGCAGCTTTGCTAGACTACGCGTTTTTGAAACTTTGTAAAGAAATGAAGTGTGGTCACATCACCTATGATATAAATTGATATCCTATCAAATTTTAAAATTCACTGCATGAAGAGACGATATTGTCCTTTGCTATTTTAAAATATTTTTCGCCAAGTACACGTCAGATTCATCCCAATCTCCATCATTCTCCTCGTGACCACTGTTGTTATTAGCAATCACATTGTAACTACACGGATAGTCTTAAATAAATCCATTTTGGTACCACAATAAAACACTTCGAGAGAAACGGGTGTATATGAGAGTTCTGGCGAGATCGTATGTCACGAAGAGTAACACTCTGGATAATGTGGCAAGTATACATATTATCTGTGTGAAAGCTGCAGAATCATTGAAACGTTAGTAAGTGGCAGGTATGCATCTAATACGTTTGTTTGCAAGCTGTGAAACGGTTGAAATGTACTTCATAACTGAAATGTACTGGGCAAATGGGGTTTTGTCAATCTAGATGAAAAATTACTTGAAGACATGTATCAATTTCAACAGTTAAATACCCTGTTTTTTTCAATATTATATCCTCAGACTTGCGTACTCGAGGATTGTGTGAAATTGCCAAAATTAAGACAAGTATTTCTTTATATTTTTAAAAAAGATTCCTTTTTGAAATCATTATGTTGCAGAGAATGAATTACAGAAGTAATAATCCATACCAATGTGCCTCCTCATATCGTCCAATGCTATCTGTTGATTTTCGCTACCTGGAAATATATATATATATATATATATATATATATATATATATATATATATATATATATATATATATACGAACGGTTTATCGCAATTCTTAGTTCAGTATGTCTCCTATCGACTCGAATTGCTCCTTATTCTGTGTGGAAATTACCTTTGCTAATATATCGGGATTAAAATTGCGACGTTTATACTTACCAAGGCAATTTAATAAACATGCAAAAGCAATGTAGTATCGGAGATAAAAATGAACATTTTTAAACCTTATCGGATCTATTTGTTAGTATATGCTCTATTGCCTAAATAGCCACAGCAGTGCACTAATTCGGTGACAGATATTTCATTAGGATATCATAATTATCCTGGAAAATCTTTACCTCCTTTCGTCAGTCTAATCGATCATAAAAAGATTTATATATTTATGGCAGAATGCAATAAGTTTTGAAGTTTTCTTCACACAAAAACTTATAATATTGCATTATTATGACTGACGAGGGTAAAGTTCCTTTTATATGCAGTGTTAAAACGTTTGAGAGACTTAGCATCATGTTGGACTGTAGAGGCAAAATTTATCATAACACCTGTTAGAATTCAAGCAGTTGTGAGCTGGATGTTCATACGAGTACTTTAGCAGAGGAAGTGATGTTTGCTAACCTGGTCTAAACTGCACATTAGCAAAGATGTAGGGTTCAGAATAAAACTAGTTCGCATTTTACTTCATTCATATTGCACTTCATTGGGATCAATGTCGAATTTATGATTTCATCGCAAAATTTGTATCAGTTTGTGTGATGTTCTTTCCAGCTAATAAATGCACGTGCAGTATCTGCAGCCTAAACCTGGTTCTATAGCAGGTTATTTTGTCGACATTCTAAAGTTAAGATTCGGAGCATAGTTAATATCTGTTCTTTAATAACATATATGTCATTGTATACTTACAGTCACAGTCCTTGAGCTACGGTAATACTTATCACGTGTTATAGAACTGGATGAAATTTAGAGATCTATCATTTATGACTTATAACGGAACAAACATTGTTTTAAATTGGGTAAGGATAGTTTTATGTCTTTTTTTAGTATTTTTTTAAATGGAAATACCAGTTTTCCAAATGTGTGCATATTGCATTCGTTTCTGAAAAATGTGGCAGCTAGAATGGTGTATTTGTTTGTGCCAGGTCCTTTGGCGCAAAGGATATACTTGAATATGGAAAACATGTTTTAAGAAGTGTTTAGTAATATTTGTACTTTTTCCACGAAGCTTAATGAGTGCGTAACACGTGAGGGGAAAGTGTATGTAGGGGACTGCATATACATATCGGCTTCTTATTGTAGTACAAGTTGGTAATGATTCGCAAGAGAGTGAATTCCGCAAAGTGACGCTGTCATAGCAGATTATTTAGATAAATCACCGATTAGCAGGTACTGGTTATTGACAAGCAATAGCTATTCCCATTTTACGCCTATTGTTGTTTATCACGTACACATTGTAACTAATCGAGACGAAGAGAAATATTTTAATCGTTCACTATCACTTAAACTGTCACACACTACTGTGTTTAGAATTGTCGATGATATCACAAGAATCGATTATCTGTTTGCAATTCTATTAGATCATAATCGAGTTCACAGCTCTTAGGTCGTTGACAAATGATACTTACTCAAAGAGTCCCACTGCCTGCTCCTTTCCAACTGTCCTGGAATGAAAATAAATATGTATGCGAGTAAGAGTATAACAAAGTATCGTTCAACTAAACACTGATTTTACACGCAGTTGCTATTGTATCTAGCGGATAACACATATGGACTCCTGCTCCAGCTAGCATCAGTAACGTATCCATTTCGTTTCTACTTTCACAGTTATTTAACTGTTTTTATCGGACACTAGTCCGCAATGTCAATATGGGGTTCTTTATTTCCTCTCTTGTTCATTTTTAATATAGCGTGAAAAAATACTATTCGTGGAAGCATATATCACCAACATGAAAGAATTTTTCTGTTTCAGTGAGGTACATTGCTACAGCTTCATGACCTCGATGTACATTTTCCTCTTATATATTATAAATTTAATAAACTACAAGAAGAGAAACGTTGAGTACAAAACATGACTTCCAATGATATTGCAATATAAAGACAATGAAATACTGTATGACAAAACACACACATTATATTTAATGGCAGGATGGGGGTCAGTATAACTGAGACTTAATATATAACATTCATATTGAATGGGGAAATGAGATAAGCATGCTGAAATATGCAACCTAAGCTACAAAGGTTAGAATACTTTATTACATAATCAAGAAATTTTACAAACATACAATTAAAACAACCAACATCACTTACGTTTTGATAGGCATTTGTCGTTTTAATGTCTTCTTGTTTCGCAAAAATTTCAAGACAAAAGTAAATAGGAAACGTCGCTATGTTAATTTGTCTCAAATCATTCTGCTGCTTACATAAGTTCTTTAGCTTTAACAGAAAAAAAATCACATACTACATGTGTAGAAAGGATGGAGACATTTTGAGATAGTTTACCTAAACAGCAACAATCATTCTTTTGAGCGGATTTCGGGAGGTTATTGAATTGTTTTTCATAATGAGTAACGGCAGCTATATATGATCGCATATTTATATCATTTGTACAACCTTGAAAATTATTTATGATAAATTTTGCTTAAAATTGATTCAGCTCTTTTTTAAAACGATATTTAATAAATAAAATGTTCATGGACGACAGACAACGCACGATGGACGATGCACACCGACCGACTCAGACCATACACACGGTCAAACAATCAATGCACTTTGCATAAGAGTGAGGTGTGCTACAAAGGAAGTAATTATTAGATACTAATCAGTGACTATTTAAAACAGTAACCTCGGACCTAATGGGGGCCAAAATTTCGCTTCAAATAACATCTTTTATAGGAAGACGGCTTCAGAATTACATTTATGTGGCTTGTCGGGAATATATATATATATATATATATATATATATATATATATATATATATATATATATATATATATATATATATATATCTTGTCGCTTAAGTGCTTGCTTAAGCATAGTTTATACACAGCAATAGGTGCCCACTCACTACCATTCTGGAAAATAGTCCGCATTAACATGCAAGAGATGTATTAATACATCACATGCCAGCCAATCAAAACAGTCCCAGCTATCATGTGCAGCGTCCTTTGTTTAAACTGTCTGTTCTAGTTTGGAGGTGATAGCGACATCACGCATATTTCTGTCGAAACAACTGTTACAAATTTGTTTGTTTGCATCTTTTGCTAACTTTCAACATTACGTACCTTTCTTACCGGATCTACAATTCCAAGTTCATACGTATCATCCTATTTCGGGATTCATCGGACTTTTTAACTGCCATTCATTGTACCCTCCGGGAGTTTATTTGTTTGCAAACAATGGCGTCACGCTCTACAAGACAGAGGTCAGTCCCTTACGACTTGGACAATCCGTTCAACTGGACTACTCTCTATTTAAAGCGGAAACTAGAGTCCATAGGCATTAAAGTGTCTTCTGCGCTCCCGAAGCACGCCTTGAGGCAGCTATACATGGATAATGTACCTTCCACGAGTTCACGGCCTGCTGATCGTGTACTGAGACAATCGAGGGACAGCTCACCTCGCGCGCAACCTAGCATACGTCAGTCGGAAGTAGAAACGGCATCCCTCACGCAACAGCTACCTCCACGTCGAAATCGCCGTAGCGCGACAGTTGTTCTTGCTAATACGACAGAGGGATACAATGAACCGGAAACGGCAATACAATGTAGTATTCCGAAAGTAGTAGCTACTTCCAACATGGCCGCCACTGCTGAAAACACGTTGACTCCAGCCAACATATGGACTTCAATCCACTCCATTCAGCGGTCAATCGCTGATCTAAATAATTCAGTTACCACCATCATGGCACGACAACGGGCGTCTTCTTCGGAGTTATTCGTAACCGGCTCTACTCATCTTTCTTCATTGCCAGTATCCCAGCCTGCGTCGTCGCTCGATCAGCTGATGCAGTCTCAAGGAGTGTCGCCGGAAATACTTCCAGCAATCGACGTGGTATCCGGAAGCCAGCGGAAACAGATTCTCGAGGGTAAGCACGTCAATCTTGCTACTCTTTTGATACCATATTTTGAATCGGATCTATCAAATCAGGATGACAAGGCTGGGAAGAATGAACCCCGATTACATAAGCGGCTCAGTCTGAGTGAGTTTATAACGGCTTTCGGCAAATTTAAACGTATCATCTGTTCAGTCTACAAAAACAGAGACATGAATTGGACATGTACGAGGCCGACATTATAAAAATTTCCAATGCATATGGGGACATTTTCTATGACTACCATAACGTCTACTCGAGTCAAGCCGCTATTGCCCTGCGTGACTATAAACTTGAAGTAAACTCGGCTATAAGGGATCAGGCAACTCTTCAGTTATTAATTCGAGGCCGAGAAACGACGTCGTGTAACACATGCAATTCCGTCGCTCACTCAACCGATTTTTGCCCACAACAAACGTGCACGGCCACGCCCATAGTGAACATAGCCAACAGAAAGAAACTGGATATTGACAAGTACGGTCGGCCTAGACAGATGATGGAGGGGAAAGAACTTTGTAACAATTTTAATTCCATACGCGGCTGCCACCGTACTAATTGCCAGTTCTTGCATACCTGCATTCAGTGCAGGGCCAAAACGCAAGGGGCAGCTGCTTGCCCAAACAATACATTACAAAGTTTTTCCAGCACGGGTACACGTAATATCAATACCCATCGTAAACCAGATAAGATACAACAAATCTGACCCACTTTCTCGCCACATGCTTCCACCCCCATTGATATTAACAGATTGCAGCATGAACTCCTTAATCATACAGATCAGAACTTCGTTACATATTTGTCTTCCAGTCTGAAACACGGTTTTGACACAATGGTGCAAAAAAACTCACTTGCCTACAAAAGAGTGCAAAAACTTGCTTTCTGCATCTAAACAACCATATATTGTTGATCAGTTATTGGCAAAGAAATGTGCCAAAGGTTTCATGCTTGGTTCTTTCCTATCTCCACCATATCAAGAATATAGAGTCAGTCATATCGGCATTGCAGAAGGAAAATATTCAAAAAAGAAGAGACTTATCATTGACCTGTCCTCTCCCCATGGCGATCATGCGCATACTAGTATAAACGAACTTATTGACAAGGATAGGTGCTCCCTAAGCTACGTCAAGATTGATGATGCCATTCGAATTATTCAGAGTTATGGGAAGGGATCTGTTATGTGCAAAACTGACATTTCAGACGCTTTCAAACAGATTCCCATTGCACCTTCACCATGGCACTTATTCTGCGTAAAGTGGAGAGGAAATTATTATGTTTGTGTCCGCCTCCCTTTCGGATCACGTTCAAGTCCAAAATTGTTTGATACCTTATCTCAGGCGATCTGTTGGATAGCAAAATATAATTATGGTATTGACATCATTTTGCACCTCCTTGACGATTTTCTTACAATAGATCCTCCTTCGGCATGTGGTGAGAGAACGATGGCTTTGTTGACTCTTATTTTCAACAGATTGAAGATTCCTACAGCTCCAAGCAAGACCATTGGCCCATGTACAGTTATAGAATATTTAGGAATAATTTTGGACTCGGAGCAAATGCAAGAACGTTTACCACAGAATAAAGTGGAGCGTATTGGGAACTACATTAAACAATTTCTAAATAAACGAAGTGTCCGCAAGCGAGAACTGCTCCAATTACTGGGCCACTTAAATTTTGCTACTCGTGTTATCCTAGCAGGGCGTGCGTTCGTGTCATATCTCATACGACTATCTACCAAGGTCAGGGAACTCGATCATTACATACACTTGGATGCAAATTGCAGAGAGGAACTATACATGTGGCACCAATTTTTAGCTTCCTGGAATGGAGTTTCCGTGTTTCTTGATAATCAGTCCACTACATCAGACGATTTTGAATTATGCACGGATGGGTATGGGTATGGGGGTTATTTTTATTTCAAAACTCACTGGTTTGCAGCTGCATGGTCAGATGATCTTCAAATGCTTTATTCTGTGGAGGATGATTTCTCCATGGCATTCAGGGAGTTGTATCCTATTGTTGTGGCTGCCATTATTTGGGGTGCAGAATGGGCAGGCAAACGCATAATATTTACATGTGATAATATGGCCACAGTGAATATACTTAAAAAAGGGAGATCCAAATGTACGCATATAATGAAATTAATACGTAAACTTACATGGTGTGCCGCTTCTTGTAACTTTCATTTTTCTGCCAAACACATTCCAGGAATTATCAATACTAAAGCTGATGCCTTGTCCCGCCTTCAATTTCAGAAATTTCATGCACTGGCTCCGGATGCAGATCTGCAACCCTGCAAATGATCCCCATCCTCGGAGGTCTTATGGACCTGGACAAAGAGGTAAACTTGTTATGGAACCAGGTCTTAAGTCCCGCTACACAAATCGCCTACAATACTACATTCAACGTTTTTAGGACCTTCATGCTGATGCGTGGCTTTGCCTCAAGCATGCAACTTTTGCCAGATATTACGGAGAACACCTTAATATACTTTGTGACACATTGCGCAAGAGCCCTCAACTTAAAGCATTCTGCAACAAAATTGTACCTCTGTAGCATTAGGTTCAAGTGCATGCAGGCTGGTAGGCAATCGCCATTCACCAGCGACAGAAATAATATGATGCGTCTTGCCACCATCCTAAAGGTCATCAAAAAAACCCAAGGTTCATCTGCAAAACTGCGCAAGCCTATTACATACAACATCCTGACAAGCATTTGCACAATTCTGCGAGGAGGTGTATTTGACACACACACATATTTGTTGTTGTTGACTGTCTGCATAGTTGCTTTGAGATGCGGGGAATTCACTATTCAGGATTTCTTCGATCCAACCATTCATCTCTGCGTGGGCGATGTGCACTTCCAACTAGAAACTGCTTTCCGGAAGTTAAAATCATCAAAAACAGACCCATTTCGTAAGGGTGTGATCATTCAGTTACATGCCACAGGTCATGCTATATGTCCATATTCTGCTCTGAAGACTTTTATGCAATTCAGGAGACGTTCATCACCTCAGCAATATGCCCCACTTTTCATTACGACTACAGGTCAAGCATTATCAAGAGTTGTGTTCCTTAATCATATGCGACTTGTCTACCGTAAGATGGGACTGGACACTTCCCAGTATAGTAGCCATTCATTCCGTATAGGTGCAGCTAGCTACTTCAGCAGCAGTGGCCCGGCTGGAAGACCATATAATCAAAGTTCTGGGCAGGTTGACTTCGGATTGTTACACAAGATACATTCACACACCCCCGGGTACTATTCGGGCAGCGCAGAAGGCCATGGCAACCGATGCGGATAGTAATACACAGTGACCATGATCATGCTGCATTCAGCCTACAGGGATGGAAGGTCTCACATTGACACTGTTTTTTTTTTCTTCTTTTCTTTCCATCCTGGATGTGTGTTTCTGGATCCAGTTCTTCGCTACAGTACCATGTGAAGAAATTGCTGCTGCTCCAGTTTTACATAGTTGGTTCATTATGTTTCTGTATTCATTGTGTTAGGGGTTCTTCATGCATGTGATACCAGTGTCATTTGTGTGGCACTTGTGCCTATCCATTATGTGTGTAGTTCTGCACGCGTGTGATACCAGTGTTCTTTGTGTGGCACTTGTGCATATCCATATTTTTCATAGCCATGCATGCATTTAGTTTCTTTATTCCTGGAGGTGTTATTGCATTCTATGGAATTCTTCTACTCATTTCATGGACGTGATCATCTTGCTTCTCTCGGAATTAGATGTGGTAACTTTAGTCGTTTCCATTCTCAAATTCCCATAGTTCATCTTTACCGTATTCCAAGACAGGCAAGGAACCACTCCAGGACATTCTTGACATTTATCATAATTCATAGATTGATATATGCTAGTATACCTTTCTTTTCCATTATTGTTGATATGCACATGTTGTATAAACATTTTTTTTTCTTCATTGAACATTGCAGGCTTCCCACTATTAATTCTTGGGGGACAACGTCTGCTGCACATATGTTTTCTTTGGGCATTCACTTCATTCCATTCTGTTTATTCACCAAAGAATCTAATGTCAGCACTATATGGTGTATTCAAACTAAACCATTGAGTGAAGTCCACACAGTTGCCGTTGTCATCCCAACCTTCGTTGGACAGCCCAATCTTCGCTGGGCTTCTTCAGTTTCCGCTGAAGAAACTTTACTCAAGGGTTATCCACAACATTCTGTCAGGGAGTTTCACAGACCAGCTGTGACCTCTGTAAAACCAAGTTGTGCCATTCAGTAGCCACTGAATCACTCACTGACATAATGAACAAAACAGTTTCATAAGTAGCAGCAGATAGTTCTCCTTGGCAAACAGTATAATTATAAATAAAAACTTTTACTGGATCTGCGTTTTGTTGTGTATAAATTGAAAGTTATGATAGAATCTAATTAAATTGATTCAATTCTTTTTTGAAAACGACATTTAATATTTAAAAAATATGTTGATGGACGATGAACGTCGATCGATACAGACCATACACGGGGCGATATATTCAGCAGAGTTAGCTTGGGAGTGATTTGTACTAAAAGTGAAGTAATTATCAGAGATTAACAAATGAGTATTTAAGACAGTAACCCAAGACATAGTGGGGGCCAAAAAGTCGTTTCAAACAACTTGTTTAAATTGTAAGACGGTCGAGAATTACCTTTTTATGGCTTATCGGGGTTCCGATATATATATATATATATATATATATATATATATATATATATATATATATATATATATATATATATATATATATATATATATATATATATATATATATATATAATGTGTGTGTGTGTGTTTTATGCTTAAAGTTTGTCAGCGATTGTAGATTGTTCTTTAAGTTAATGGTAATTTGTAAACATGTTGGCATGGCCTTTTGACCTGTGAATGTACTGAAGTGAACTTATGATCCACATCCAAGTCATTTTATTGCGTCTTAGTTTTTTATATAAGGTTTAGGTAAACAAACAATTCATTCCTGTCTTAAGATCAGTCTGAAGAGTTATTTGCTCTTTGATCAAATATAATTCTAGAGGAATTACTTAAATCATCCAATGAAATAATTGAAGTGCTTATTAACTGGATTAACACTATTTATTATCGTGAATTCATTTGAAGACCTTCTGGATTACATCACTGTGGCAGGACATTCAGCACTATTGGAATTCATTCGGAACATTTTATTCTTTTGAACTTGTGATAGAACATTAGGATAGTTAGGGAATTAATTCACAAATCTATAGATTCCTTCTAAATTGTCACTATGTAACTTAAAGAATTAATTCGTCTGTTGAATTTTACGAAACTTGCTGGTATCGCTTTCTTACTGTTATTTAGTTAAAGACTATCGAGTCGTAGTATCTATGTCATCGCTGAAATGTGTAAGAGATTTAACTTGAAATTATTACATTCGTCTGATTTACAGGAATACAATGTAAATAGATAGTAATAGATGAAACGAGTAAATATACAAACATTATTACAATCGTCTTGTATATGGGCATAAAAAGTCACTAGATAATCAAGGGGATGATGAGGTTAATTGACATGAATTATGACATTATTGTTGTATATATATATATATATATATATATATATATATATATATATATATATATATATATATATATATATATACAGTCAGTAGGACCACCGGAAAAGCGCACAGAAATAGTTAATTGTATCAACGACCAGATTATTGACGTTTTTTCCTGACAGAATGGCTAAAACATCAGGCGATGAGTCCAAGTGTGCGGATCTAACATCCACTGGTTACTGCATCAAGTCGTTCCCCCGTAACTCTCGCAGAGGTGGAATTGCTGTCATCACAGAGAACTCAATGATCAAACGTCTTGACCACACCACAACATTCAATTTCGACCACACATGGTTTGAACTAGTCCAAACCAAACTCACACTGGAGCAAAGGTCAGTCCATTTTTTCTGCCTATACCGTCCTCCTCCTAGTAGAAAAAACAAGCTGGCTGAATCTCTCTTTTTGGAGCAGTTTCCGAATCTCCTGGAGTATGGAAATTCGATAAGTGGCAACCTGATTCTTCTTGGAGATTTCAATTTTCACTTTGACTGTCCCGGAAACCCAAACACATAAAAACTCATAGATTCCATTCATGTTTTCAACCTCAAACAGTCAGTTAACCAACCCACCCATAAACATTGTCACATTTTAGACTGAATTCTTCATAGACCGGATGATAACATTCTACAGTCCTCCCTGGTATTCCATGACCTTGCATCAGATCACATTATATGCCATCTTGACGTATCAGTCCCTAACCCTCCACCTTTATCTGCTACTAAGAGAAACCTCCGTATGATATATGGAACCAAACTAATGCATGACATCCAAGTAAACTTAACAACTTGCTTACCTCCTACAGCAGAACAACTTGATAACTACCTGCGTTCATTGCTCGACAAATATGCCCCAGCTACCAAGTGCAGAGTATCGATTCAAAAGTGTTCTCCATGGTATAGCAGTGTTAGGGACCAGCTTCACACTGCTAAAAGAAACCACCGTAAAGCTGAGAGGCTTTGGCTTTCCACCAGACTCACTATTCATAAGCAAATCAATGAAGCCGCTAAGAAGAATTTCACAAATATAGTCCATACAGCGAAATCAGCCCACTACACTACTAAGATCATGGAAAGTTCAAAATGCAAAGAGCTCTTTGAGATTACTAACAAGCTAATGTCAAGGAACAAATCTACACCACTTCCAACTACCTTCTCTCCAGTCGACCTTCCAGACATGTTTGCAAATTTCTTCCATGACAAAATATAAACCATTAGAGATAAGCTTGACACCACAATTTCAATTGACTCGTCGTCACCATACATTTGGGATACAGAATTTGTGCGGCAAACAATAGCAGCATTTGAACCTGTCTTTATGGATTTCGTACGTACAATCCTGATGAAGAGTGCAGCAAAGTCATGTGAACTGATCCAATTCCAACATCACTAGTGTTTGAGTGCTTAGATCCAGTATTGCCGTCACTAACTGATGTTATTAATACCTGTCTTTCATCCGGGGAATTCCCATCACTTTTCAAACTGATATTGTAAAGCCTCTGCTGAAGAAACCAACACTATACCATAACGATTTAAAGAACAACCGCCCAGTTTCTAATCTCCCATTCATATAAAAAATCTTAGAAAAAGTTGTTCTATCTCAGCTTGTACCACATCTGAATTCAAACAGTCTTTTCAGCAATGTACAATCTGCATATCGCCCTTGCCATATTACTGAAACTACTCTTCAGAAAGTAGTTAATGACATGAATGCTTTGGAGAGCAGAAAGATTACAGTCCTCACCCTCCTTGATTTGTCTGCAGCATTTGACACAACAGACCATGATATATTACTTCACCGTCTCCAGCATGTATTTGGCATTCATGATACAGCCTTACTGTTGTTCAAATCCTACTTGGTCAACAGGACACAAAATGTATCTGCAAATGGAATACACTCCAGCCCAGTTGATCTATGTTGTGGTGTTCCACAGGGGTCTGTTCTTGGACCTGTTCTCTTCGTTCTATACACTCAGTCGCTCTCAAGTGTCAAGCTGCAGATGAATGATGATAAAACTGAGGCCATTCTGATCACAACACAAAGAATTTCTCATTCACATCCTTTACCTCAAACAACAAATATCAGCAACACCAACATTAAATTCAAACAATCAGTACGAAACCTGGATGTTACTCTGTACAGTACTCTCAAATTGCACCAACATGTCATGAACATATGCAAGGCTGCATATCTTGAGCTGAGACGCATCAGCTCAATTCTCAAATATCTTTCAGTTGATGCTACTAAAACACTCGTGTGTTCGTTAGTACTGTCAAGACTGGACTGTTATAACTCAATTCTGTCTGGTTCATCTCAATATATACTCTAGACACTTCAAAAACACAGCTGCTCGTATCATACTTAGAGTACCACGATCGGAGCACACCTCCTCGCTGCTCTGTACCCTACACTGGTTATCCATTCGATCCAGAATCAAACACAAAATTTGTTCTCAGTGCTATGTCTCACTGACGGACTCTAGTCCAACATACCTATCCGACTTCACCCATGTGTACACACCAGCAAGATACTTACTCTCCTCTTCTGACAATCTTATACTCATTATTCCCACTATGAAAACAAAGTCATATGGACAGCGTTCTTTTGCACACCAGGGCCAGGCAACGTGGAATAAATTGCCCACTGAACTTAGACACAAAGACACAGTGTTCCCATTTAAGAGCGCTCTCAAAACTCACTTTTTTCGACTGCAAGAACAAACTTAAACACCTAATAATGTTTCCTACCTTAAATATTCTCAGCATGTTTTTTTTTTCTTCTAATTTCATGGTCTTTGTTTTTGTAATCATATCATTATATGTTTTTTATCTTATAGGTGTTGTCTAATGTTGTAAAGCGCTTAGAGCTTCTAAAGATTAGGCGCTATACAAAGTACTCATTATCATATATATATATATATATATATATATATATATATATATATATATATATATATATATATATATATATATATATATATATATATAAGAGAAAGAGAGAGGTGAATTAAAATGAGAAATGATTTAATACTGAATTTATGAAAAGAGTTGAATTACGTCCTGCCTTTGATACATATCATCATTTTTCAACACTGGACCTCCGATGCAGTCTCCTGTACAGTATGATGTCACATCGTATACTCATGTTATGTTATACAAGTCATACAGTATGATTAGAATGTTTAAAATGTTTCCAGCTAAAGTGTGTCTATTCCACTACGAAGCACACCAGTTGGTGGATATTCACTGAAGGGATTATTACTGTATGCATAAATTCGAGATTTAATTCTTTGTGACTGGATATTTTCCTTATCTGATTTGGAACAGCACTGTAGTTATAGACAATTTTATTTAGAATTTGAATTGCATCACATATTAAGAAACAATAACTCCTTGGAACTATTTTACTACGGGAAAAAATGCTGTGATTGGAGATCTTTCTGTCAGTTGGAGGAACGGCATATGTCCACATTCTTCCCTTAAGAGAGGTAAGTTAATTTACTCCTATAAATTAACATTTAAATCATGCTTGTCATATTTTGGAGTCCATGTTACAGATCCCTCCCCCACCCACCCTCTGTCCATCGAGCGATACCCTGTCGGGTAAATTTTCCATAATCCAACTTACCTTTTTTCACATTGCCCTTTGGGCAATAGATTCGAAAAACAGCCGCCAAAATGTTGTTAGGAATAGTTAAAAAATAGTTTCAAAATGCAGGGTAAGAAAAATTAACACGGCTGCAAACATTGTGAATACTGTGAAAGAATTGCAAGGGCTTTTTTGGCCATTTTTCACATAAATGGATATGCTAACACGTTGACTTATCAAAAATATTAAACTGCACACACTATATGTAGCGTGTGCCAACTATGCGATCAAGATATACAAAGTCACTAGACAATCATGTACGAAATGAGGAGGTGAATTGACATAAATTATTTCGGTACATTCTTTTTGTATCAAGACATTCGAAGTCCGTAGAAAGCCACGGATGAAATGAGGAGGTCAATTGGCACGAATTATTACATACGTTTTATACTTAATTAGTTCCTTAAGAAACAATGATTTGAAAAGTTTTATGTCACGTGTATTGTATCATTACGGACATATACATTTCACTGTGGCAAATTATATGCATTCAAGGCATGTCGTTGCATGGTCGTATTATATATTATATGATGAATAGGTGAAAAAAACAGAAGGATAAAAATGACAGGTTTTCCCAGGTTATCAAACAGAACGATGACGAAATAAAATATGACAAAACAAGTGTTATGTTAACCACAAAGCACATTTACTGATGGCGATGGTGGGAAATAACTTATTAAATGTGAAGAAATTTAGGGACGGACATAAGATAAGAACTAACAGTTCTCACAGCCCAAGTCTCTTTAATTCATTTTAGCTGAGAATATATCTTCGGTGACAATAAGCATAAGGCAATACACAAATTATGCAATAAAGAAAACAAATAAGCATGACTGGCCATGTATATTATACCACTAAGGATAGATCACTTGATATTTATGCAATCAAAAAATTCTACACATAATGGATGTAATTCTTTAGGATACAGAGCCAGAATCACTTACGTTCTTCTGTGTCTTTAATGTATTTTTTAAAGTCTTCCTGTTTCTCAGACAGCTCAGACAATTCTAAAACAAAAAATTGAAAATTATATAACGTTGTTTATTTTCATACATCTTTCATATATATTATACAGAAGAAAATTAACTTGCCTTAAAGCAGACTTCTTTATTTTTATCCTAAACATATCGCCACAAAGTGCAAAGTGTTATTGCTCTACGTGGTTTGTGTTTAGAGACTCGGGAGCTGAAATCAAATCATTATAAGGGAATTTGCACGCTATGACGGTAACTGTTCAGCAGTTCCACTAAAGTGTTCTATCTCGCATGGAAGGTGAAGGGTTTTGTGTATTTTTCCTGCATGACTCCGGTTTTAATAAAAATGTGTTTAATATATGACCTCAGAGAACAATCAGCTCCCCTCTAAGTTATCGAAATTCAAGATGATATTCAGAACACGTAGTACCAAGCTCAGTGGAAAGATTCGCATCTGACTTATTTTTAACTGTTTCAGGATGTCTTGATAATAAAAGAATGTATATCAAAAATTTGCAAACTAAATAGATTGTTCAAATAGCCAGCTCTACAATGAACTCAGTGATATGTAAAGTGACACTTAATTGCATGTCATTTGGACTTTTTGTCTTATTTCCCTTGAAGACAATCTGTTTACCGTGTTGATACATACAGATACTTGATGGGACTTTCAGGATTTCATCAACTAAGGTGAGCTAACTGTACCCAAAGTTACAAAGTTCTATCAGTTATGCTAACAAATGAATAGCATAAGAAACAAATAAGTGTGGGTTGTGGCTTGATCTTAGATCAACTTGTTTTTAATTACGTATAAAGTCCGCACTGTCCTTATCTTGGAATCGTGTCCAAGTAACTTGGTGCTTGGTATGTATAACATGCATTTACACGGATCACTGCATTTTGGATTAGTTCTGAAAATTTGTCCCATTTCTTATCTCAACACAAAATTTACAGGTAATATTCACATTTTCTCTGTAGATTTTCTATATCATTCAGACATGTGTCTGAGTAGACATACATAGACTGTGACATGCATTATTACAAAATGTTGTGCTCGGTTGGATGATGGCTATTTTAAAACATATCCAGATATTAAATCAACTGTAAAGGCTTCTCAAGATCATCTAAGTGACTATTTTGGACCTACTGTGATTGAGACAAGGTTGTAGATTAAGTTCTCTCCTTTACTCCTTGTTTTCAAATGATTTGTTACCAAGTGTGAATAAAAATGGTGGAACTGGAATCTTTGGTGACAATGAATTAGAAAATATGAATATATTACTTTATACTTCTGACGTATATTTTGCTGATACTGATTTATAATTACAGGAAAATATAGACCCACTGGACATCTTTTGAGTAATATCTGGTCTTACCGTTAATATGGTTAAGACAAATATCGTTCTTTGTAGAAACCGTGTTAGACCTAAGAAGTAAGAAAAGTTGCCTGACCGCAATGAGAATGTCAAAATTGTATCTTATTACAATTATTTAGGAGTAATATTTACTAGTAGACTTGCTATGCTAGGTTATAAATTTTAATTCGGGTAAAGAAATTGATAAGAAAATCCGGATGTCCATCGCCGAGGATTATGTTCAAATTATGTATCAGCTCATTCTCCTTCAGTTGTGTGAAATTTAGAGATAAAAGAACATAAAATCTGTCGAGAAACTTAATCAACAGTTCGGTAAATGTATATCTTGGATGACAGCCATCACCCATGGGAGCTCCTGATGAATGTGGTTCTTATAATATGAATACCGATTATGATATTGGATGTGTACAATATTTGTGTGAACTGTTGCATATGAGTACTTTATACATATCCCAGAAAATGTTACCTGATGTTAAAGCATTAGCTGATATTTAGATAATAACTTGGGAAACTTATATCAGACAACGGCTTTGTAAATGTGGGTTTGGTTTTGTGCTGATATCACGAGATACTGATTTATTTATTTTGCAATTTAGACAAAGGTTTATGGATTGTAATGCAAGAATGGCATGCAAAAGTCAACGGATCATCCCGTTAAAGAATTATAAAAACTACAAACGTATAAAAGAATGTGAAAGCAATGAAATTAGATGCCTGTACATTCCCTTTGGATTCGGAGAAATTCTTAGTAATATACTTACATGCAGACAAAGAAGTCGATAGGGCACATAGATTATGCTATTTATGTAACAACGGAGAAATTTACGATCAATTCCATTTGTTGTTAAAATGCCAAAAATACAGAGAATGAAGACTTGGGTTTCTTCTAAAGTGCTATTAGGAATACAAATTTTATGAAATATTTTGCAATTTGCTTTGTGGTATATCTGATAATGGAAGCAGCAAAAACAGCAATGATTATATATCTTGCTTTCAAGGTAAGAAAATATTTTACAAATTATACGAAAAAATTTCTTCATCAGGCTGACATTATGTAAAACTGCTAGTACAGTATTAAACTTTTAATGCAATATAAAAAGCTGACTCCAAATAAAAATATTGAGAAAATATTAAACCGTTACGAAAATATTAAACAGTTGTGACAATAAAAAAGCCATTAATATGATATAAACCTGCTAATAACATATACAACTTTCAATCCTATGAAAAACTGATGACGCTATATTAAACCGTTGATGCAATATGAAAAGCTGATACTATATAAAATCGTTGTTAAAATATAAAACGGTACAGAAGAGTAATCTACTGTGTATGCCGCATGATCATATTGTTACGACTTTCACTATAATTTTTTTAATAAATTTTGTAAGAAGTAAAGTATCCATGCCTGTAGTCATTTCTATTACTTTTATTTATTTATTTTTTTCGTATTTCTGTAAGATATTGTCTTATTTCGATTTAATATTGTTAGATAAAATAAAAAGAGAAAGAGAAGAAACAAAATACGTAATACAGCCCCTTCTCAACAGCTACTAATAATAACAATAATAACAATAGGGACTCAAATTCCCGATATAGTATTAGGCAAGCTATGTGCAGCAGGTCGCTGGTAATAATTAATAGTTCTGTAAATTGTACTGTTATTATTATTATTATTATTATTATTATTATTATCATTATTGTTCTTATTGACACTATGTATATTACATACATAATCATGTCTTACTATCAGCGCGGCCAAAATATTTAAAGAATGCAAAATTCAGAAATTCTTAAGGTATTTGCATTGAGAACTGTATGGCTATAGAATTTACAAAGCACCAGAAACTGATAAAATGCAAAAACTTGAAAACAGCCCATAGGTTGCAGCAATTAGGTTACAGTGACCATCTTTGGATGTAATCTTGTGGTCCTCACAAAATTGTATCTACATGCAAAGATACATTTGTCTTTATCATATAATGCCCGAGAAACTGACCTAAACGTAAAATTTAGCAAAGTCGCTGGAAAATTCAAAGATAGTTCACAGTGATATAAATTTCGTCGATATGTGTGATCCTCACCAAATTAATATACATACAAAGTGATGTGGCTCTGAAGTGCTTGAAACGTTCACCTAAACGCAAACTTAACTAAAGAATCCGGAGTGTTATATTAGGACCCAGTCGTCTACTTTTGGCTGATATGTATAGTACTCACTGAAACTCATCTACATACAAATACATGGTTCAGGGCCTTGTATTGCGTGAGAAACTCACCTAAATGCAAAATTCAACCAAAGTTGGTGCAACATTTACTCTTCAAAAGATGTCTGTAAGCTAGAACCAACAGTTCTGGAAAACTAACCTACTTTTAGCTGACATGTGGGGTACTATCCAAATAACATCTGCAATGTTGCATGGCTCAGGTAGTTGTAATGCCTGAAAAACTGAGGTAATCGTAACTAACTAAGGTGTAAGGGAAGCACACACAGAGATGACAAGGGCAATACTCAATGTCGTTTCCATGTGCATAACACCAGGAAATTAATCTGAAATAAAACAGAAGCAAACCAATGACAGCACCTGAATATAAAAATATTGCCAGTTGTCTAAGATATTGTTATTTGCTCTGCATTAATAATTAGATCATCCTGCAAAATCAAGGCTACTTCAATGACAAGCTGATAGAGAATCTGACATGTAGAAGAATAAAAATGTTCCGTACATCAAAGTACTGAACGTACTGTACGAGAGAATTTCAAACGTATGAGAAAGTGCGTTGTAATTCGTGCAATTCATAGCTAATTCATAGCCAATTTTTCGAGGGTTTGTCTCATCTGTACAGTTTTGAAACCTATTTATGATAGAATTTGCTTGTTATTTAGTTCAATTCTTTTTCAATGCTACATTGTGAAAGCAAAAGCCTCCGGACTACTGACAACACACGGACGACACTAGATGGACAATGCACGTTTCACGATGCAGATAGGACGCAGTGTCATACCATCCGCTTACAGGGACTTAGAGTGAGGTGTCCTAAGACGCAATTTATGGATATTGACAACATACCCAGGTATATATTTTATTATGATTCAACATAAATGAAAACATAAAAATTAGAACATTTATAAATGTGTGTGTGTGTGTGTGTGTGTGTGTGTGTGTGTGTGATTTAGATTTTTAACATAGCTTTAAAAATTTTTCAGTCATATCGCTACGATGTCTGCAATGTGGCAGTTTATAGTGATGTCTAGCACTGGGGCATCATGCCGCAGACATGTAGCATGATGTCCCACCCAGTCACATTATCCTGACACCGGGCCGACCAGTCCTAACACTAACCTCTTAATGCTGAGCGCCAAGTGAGGCAGCTGTATGTACCGTTTTTGTAAGTCTTTGGTATGACTCGGCCGGGGATTGAACCCACGACCTCCCGCAAATGAGGCGGACGCTCTAACCACTAGGCCAACGTCAAATTTTATAAATATGTGTTTGTCGTGTAACATTAATACTTGGATAAATCCTGCACTCAACCAAATAAAATGAGAATTTAAAACGTGCATTGGGTATTATACTTGAAAGTTTTAATATAATCAAGTCGTTAAAAGGAAACACAGAATAGAAGATTAACAAAGACACTCCTGGGGAACGAAATTTTCTGGAAAAGCAGCTGATAACAAAGCAGGTGGTTTCAAGACTCATCAATGTTTTTTAATGTATTAGTACATTTCTATGTTGCCTATCCATACGCCCAGTAGTTTTAGTTTCTCTGAAAAAACATATCCGATATTTACTGTAACAATATAGTTGCCTTTTGAATAATAGTCGCAGGGTGTAAATACTATTTCCAGACAATGTGCTTTTGAATCTTTGGAAGGAAATAAAGTTGGATCACCTGTCGAATGACACAGTTTTATTTCCCTTCAAATTCAACATTGTATGGATGAACAAGTAACATTTTCGTTATAAAATTTTTCCAACAGTATATTAAACTCCGTGTAAGGGTATATTTCTCCTTTTTATCAATATCACATTAAATATCACCAACTTAATTATCATCACAAAAACATATAAAAACAAAATATATATTCTGAAATCATTTTCTGAGTCATTATAAAACACATAGAGATGATGAGGTATTTATTTTACATCTTTTGAGGTGACTTGTCAACAATGGTTACCAGGGGTGAAGTTGTCAGATTTTGATGCTCATGATACGGAAGCTGCGGGGTGATTGACACTGAGCGTCATTAGATAGGTGACCTGGGAAATCGCGCAATGAATAGTACGTGTTAAACAGGGTTTTGTCAACTTAAATGAATTGTTTTAGTTTTCATGTTAAGATTCAAAATAATATCTTCACAAAAGGAATTTACTTCAATAGGTAAATACCTCTTTTGTATGTTGCAATTTCATTTGTGTACTCTTGAATTATGAACAAATGAGCTGCAGAGGCCAAAACAGATAATTGTTTACCTTCTAAAAAGATCCCTCTTTTCATATGGTTATTTCCTATGCAATGAATTAATTGCAAAAAATAACAATTCATATCAGTTTACCTTTTCATTTCGTCCAAGACTGTTCTGTGATTTTCTCTGACGGAAAGGTATGCAGTGAAGTATGAGCTGTAAGCTGACCAATTCTCTCTCTCTCTCTCTCTCTCTCTATATATATATAGCATCACTAGATAGTCATCGACGAAATGAGTTGGTGAACTGACATGATATTTGTAATTAATTAAATGCTTAGGTAACAATACTTTTGAAAAGAGGTATGGCCACCGGTATCACACCAATACATACACCAACCAATGTGGCAAAAATTAGGGCTTAATGGCTAATATGTGTATTGTTCTATTATATATTATAAGATGAATAGGCGGAAGCTAAATATAACGATAACAAAATACTGTATGGCAAACAGATCTTGTGTTAAACACAAACACATTTAATGATCTTGATGGTGAGGAAGAATTAAATGCATGTGAGAATATTGGGATAAGAACATAAGCTATGAACGAATAGTTCTCAGAGCTTGTGACTCTTTTATTCGTTTTAGTTCAGAATATCTATTCTGTGACAATAAACATCAATGCAGAACACAAATATTCAATGGAGAAAAGGTATGAGCATGACCTGACCATGCATATTTCACTATGAAGGCTGTATTAGTATATTTTACAATCAATTCACGCAAAGGCTTTAAAGATACATGTAAATGCAGAACCAAAATTACTTACGTTTCTTGATGTCCTTTATGTCTTTGTCATTGTCTTCCATCCTTAAAGCCATTTCTAGGAAGTGAAAATTGAAAATTAAATTATGTGTTTGTATAATCAAAACATTTATATATACATCAACTAAATCACAACCCTTGAAACAAACTGCTTTCTTTTTATTCTAAAGATTAGAGAGTTTAAATATATAAAGTTCTTTTCATCATTGTTTCATACGTACAAAGGAAGGAGGTGTTCAGAGATGTGTTGCTAAAACAAAAACAAGCTTAGGGTAATTGACTTCAGCTATTCGACAATTCCACTAAGATTTTCTTTATCGCATGGAATGTTTAAAGGTCTTGCGGATTTTTCGTCCATAGCCCCGCTTTGTATATATACATAGACACCATCGGACCACAATTAGACCACTTCCACAATATTGAAAAATCATGAAAATTTTCCGGATATACGATATCTGTTTTAGTTAAATGTTTCACAGCTAATTTTGTTTAAATGTTATAAGTTGTGCTCATAAATAAATCAATGTATATCAAAGTTTAAACACCGGCATAGCTTGTTAAAATGACCTGATCTGGAAAGAACAATGACATGTAAAGTGACACCTAATTGCATGTCATTAAGGCTCCCTTGTATTACTTACCTTGAGGCAAATCTATTTACATTATTAATGCGCATAACGAACCTGTCAAACCTAGACAATTTTATTTAGAATTTGAATTGCATCACATATTAAGAAACAATAACTCCTTGGAACTATTTTACTACGGGAAAAAATGCTGTGATTGGAGATCTTTCTGTCAGTTGGAGGAACGGCATATGTCCACATTCTTCCCTTAAGAGAGGTAAGTTAATTTACTCCTATAAATTAACATTTGAATCATGCTTGTCATAAGTTGGAGTCCATGTTACAGATCCCTCCCCCACCCACCCTCTGTCCATCGAGCGATACCCTGTCGGGTAAATTTTCCATAATCCAACTTACCTTTTTTCACATTGCCCTTTGGGCAATAGATTCGAAAAACAGCCGCCAAAATGTTGTTAGGAATAGTTAAAAAATAGTTTCAAAAGGCAGGGTAAGAAAAATTAACACGGCTGCAAACATTGTGAATACTGTGAAAGAATTGCAAGGGTTATTTTGGCCATTTTTCACATAAATGGATATGCTAACACGTTGACTTATCAAAAATATTAAACTGCACACACTATATGTAGTGTGTACCAACTATGCGATCAAGATATACAAAGTCACTAGACAATCATGTACGAAATGAGGAGGTGAATTGACATAAATTATTTCGGTACATTCTTTTTGTATCAAGGCATTCAAAGTCCGTAGAAAGCCACTGATGAAATGAGGAGGTCAATTGGCACGAATTATTACATACGTTTTATACTTAATTAGTTCCTTAAGAAACAATGATTTGAAAAGTTTTATGTCACGTGTATTGTATCATTACAGACGTATACATTTCACTGTGGCAAATTATATGCATTCAAGGCATGTCGTTGCATGGTTGTATTATATATTATATGATGAACAGGTGAAAAAACAGAAGGATAAAAATGACAGGTTTTCCCAGGTTATCAAACAGAACGATGACGAAATAAAATATGACAAAACAAGTGTTATGCTAACCACAAAGCACATTTACTGATGGCGATGGTGGGAAATAACTTATTGAATGTGAAGAAATTAAGGGACGGACATAAGATAAGAACTAACAGTTCTCACAGCCCAAGTCTCTTTAATTCATTTTAGCTGAGAATATATCTTCGGTGACAATAAGCATAAGGCAATACACAAATTATGCAATAAAGAAAACAAATAAGCATGACTGGCCATGTATATTATACCACTAAGGATAGATCAGTTGATATTTATGCAATCAAAAAATTCTACACATGATGGATGTAATTCTTTAGGATACAGAGCCAGAATCACTTACGTTCTTCTGTGTCTTTATTGGATTTTTTAAAGTCTTCCTGTTTCTCAGACAGCTCAGACAATTCTAAAACAAAAAATTGAAAATTATATAACGTTGTTTATTTCATACATCTTTCATATATATTATACAGAAGAAAATTAACTTGCCTTAAAGCAGACTTCTTTATTTTTATCCTGAACATATCACCACAAAGTGCAAAGTGTTATTGCTCTACGTGGTTTGTGTTTAGAGACTCGGGAGCTGAAATCAAATCATTATAAGGGAATTTGCACGCTATGACGGTAACTGTTCAGCAGTTCCACTAAAGTGTTCTATCTCGCATGGAAGGTGAAGGGTTTTGTGTATTTTTCCTGCATGACTCCGGTTTTAATAAAAATGTGTTTAATATATGACCTCAGAGAACAATCAGCCCCCTCTAAGTTATCGAAATTCAAGATGATATTCAGAACACGTAGTACCAAGCTCAGTGGAAAGATTCGCATCTGACTTATTTTTAACTGTTTCAGGATGTCTTGATAATAAAAGAATGTATATCAAAAATTTGCAAACTAAATAGATTGTTCGAATAGCCAGCTCTACAATGAACTCAGTGATATGTAAAGTGACACTTAATTGCATGTCATTTGGACTTTTTGTCTTATTTCCCTTGAACACAATCTGTTTACCGTGTTGACACATACAGATACTTGATGGGACTTTCAGGATTTCATCAACTAAGGTGAGCTAGCTGTACCCAAAGTTACAAAGTTCTATCAGTTATGCTAACAAATGAATAGCATAAGAAACAATAAGTGTGGGTTGTGGCTTGATCTTAGATCAACTTGTTTTTAATTACGTATAAAATCCGCACTGTCCTTATCTTGGAATCGTGTCCAAGTAACTTGGTGCTTGGTATGTATAACATGCATTTACACGGATCACTGCATTTTGGATTAGTTCTGAAAATTTGTCCCATTTCTTATCTCAACACAAAATTTACAGGTAATATTCACATTTTCTCTGTAGATTTTCTATATCATTCAAACATTTGTCTGAGTAGACATAGACTGTGACATGCATTATTACAAAATGTTGTGCTCGGTTGGATGATGGCTATTTTAAAACATATCCAGATATTAAATCAACTGTAAAGACTTCTCAAGATCATCTAAGTGACTATTTTGGACCTACTGTGATTGAGACAAGGTTGTAGATTAAGCTCTCTCCTTTACTCCTTGTTTTCAAATGATTTGTTACCAAGTGTGAATAAAAATGGTGGACCTGGAATCTTTGGTGACAATGAATTAGAAAATATGAATATATTACTTTATACTTCTGACGTATATTTTGCTGATACTGATTTATAATTACAGGAAAATATAGACCCACTGGACATCTTTTGAGTAATATCTGGTCTTACCGTTAATATGGTTAAGACAAATATCGTTCTTTGTAGAAACCGTGTTAGACCTAAGAAGTAAGAAAAGTTGACTGACCGCAATGAGAATGTCAAAATTGTATCTTATTACAATTATTTAGGAGTAATATTTACTAGTAGACTTGCTATGCTAGGTTATAAATTTTAATTCGGGTAAAGAAATTAATAAGAAAATCCGGATGTCCATCGCCGAGGATTATGTTCAAATTATGTATCAGCTCATTCTCCTTCAGTTGTGTGAAATTTAGAGATAAAAGAACATAAAATAATTCGAGAAACTTAATCAACAGTTCGGTAAATGTATATCTTGGATGACAGCCATCACCCATGGGAGCTCCTGATGAATGTGGTTCTTATAATATGAATACCGATTATGATATCAGATGTGTACAATATTTGTGTGAACTGTTGCCTATGAGTACTTTATACATATCCCAGAAAATGTTACCTGATGTTAAAGCATTAGCTGATATTTAGATAATAACTTGGGAAACTTATATCAGACAACGGCTTTGTAAATGTGGGTTTGGTTTTGTGCGGATATCACGAGATACTGATTTATTTATTTTGCAATTTAGACAAAGGTTTATGGATTGTAATGCAAGAATGGCATGCAAAAGTCAACGGATCATCCCGTTAAAGAATTATAAAAACTACAAACGTATAAAAGAATGTGAAAGCAATGAAATTAGATGCCTGTACATTCCCTTTGGATTCGGAGAAATTCTTAGTAATATACTTACATGCAGACAAAGAAGTCGATAGGGCACATAGATTATGCTATTTATGTAACAACGGAGAAATTTACGATCAATTCCATTTGTTGTTAAAATGCCAAAAATACAGAGAATGAAGACTTGGGTTTCTTCTAAAGTGCTATTAGGAATACAAATTTTATGAAATATTTTGCAATTTGCTTTGTGGTATATCTGATAATGGAAGCAGCAAAAACAGCAATGATTATATATCTTGCTTTCAAGGTAAGAAAATATTTTACAAATTATATGAAAAAATTTCTTCATCAGGCTGACATTATGTAAAACTGCTAGTACAGTATTAAACTTTTAATGCAATATAAAAAGCTGACTCCAAATAAAAATATTGAGAAAATATTAAGCCGTTAAGAAAATATTAAACAGTTGTGACAATAAAAAAGCCATTAATATGATATAAACCTGCTAATAATATATACAACTTTCAATCCTATGAAAAACTGATGACGTTATATTAAACCGTTGATGCAATATGAAAAGCTGATACTATATAAAATCGTTGTTAAAATATAAAACGGTACAGAAGAGTAATCTACTGTGTATGCCGCATGATCATATTGTTACGACTTTCACTATAATTTTTTTAATAAATTTTGTAAGAAGTAAAGTATCCATGCCTGTAGTCATTTCTATTACTTTTATTTATTTATTTTTTTCGTATTTCTGTAAGATATTGTCTTATTTCGATTTAATATTGTTAGATAAAATAAAAAGAGAAAGAGAAGAAACAAAACACGTAATACAGCCCCTTCTCAACAGCTACTAATAGTAACAATAATAACAATAGGGACTCAAATTCCCGATATAGTATTAGGCAAGCTATGTGCAGCAGGTCGCTGGTAATAATTAATAGTTCTGTAAATTGTACTGTTATTATTATTATTATTATTATCATTATTGTTCTTATTGACACTATGTATATTACATACATAATCATGTCTTACTATCAGCGCGGCCAAAATATTTAAAGAATGCAAAATTCAGAAATTCTTAAGGTATTTGCATTGAGAACTGTATGGCTATAGAATTTACAATGCACCAGAAACTGATAAAATGCAAAAACTTGAAAACAGCCCATAGGTTGCAGCAATTAGGTTACAGTGACCATCTTTGGATGTAATCTTGTGGTCCTCACAAAATTGTATCTACATGCAAAGATACATTTGTCTTTATCATATAATGCCCGAGAAACTGACCTAAACGTAAAACTTAGCAAAGTCGCTGGAAAATTCAAAGATAGTTCACAATGATATAAATTTCGTCGATATGTGTGATCCTCACCAAATTAATATACATACAAAGTGAAGTGGCTCTGAAGTGCTTGAAACGTTCACCTAAACGCAAACTTAACTAAAGAATCCGGAGTGTTATATTAGGACCCAGTCGTCTACTTTTGGCTGATATGTATAGTACTCACTAAAACTCATCTACATACAAATGCATGGTTCAGGGCCTTGTATTGCGTGAGAAACTCACCTAAATGCAAAATTCAACCAAAGTTGGTGCAACATTTACTCTTCAAAAGATGTCTGTAAGCTAGAACCAACAATTCTGGAAAACTAATCTACTTTTAGCTGACATGTGGGGTACTATCCAAATAACATCTGCAATGTTGCATGGCTCAGGTAGTTGTAATGCCTGAAAAACTGAGGTAATCGTAACTAACTAAGGTGTAAGGGAAGCACACACAGAGATGACAAGGGCAATACTCAATGTCGTTTCCATGTGCATAACACCAGGAAATTAATCTGAAATAAAACAGAAGCAAACCAATGACAGCACCTGAATATAAAAATATTGCCAGTTGTCTAAGATATTGTTATTTGCTCTGCATTAATAATTAGATCATCCTGCAAAATCAAGGCTACTTCAATGACAAGCTGATAGAGAATCTGACATGTAGAAGAATAAAAATGTTCCGTACATCAAAGTACTGAACGTACTGTACGAGAGAATTTCAAACGTATGAGAAAGTGCGTTGTAATTCGTGCAATTCATAGCTAATTCATAGCCAATTTTTCGAGGGTTTGTCTCATCTGTACAGTTTTGAAACCTATTTATGATAGAATTTGCTTGTTATTTAGTTCAATTCTTTTTCAATGCTACATTGTGAAAGCAAAAGCCTCCGGACTACTGACAACACACGGACGACACTAGATGGACAATGCACGTTTCACGATGCAGATAGGACGCAGTGTCATACCATCCGCTTACAGGGACTTAGAGTGAGGTGTCCTAAGACGCAATTTATGGATATTGACAACATACCCAGGTATATATTTTATTACGATTCAACATAAATGAAAACATAAAAATTAGAACATTTATAAATGTGTGTGTGTGTGTGTGTGTGTGTGTGTGTGATTTAGATTTTTAACATAGCTTTAAAAATTTTTCAGTCATATCGCTACGATGTCTGCAATGTGGCAGTTTATAGTGATGTCTAGCACTGGGGCATCATGCCGCAGACATGTAGCATGATGTCCCACCCAGTCACATTATCCTGACACCGGGCCGACCAGTCCTAACACTAACCTCTTAATGCTGAGCGCCAAGCGAGGCAGCTGTATGTACCGTTTTTGTAAGTCTTTGGTATGACTCGGCCGGGGATTGAACCCACGACCTCCCGCATCCGAAGCGGACGCTCTAACCACTAGGCCAACGTCAAATTTTATAAATATGTGTTTGTCGTGTAACATTAATACTTGGATAAATCCTGCACTCAACCAAATAAAATGAGAATTTAAAACGTGCATTGGGTATTATACTTGAAAGTTTTAATATAATCAAGTCGTTAAAAGGAAACACAGAATAGAAGATTAACAAAGACACTCCTGGGGAACGAAATTTTCTGGAAAAGCAGCTGATAACAAAGCAGGTGGTTTCAAGACTCATCAATGTTTTTTAATGTATTAGTACATTTCTATGTTGCCTATCCATACGCCCAGTAGTTTTAGTTTCTCTGAGAAAACATATCCGATATTTACTGTAACAATATAGTTGCCTTTTGAATAATAGTCGCAGGGTGTAAATACTATTTCCAGTCAATGTGCTTTTGAATCTTTGGAAGGAAATAAAGTTGGATCACCTGTCGAATGACACAGTTTTATTTCCCTTCAAATTCAACATTGTATGGATGAACAAGTAACATTTTCGTTATAAAATTTTTCAACAGTATATTAAACTCCGTGTAAGGGTATATTTCTCCTTTTTATCAATATCACATTAAATATCACCAACTTAATTATCATCACAAAAGCATATAAAAACAAAATATATATTCTGAAATCATTTTCTGAGTCAATATAAAACACATAGAGATGATGAGGTATTTATTTTACATCTTTTGAGGTGACTTGTCAACAATGGTTATCAGGGGTGAAGTTGTCAGATTTTGACGCTCATGATACGGAAGCTGCGGGGTGATTGACACTGAGCGTCATTAGATAGGTGACCTGGGAAATCGCGCAATGAATAGTACGTGGTAAACAGGGTTTTGTCAACTTAAATGAATTGTTTTAGTTTTCATGTTAAGATTCAAAATAATATGTTCACAAAAGGAATTTACTTCAATAGGTAAATACCTCTTTTGTATGTTGCAATTTCATTTGCGTACTCTAGAATTATGAACAAATGAGCTGCAGAGGCCAAAACATATAATTGTTTACCTTCTAAAAAGATCCCTCTTTTCATATGGTTATTTCCTATGCAATGAATTAATTGCAAAAAATAACAATTCATATCAGTTTACCTTTTCATTTCGTCCAAGACTGTTCTGTGATTTTCTCTGATGGAAAGGTATGCAGTGAAGTATGAGCTGTAAGCTGACCAATTCTCTCTCTCTCTCTCTCTCTCTCTCTCTCTATATATATATATATATATATATATATATATATATATATATATATATATATATATATATATATAGCATCACTAGATAGTCATCGAAGAAATGAGTTGGTGAACTGACATGACATTTGTAATTAATTAAATGCTTAGGTAACAATACTTTTGAAAAGAGGTATGGCCACCGGTATCACACCAATACATACACCAACCAATGTGGCAAAAATTAGGGCTTAATGGCTAATATGTGTATTGTTCTAT
This sequence comes from Sinohyriopsis cumingii, assembly GCA_028554795.2. NCBI lineage: Eukaryota > Metazoa > Mollusca > Bivalvia > Unionida > Unionidae > Sinohyriopsis > Sinohyriopsis cumingii. Next base: position 65,900,697 of record CM068830.1, read on the forward strand.
TATATATTATAAGATGAATAGGCGGAAGCTAAATATAACGATAACAAAATACTGTGTGGCGAACAGATCTTGTGTTAAACACAAACACATTTAATGATCTTGATGGTGAGGAAGAATTAAATGCATGTGAGAATATTGGGATAAGAACATAAGCTATGAACGAATAGTTCTCAGAGCTTGTGACTCTTTTATTCGTTTTAGTTCAGAATATCTATTCTGTGACAATAAACATCAATGCAGAACACAAATATTCAATGGAGAAAAGGTATGAGCATGACCTGACCATGCATATTTCACTATGAAGGCTGTATTAGTATATTTTACAATCAATTCACGCAAAGGCTTTAAAGATACATGTAAATGCAGAACCAAAATTACTTACGTTTTTTGATGTCCTTTATGTCTTTGTCATTGTCTTCCATCCTTAAAGCCATTTCTAGGAAGTGAAAATTGAAAATTAAATTATGTGTTTGTATAATCAAAACATTTATATATACATCAACTAAATCACAACCCTCGAAACAAACTGCTTTCTTTTTATTCTAAAGATTAGAGAGTTTAAATATATAAAGTTCTTTTCATAATTGTTTCATACGTACAAAGGAAGGAGGTGTTCAGAGATTGTGTTGCTAAAACAAAAACAAGCTTAGGGTAATTGACTTCAGCTATTCGACAATTCCACTAAGATATTCTTTATCGCATGGAACGTTTAAAGGTCTTGCGGATTTTTCGTCCATAGCCCCGCTTTGTATATATACATAGACACCATCGGACCACAATTAGACCACTTCCACAATATTGAAAAATCATGAAAATTTTCCGGATATACGATATCTGTTTTAGTTAAATGTTTCACAGCTAATTTTGTTTAAATGTTATAAGTTGTGCTCATAATAAATCAATGTATATCAAAGTTTAAACACCGGCATAGCTTGTTAAAATGACCTGATCTGGAAAGAACAATGACATGTAAAGTGACACCTAATTGCATGTCATTAAGGCTCCCTTGTATTACTTACCTTGAGGCAAATCTATTTACATTATTAATGCGTATAACGAACCTGTCAAACTTTGATGAGACGCTTAGGATTTTCTAAGTTATGGTGAGCTAGTGTGTAGCGAAGTTCTATCAGATTTGCTAATATATGTACAATAAACAATAATGAAAATTTATGACTAATATAAGAAAATTATTTTTGTTTTGAGACTTTATCATAGATGGTCTTCCTTCTATTTACATATGATAGCCACTCTTCTTCATTACCTTAGAATCGAGTCAAAGCAGTTTTGTTCCCAGAACGTGATGCGCATTTATTTTACTTGACTCACCGCACCTTGGATTTTTTCTGATAGGCCTCTCCAGTTCTGATCTCAGCACAAAATAGACAGGTAGCCTCCACATTGTTTGATACTATTTTTCATCTGATTCATTTATTATATAATCTTTCTATGTGGATTTCCTCTGTCATTTAAACATGTACCTTGATTATTACCTAAAAGAGTTCCTAACGGAAATATTTAAGTGTGTTTTTGTCTTTTCGATATTGCATGGAGCTATTATAAACAAAACTATTGCATTACTTGTGTCTGTTTCTATATATATTCTAAAATGGCAGATGATGAATGTTAAATTTGCAGGAAAAATACTAAAAGTATCCCAGGTTGCTCTTGCCTTGGACATGCTTCTGAGTTTCGTCCTGGTTGGCCAGTACAGCCTTTTTAAAGTCTTCATCTAAAGAAATATGAATAACATATTATGAGAACAATGGCTCTTACTTCTACTGAGAATTTTAACTTCTTTCAACTTCGTACAATGAAATTATAATAAGATTAAAGTTTACGTCTATTTGAATATTTTTTAATCACATCCTGATGAAATGAGTAATATTAACACACACATGTATAAACATACCTAAGCTGTACATACCTGGTCATGCATGGTTATTTTTAGTTACTTACATTACTAATGGACACTATGTCTTGTTTCTTAGATTTTAAAATATTGCACACATGACATCACGATGTACAGAAATGGGCAATAAATATTATGAAACTTTGGAATGTACATTTTCCTAAGAGTCCTAATTTCTTACAAAGGGTTTAGAAGATTATTATTTACATTTACTCGAAGACATGCGTCACATCTAGATGAAATAAAGAATATACACATACAGTATGTCGAAGCATATCGAAGCTGTTTGTTTCTAGAAATGTATGACTATTTTTAGTTGAATTCCTTTTTTGATGAATAATTTTTCTTTGTTTTGAAAACAATTCCGTCAGGGAGAGCAGAAGAGAACAATGGTTGTTTCCCTTGCAAAACTTTCCCTTGCGCGTGGACACTATCCATAACTGAGACAACCGGACCGAGATAAGACAAGTAAGGTTAGTAAACCAGTTATATTTCTTCTTTACATGGGTGATAATATAAATCACGCGTCAATTTCTAATTCTGAATGCATGAGAATTATTAATAAACATTTTCTATCCTGATGTGGGGAAGTATATGGTTAAAATACTGTGGAGAAAAATACTTAAATTAACAGAATTGTGCAATCAATTTGACAAAATTATAACTGAACTTAATTGGACAAAACTACATTTATGAAACAACTGAATGGAATTGTAAACATGTATATATTTTTATGCTCGACAGAGACAATAAACGTGTATAAATAAAATACCTGCATTGCTAACATTTGCTCATATTATTTCACTCATTTATGCACAGGAATGAGAGTGAACACCTGGCAAAGAAGGTGTTAAAAACTGGGTTTAACTAGCTATTTTTGCACCTAAAAGTGCAACTCCTGAAGAATCAAATTGTTTTATTTAAACGTCAAGCCAATGTATTGATTGTAGTGGTTTAATACTTCAATTTATTTTGCCTCGTGAAAAATACGGTATCATACTGCATATCATTGTATATGTAATGTTTGTTTGCTCAGCTTTGTAATGTCTAGTTATCAAATGGACACGCTTAAAAGTAATCGGGTGTTTTATTGATCTGTAATCGTTGAGCATTCCTGAGCTAGGGAAATATGGACTGGTTTTCTTTAATTGATCTATAATTTCCATTAATACACTTAAAATACAAGCATACATACATTTCACAGTGACCAAAAGCAAGCGCTAAAATGTCGCAAAGTTCAAGACTGCGTTCAGATTGTTGATTTATTCAGTGAACTCAAGCTTAACAAGTGCATCTATTCCAGCTGAATGTGCAAGTCGACGTCGTTGGTCGTCTGCATGCAGTATCGAGTCTTTTAAAAAGAAACGTCTGCGTGCAGCGCTAAATGTATAGGTGGTTTCTTATTGTCACCTCGAAATTCTATATATCAATAAGTATTGAAAAAGTTCAAGCTGTTTCCATGTAAAGATAAAGATTAGTAGTCGCTGTTAAAGGAAGTTTTAAATTAAGAGCTACACATTGGGAATTATCGATCACGATAAAATTAAAACAATATTTATTTAAAGTACGAAAATATCTTGGACTGCTTTCAACTTAACGAGTATCAATAAAAATCAACCTTTTGCCCTTCTGATGAAGAGAGATGATTCAGTTTTGTGAACATAAATTGAAAACCATTTCTGATTTATGTACAATGTAAAATGTCTCATTTTTAATAGATTTTTCAAGGTCTCACCGTTTTTGTACCGCTTCTGCATCTCCTCCTTCAAGCGTTTAACTTCTCTATCTAAACCTGTCGGCAGAGGGTCATTTATCTCCCTGTGCATGAGCTCTTGGAGCTCTGTACATGACATTCTTCCTGCTGGCAATGACTGTACAAGGCGTTGGTATATAGTCGTTAAATTGCTCACTTCATTGTTGTATGTCCCATTACTTATCAAAGCTGAGCTAACGTGCCCAAAGAATTTGTTCCTAATAAGTCTGATTCTGGTAACGTCTGCTTGGTAGGTCTGGTGATTCTGGGGATCATTCCAAACAGAATCATGCGGTGTTATTTGGGTGTCCAGATTTCTGAAAAGCAAACACAGCAATGTTATGTCTAAGTCCTCGATAACGGGAGCTCCACCGCTCGAAGGATATAACAAATCGAACTGCTCCTTCCTGAGAGTATTTGGTAGAAGCCTAGCTAAATGTTGTTTATGAAGGGCAAGGTAACCCGCGAGAGTACTGGTGCCAACACACTTTTCCAAGAACACTTCTCGCAGAACTTTAGCTCCAATATCCTGCAAAATGCCACAAAATCTGCAAAAGTTTTCCTTCTCCGTCATTCTGAGGCCTGGTTGCCCTTGCGACGAATCAAATTAAGGTAAAGCGTCATCAAATGACCCTGAAATCGGAAAAATAAACTTAATATAGACATTTTAAATTAACATATGAAAGAATAATAAGGAAAAGATGAAAATCCAAAATGAAATATTTTTGTTCTTATAACGTTTTAAATTTTATTTTTGCGGTCAACATAAAAATGCAAATTACCCCGAGATGTTGATATTTCTTTTCAACATATCGCAGATATTTCATTTACTAATTAATGATTTAATTTCTTTATATATTTGAAATATGCATGCTGCGTTCTGATCAAAACCTACATTTTAATCTATGGGTAACATAAGTAAGCACGTCACAACTTACGTCTATGTGTATGACGTCTGTACTCCACTGACGGGTACTTGCTGATCACAAGAAACGACGCACCGTTTCATTTTGCAATAAACATTACTGATGTGCTCATTAGCCAGGCACAATGTGTATACTGGTGCAGTTCACAAAATCTACTATGACATATAGCTTTCTGTTCGGTCTAGTCTACCCAATACAATCAGAGTGAGCGTTAGTATAATACACGTATTGCCATCATCTTTGGAATGCAATGTGCAAATAAAGTTGTTCGCTGACACGAATTATCTTTTCGCTGGCAACAGTCTTTTTGGGATTCTATACGTTTGCCACAACAACTTCATTTACAGCCGATAACCTGTTTTATCCTTTCTAAGCAAGGTAGCTATCTTATATCTGGTTTTGCATTAACCTTCATCTGACTGGGATATGGTAATATAGACGTCAAGTTGACATTTTCTGCTTTAGTAATGTAAGCGTTGCCACATTCTATACTCACCTAACGAATGATAGAACTAAAGAAATATGACTATTCTCTCATCTGTACAAAAATAGAAGACCACGCACACATACACAAAAACACACAAACACGCATGCCTTTGCGGGATATATAATTTTATACATTGTTACTTTTAAAAGCTTGTTTAACATATGTCGTTTTTATAAATCAGAATTAATAATTTAAATTTAAAAAATTAATGATATCATTCATATTCTCGTCTCTTTTCAATCATTGTATCGCTAAAATGTGTTAGATGAAACATACTTTACCAATGAAATGAAATGTAATTGCTGATTTCAATGTTTTATGACAGATGCTATATTTTACAGAATTCATTCATTTAATTAAGAAGATAGAGATAAATCTGATGATGTATCATAACTCAAAAGTAGATGCAGAACTTCATTATGAAAGCTGCTTTACACTCGCAACATTTTTTTAAATGGCACGCATGATTTGTACCTCTCCTAATGAAGAACAATGATTAAGATTTTGAAAGATTCCGAGTTGCATCCCTTAGAATGTATACAAGAATCATAATAAAGGAATCGTAAAAGAAACCCCGACAGTCAGCCGGACAATATAAAATGAAAAGCCACCAGTAATACGGTCAGAATGAAACATTAACTGTTCACATCAAACCATTAAGTAATTGGAGTTTAGACACAATCGAAACTACAATGATCTGTTTACAGTGCATGTTTACAACCTCATTTTAAAACTCTGCACGTCACTGTGTGCAACAAGTCCTATTGTTCAGTCCCCAAAATTGGGTTTTCCAAAAACTTAAAATAAGTTGAACTTAACGATCAGATTCAATTTTGGTGGTAAGGCGATTATTTTACTCATTCATGAGCTACAAAGAACACGTTCTTCATCTTATTAAAACATCGTTTCGTAGACTTCTTGGTCTTATTAAAACATCGTGTTTAAGGCTTGAAAGGTCTCTGCATTTATCATATCAACTTACAAGTTTTCTAATACGAAAGGACTATACCTTTGTTAACCCACAATTTTTCTGACGAGACCATTTTTCACTAACACGATTTAGCCGCCTGTCTGAGATAAGACATGTAAGGTTAGTAAATCAGTTACAACCACGCTTCAATTTCTAATTTGGAATGCCTAAGAATTATTAATAAACACTTTCTATCCTAACGTGGGGCGGTATATGGTTAGAATACTGGTTGAGAAAAATATTTACATTAACAAAACTGTAATCAATTTGACAAAACGATAACCGACTTAATTAGATTGAATTTCATTTATGAAAGGACTGAATGAAATTAACAACATGTATATATGTTATCCTCGTCAGAGACAATGAACGTGTGTCAATAAACTATATACAGTGCTCACATTGCTCATGTTATTTCACTCATTTCTGCTCAGACATTTCAACCGCTAAATGGTAGTAAAAGTCAGTAAAACTTTACCTTTTAACTCATTATAGATCAATACAAATCAAAATCATATAAATGACAGCACTAAAACCTTTACAAACGATCCTCAAATTGTTAAAAATGAATGGAAAAGTAGACTATGACCAGAGCTTTTTTCGCAAAATTTCTCACTTTCTTAATTATCTAGCTGGTGCCCGTACAAAGTTAGTCCTAGCTACAGAGTAGCCCATAACAAATGTGACTTTTAGCGTGATCAAAAACCCAACAGCACAAAGTATTTCTGTACAAAACTGTACCACTAGGTCCAGTAAAAGGCTGACATGCATTCATGAAGACTTTGTTAATAAGAATGGCAATTTTGTGAAAGAGCTTATCCACACCTTCAGTATTTAAAACTGTACTCCATGGTCCAGCTCTCGAAACTTTTAGTGCTGTCGAAAATGGATATTGGGTGTCAATACAGATTATTTTTTTTCTATACAAGTGAAGCCAGAAAAACAAATCTTCTTCCACGGAGATATCCAAATATTCAAATCATTGTCAAAGGTGTTTTGGGCGTCTGTTAATTGATGGACGAAGAACAGACCAAATATATGCACTTGATCTCTGGATACGTACCATAGACTTAGACATATCCTTTGCAAACACTTGGAGCACGTTTTTTTTTTTTCGTTTATTCCTTAAGGAATAACTTAACGAAATGAAATGTCATTTTGAATATGACTTCACAAGAGTACATTTTCGGATATGCGCACTTTGGCGGACATATAGATAATAGGTGGCCATTTATGTACGTCTGTCTGCGTATCAGCTTAAGTATCTGGAAGTTTTTTGTCATGCTTTCTTTGTAACTCGACCTATATCAGAACTGGTCTGGAGATTGAAGATATACTGAATAATTTTTTTACAGCGTTGAACAGACGCCCACAAATATCGTAGACATAGTCCTGACGGGAGAAAGGAGAGTTAGTGGGGAAGGGTTGAATGGATGACTTTATAAACCTCCAACCTGAATTTCATCCACACAAACTAAATGTGATACTATTTGGTATGATGTTTTACAATCGTGAACACCCGGCAAAGGAGGTGTTGGAAAATGGGTTTACTACCAAAGTGCAACTCTAGAAGCATCGAATAGTTTAGTTTAAATGTCAAGCCAATGTATTAATTGTAGTGGTTTAATACGTCAATTTATTTTGCCTCGTGAAAAATATGGCATTACACTGTATATCATTGTATAATTGATGTAAAACAATTAAATCTATTGTTTGTTTAGTTTTGTAATGTCTATTTAATGGACACACTTAAAAGTAATCGGGTGTTTCATTGATCCATAACTGTTGAGCATTCCTGAGCTAGAGAAATATGGACTGGCTTTCTTTAATTGATCTATAATTTCCATTATTACACTTAAAATACAAGCATGCATACATTTCACAGTGACCAAAAAGCAAACGCTGAAATGTCGCAAAGTTCAAGACTGCGTTCAGATTGCTTTGATTTATTCAGTGAACTCAAGCTTAACAAGTGCATCTATTCCAGCTGAATGTGCAAGTCGACGTCGTTGGTCGTCTGCATGCAGTATCGAGTCTTTAAAACAAAAGTCTGCGTGCAGCACTAAATGTGTATGTGGTTTCTTATTGTCACCTCGAAATTCTATATATCAATAAGCATTGAAAAAGTTCAAGCTGTTTCCATGTAAAGATAAAGATTAGTAGTCGCTGTTAAAGGAAGTTTTAAATTAAGAGCTACACATTGGGAATTATCGATCACGATAAAATTAAAACAATATTTATTTAAAGTACGAAAATATCTTGGACTGCTTTCAACTTAACGAGTATCAATAAAAATCAACCTTTTGCCCTTCTGATGAAGAGAGATGACTCAGTTTTGTGAACATAAATTGAAGACCATTTCTGATTTATGTACAATGTAAAATGTCTCATTTTTAATAGATTTTTCAAGGTCTCACCGTTTCGGTACAGATCCTGTAACTCCTCTTTCAAGCGTTTAACTTCTCTATCCAACCCTATCGGCAGAGGGTCATTTATCTCCCTATGTATGAGCTCTTGGAGCTCTGTATATGACATTCTTCCTGCTGGCAATGACTGTACAATGCGTTGGTATATAGTCGTTAAAGTACTCACTTCATTGTTGTATGTCCCATTACTTATCAAAGCTGAGTTAACGTACTTCCTTTTTTTAACTGTTATTTATAGACTTTTGCTTTTAGTCAAACAAGAAACACTCAGTTTTTCTCTTGTATGTTATGCTTAGCTGTTGTAATGCTGATGTAATTTCTTCCCCTGACAAGGAGCTTGACTGGCTTGAAACTTTGGGGACCTGTAGTGTAATTGCGCCGTTTCCAGTTGTAATATCTCTTGTTAATTGATCCTAGTGATTCTAACATGTGAGGCCAGAACTTTCCGTAGATTTTCTGGTAATGTTATATATATATATATATATATATATATATATATATATATATATATATATATATATATATATATATATATATATATATATATATCTGTGTGTGTGTGTGTGTGTGTGTGTGTTATAGCGCAGCGACAGTTCATTATCACTGGGTAGTCATTATGTTGACAGCAGCATCAGGATTAAAAAATTTGCGGCACCCTAATATTTACTATCATTGTGTACATTGACTTGCTGACTGATTCACATACAGGATTTCATACAAGTATTATATATTACCGAATACTAGTATTTACAGATTTTAATACATGATGTGCACGTGTTTATTAAATAAGGTTCTGCAAAAATTGAACCGTGTGGTAAGGTTGTGTTTTCTCCCACTGTCAGCGAATAATCATTTCCGACAGTGCTTCTTATTTTTTCAAATAGATATGTGTGTGTGTGTGTGTGTGATTTGGATTTTTAACGTAACTTTAACAATTTTTTAGTCCTGTCGCTTCGATGTCCGCAGTGTGACAGTTTATATTGACGCCTAGCACTGGGGCATCATGCCGCAGACATGTAGCATGATGTCCCACCCAGTCACATTATCCTGACACCAGGCCGACCAGTCCTAATACTAACCTCTTAATGCTGAGCGCCAAGCGAGTAGCTGTTAGTACCATTTTTGTAAGTCTTTGGTATGACTCGGCCGGGGATCGAACTCACGATCAATCGCATCCGAAGTGGACGCTCTAACCACTAGGCCACCCTAACGGTCAAGTCTTAATGCATTATACATTTTATTAAACTTTAGCACATAACATAAACTTATTTTATTTTATTCTTTATTTATATAATGGTCATGTTATCTCTTTCCGCAAAATGTGTATCAGTTTACAAATATAACCTACAAAGTATGAAGGACATTTATTCAGAGAATGCTGGTCATGAGAGTAGTGAAAGGGGTGAGATTAGCGACAATGGGAATTAGCATTAAAAACACCCCCTGGGTAAGATTAGCGACAATGGAAATTTAACATGGGCAAAAAACCCTGGGTAAGATTAGTGACAATGGAATTTAACATTGGAGAAAGGAAAAAAAGGAAATATCCATTTTAGCGACAAAGGCATTCGAACAATGGAAAAAAATATCGATTCTAGGGACAAGGGGAATTGAATATGGGGAATAGAGTTTGGGTCTGTCTAGGGACAAGGGGAATTGAATATGGGATTTTTTTTTTTAAATTTTTAAAATAAATTTTTTTTTTGAAAAAAGGGTAGGCAATTGAAAGTCATTCTCTTTTCGAGAAATATGGGTGGCCCTGAAAAGGGCCTTTGGGTTTTTTTCTTCTTCTTCTTCTAACTCCTTAACTTCTTCCACCATCCTCTTATTTTTTCCATCATTCCTTTCTTCTTCTTTTCTGTTTCCGGCATCCAGTCCGGGTGACCCATGGCTCGGAACTTCTCTTGGATTTTCATCCAGTTTGAGTTTAGTTTCTCTAGTTCTTCCTTTTTCTTTCTATTTTCTTCTTCTTTTCTTTCCTTTGACCACTTTTCTTTGATCTTCTTGACCTCTTCGGTCAGCACATTTCTCATTACTTCTTCGGCTTTCTTAAGCTTGTCTAAGCCACACTTCACAAAAGACCAATCTGTCCATTCGAGAATGTCTTCTAAAAAACACCTTACACTCGTCACATAAACTATGGCTTCTTTCAACTTACCCACTTTAACATACGGTGGGTTAATTAAACCTCTGATTCTCTTCTCCTCATCCTCTATCATTTCTTTTACAATATTGATGGCTAAGTGTAGTCTGGTTACTTGTCTTGAGACGAAGTCTTTTGTCACTGCATGCCTCCATTCCTGTTCAAGCCTTTCTGCTACATTCAATCCATCCACCATCCAATACCAACTTCCCATAAGGTTGTTATACAAAGCTGAAGCTGCTGGCATCTTCTTGTTTGCTTATTCCGTAGAATGGGCTCCAATGGCAAACACTGTTAGTTTTATACTTAAAGCGCGGACGTGATTGAAAACATCCCCCTAAGACATAAAATTGATCTTACCTAGACCATGACCAAACAACGCGCGGACGTGAAGGAAAACATACCCCCTTACTTTCTCATGTCATATAATCTACTATCCACATACGTGAACCAGCAATCAACAAACCCACAACTACTATTTACACACGCAAATCATTAAAACAAAATCCATAATCTACTATCCACACAATCATACATGAAAGGTTACAAAACCCAAACTATACTCTCCACATACGCTAAGAAACCCATAATCTACTATTCACACCCACGTACTTGAGCGCTTACAAATACAAACACACAAACACACAAACACACAAACACATACCCTCACACTATTAAAAAAAGAGTTAGTGTTTATATTCACACTACTCTACATACACACATTGGCAAATTGATGGTTATTTCTTTTCTAGAGTATTGGGGTAGCCCTTAAAAGGGCTGTTTGTTTTGAACTCCAGATGCACCTATCTAATGATGGCACCTTCCTGGCCTGGCGCCACACACGCATCTTCTTCCCCAGTCTCCTTTCACCTTTCTTCTTGGGAGCGCAGATGGAGGATGATTCGCTTCAGCACCCCAATCCTCTGTCTCGGGAATATTGTACGACATCCTCTCTCCTATTTTCTTTTCCTCCTCTTCCCTCTGTCTTCTCTCCTCCTCTTCCTTCTTTATTCTTTCCTCTTCTGCTATAGCCTCCGCGGCCAGTTCATTTAACAGGCGCCTGACATATTCCAGACGTATCTGGAGTTCAAGAAGTTTACTTATTCTGCTATTCATTCTGGTGTTGATCAATCAACAAGGGTAGCTAGACTGCCCATCGAGTTTCAATTTATAGTGAAAGCGCGGACGTGAAGGAAAACATCCCCCTAAAAAAACATAAAATTGATCTTACCTAGATCATGACCAAAACAACGCGCGGACCTAAAACAAACACTCACTCACTTTTTTTATACTACCCATCACTATTCTAAAAATTTTTTCATTAATCACTTCAATAGACTATCCACATACGCAAAGCAATCCAATCCAACCCCTAATCTACTCTCCCCCACACCTCAAACACCAAAAAATCATCTTAATCTACTATCCACACCCACGTACGTGAGCGGTTACAAACACAAACACACAAACACACAAGCACATACCCTCACACTATTAAAAAAAGAGTTAGTGTTTATATTCACACTACTCTACCTACACACTTTGGCAAATTGATGGTTATTTCTTTTCTAGAGTATTTGGGGTAGCCCTGAAAAGGGCTGTTTTTTTTTTGCTTTTTGTTTGCTATGGCAATCTTTTAGTTTCTAAGAATGCGATGTCCTCTGAGGATAGACTTTCTGGCGATAGGTCTGCTTCTTCGGAAAGAGAAGAAGAACTCTTTGGTGTCGATACGACAATCGACAAAGCCTCTGTCAGCTTCAGGTTGCTGCTGCTGCTGTTGTTGTTGTTGTTGTTGCTGCTGTTGCTGCTGTCTCTGAAGTCTGTACTTCTCTGTCCATTCTTCTTTCTCCCTGTTCACTTCTTCTCTGAAGAGCTCTTCTATCAGGTCTTCGGTGACTTTTAACATTCTCACATTCTCTATTTCTTCTGGCTTCGGTATCAGACTGTGTCTGACCCTATGCAAATTCACGTAGGCTTCGTTGAGCTTAACTAGTTTGGAGCACATCTTTGTAGGAGGATGAGTCGACAGTGGATGGTTAGACTGGAAACAACCCCCGGTTCTTAAAGTCAAAGCACGGACGTGAAGGAAAACATCCCCCACACCGTTATCGAGCCGCGACGTTCAATGAGTGTCATGAGAGGGATAGTAAGAAATTAAAGAGCATCAATCCAACATTCTTATAGCTAAACAAAGCACAAAGGCATTTTTTTTAAAACATAACATTTTTTATTCAAAAATCACTTAACACTAAACAACAACAACTCTAACATATTTTAACAATAATCCAACGTTATAACATCAAACATTTTTTTCAAAAATGACAAACATTTTTCAATTTACAGTCTACTTTAAAAAGGGCTGACAACGTTGTGAATTAAATTGTGATTTCCACTGTTGGAAATCATTAGGCCATTGATGGACACTACGTTTCCTAGCTTGAGACAAAAGATAAGCATAATGGTCACAAAACCATCGATCTACTTTCACATCGTTTCTTGAAGAAGAACGAGGATCAAAATGAGTCACTAAATGTTCTAAGGAATAGCCCAAGCTGCGATGATGCAGAAAATACACACAGTACTGTCCACACACCAAGGAATCTGTGCCTTGTAATTTCACATTATTGAATCGGGTGGTCTGACCATTTCTTCTCATAAAGTCAATGATATCGTCTTCCAAAGGGGGCAATCAGTACGAATCGAAATATTCCACACATCCTTCTTGAGGAAAGTAAACGGCTACCCAGTGGGTTCCTGGGAGATGACTGTCGTCCGTGTTGATCACGTAAGCTTGATGGTCTTGAGGTTTGCGATGAGGAAGTTCATCTTTAGCACAGACGACAGGATTCCAAGAAGCCGTATACGAACTGTGGTTCAAAAGGTAATAAAGTTCCCAGGTATCCATTTGTGTGTTGTTTTTTTCTTCTTCACAGGTAATAATAAGTCATCAATTCGATCCTGACTTTTTGCTTGAAAATGTCTGACAAATAACCGTTTCTTCGTTTCGTCTCCTCACTCTGATTCAGGAGAGCTTCGATACGATGGATCTCTTGAGTGGTTAATGGTGGACAAGAATGTTCACGCAAGTCTTTATACCACTGGTGCCACACGTCTTCGTCCGAGATGAGACTCCAAGCTTCGTCCAGATACTCGTCCAATTTTTCTTCTTGACTCAGCATCAGGCATTTATCGTGTTGAATTTGACTGGGATGATCGTTTTGACATCTATAGCAATTTTTCTTGATCGATTCCGTCATTTTTTCCACCAAGTGTTTGGCAAAACAGGAGACTAAATGGGCTTCTTGTTCTGGCCATCTCGACTTCATCATGACAACTTCTTCGTCTTTGTCTTGGGATTCTCCTTCCACGGTCTCCTCACATTCCATGTCTAAAGTTTTTCCACTAGGTAAAGAGGGATAACAGTCTTCCATGGTTTCTAGTAATCTAGAATGACTTCTCTCAAACTGTTGATTTCTATCGTATTATCGAATTCTGCATACAGGATGACGTTCAACGTTACGTCAGGGTCTCGTTTTGCAAACTGAATTTCCACACGAATCTGGCCGGATTTTATAGTGTGGAAATGTCCCTCGTCGCTGCCTTGGTCTGCAGTGAAATCGAAAGCCCACAAAGCATAGCCTCCTGCATAATCCTCGTACGTAATGCCGTGACTGGTGTTGGTCCCTAACTGTCCCGTGGCTTCGTACAGCGACAAGTACGATCTCAAGTAATTCATCTTTGTGGAATCAAAGTTAGGTTCGAAAGGTCGGGTACACAAGGTCTTGCCATCGCGACTGACTTCAATCTTGGACACGTTGAAGTGATGAAAGTTGAAAGGATTTTGTGTGAAGTCTCCGTTGAAGGCTGAATAATTGACGATACCAAGGATTAAACGCTTGGGTAACTGTCCTTGGAACAGATAAACTTCGATCATGGATAGCTGTCCACTAGGAATGGTGAAGGTTTTCACTTCCACGCGTCGTATGGGATACTTGGCGGTCGTTCTGCTGAACGTTTGACTGATGTCGTTTCCCACTTTAGGTAACACTTCCACGCGTCGTACGTAGAGCTTGGCCTCCTCGATCTTGCTTTTAGGATTGCCATTCTTAATAGCATCACCATCAGCCAACAAATGGAAAGCGGCACTGCTACGATTCAGTCTCAAGCGAACATTTACCCCGTTCAGCAAATATTTCTCTTGCAACCACATGTCCAAATGCAAACGATCCATCAGTTCTAAACTCTTTCCATCTAAGATTTTCTTTTCTCTTTCCACAAAGCCGTCATTGCTTCCATCTGTTTTGTCGAACTTTTCCGCTTCGTCAGGTTCCCATAGCACACAAGCATTGAGATGAGTAATCTTGGCATCTATTCCGTACGTCAAGAGATTTTCCAGGTAGGCACGGTAAGGGTAAGTATCCATGCTGCTGCTGACCAGTTTGTTATTCAAGTACAAGTCCACTGAGCTGAACAAGGAATGCATGAAATTGTTGACGGGAGCTATATTTTCACTGTCTTCTACTCTATTACCATCCTTATCTAGAACTTTGACTTTCAGGTACAAGTAACTGCTATTCAGATCGATGTAATCTTCGGGCTGTCCTTTGATGTCAAACTCGATGGGAGCGGAATCGGCCAATGAGGAGACGGGGTTAAATTCCACCCATTGGGATTCTTGCATGGTCATCATGGTGGGGGGGCATGGCAAACAGATCCAGTTCCGACTTGGAACAAGCGCAAGACTCTCGGTGCATCATTTTTTTATTGCTGTGTCTCAATAATCGAAAATTCTAAGTCTCGAACGGTTCTTCTTTTCTTTGTCTTTCTAGCTTTAGACGTGTGAAGTCTGGTGAAAGGGTGTTTTCTTCGTCGTCTCTTTCTGCCTTGTCCTTGCTGAATGCCTGACTCGGTAGCGTGCAGGGCATTTATAGGTGTTTCGCGTCGGCCCAAAAGGTCTTTGCCCGTTTGCAGCAAGACATTTTTGCCTGCCCTCATGAAGGCTTCTTTAGGGTTTTGTTTGTCGATGATGACATTTTGGAGAAATTCTTTACCTTGTGTCAGTACCACATCTTTCAAGGCGTGCAATCCGCGTGTCACCATCGGTTTCAACACCGGGGCCACCGAACGAAAGGCCGATTTTAACATATCTCCTAAACAGTGTCCTCGCTGTCGAGCAACCCCTCGGTACACTGGGTACATGATTTACGAATCGTGAGAGAACCGTTTTCGAAAATGGAGTTTCACCGTGACTTTTCCTTTGGTGAATGGAATATTTTGTCCCAAATCTCCTTTTATAACAATGTTGACCGTGTCCAAATACGACTTGCTGACAGGCAAATAGTGAGGATGTACAAATTCGCGGTGAACGTGGTAAGTGTTTCCACCTTCCTCGTCAGTGGCCGTGGCAGAATTTACTTTGAAAGGAATGACACGCATTAACGGCACGGAGGTGTGTCCCACCACGTTGTACTCCACCACATCGGAGTACACGAACATCAAATTCAGTCCCTGGTTCAGTTCTACCGGGAAACGAAAATACCTTGCAAAATGCATGTTGTTGTCAATCTCTGCGATGTGATTCGTTTTGGAATGCTTATCCATCGTGACCAAATTGAGGTCTCCACCCAAAATGTCATACAATCCAGGGCAAAATTTAATACGTATACTTCTATCCTCACTTTGAAATTTGATGAGTAGACGGTGAGACTGTTTGTGACACTCAATGGTGACACGTTTATCTACTTTGGTCAGAACTTTGTCAAATGTTGCATAGAATTTGTCAGCGATGGCCTCCACCAGATGTTGACCACTAAAATAATGGCCTGAGTTAATTTTAAAGTGATAAACATAAAAAGGAGGAGAAGTGTCACTGCTGTTACGGGGTATTGGGTCCTTCGCAAGATGTGATCTATGTTGAGGACTGATCGTCATCTGTTGCTGCAGTGCTGGGTCCAGAATTTCGACGTCAAAAGTGTTTTGAGTTTCAGTGATGTTTTTGATTTGTGCTGGGTGAATCATTTCTACCAAAGCCACTTCCCAATGAGCTTCGTGATCTAAGGGGATGGCCTGAGGTAATTTGGCCGTGTAACAGCACAACGTGTTATTGGGAAACACCTCCATGGAACTGTCACTGGGTAAGGTTAAGTAAAATTGGTTTTGGTGACTCATAATTCCAGAGTTCTGTGGCTGTCCGAGGGGTTACTGGAAGTCAGAGGAGTGTCTCCGCCCAAAATTGGGTTGTTGTTGTTGGATTGGTGACTGACACTGGCACTGGACACAAGGTTCCCGTGGTTCCCGTTCGAGGTGAATTTCAGGGAGGGATTGGGAAGCAGGTAACCGATGCAACTGCTCAATAAAATGGTCCACAATTGTTTGTCTCCTTGTTGCAAACTCAAATTGGCAATGGCTGCCCCGATGACACAATACACCACGAAGATTTGGCAGAAAAAGACGATTTGCATTTTAGGCACACGTTCTCCGCACCACACCCACAAGGGTTGTTTTTGTAAATCTTGCACAGAAGAACTAGGTGAAGGAGTGGTCGACGTAGCTGCGTCTGTGTGAAAGGGCGTGATGGTCACTTCTTTTTATAGTCGATGACTTGGGAAGCGTCGATCCAAGAATCAAAACTGGGTGGATATCCTTTCCAACGTACTTTGACTTCTTTGACACGTCGTTTACCCACTTTGCGGGTTCTGCGTTCGAGAATGCTTTCGATGTCGTACACGTCGTCTTCTTTTTTGGTGACACGTTGTAACTCGGGCAAATAAAACGTTCCTTTGAGCATTTCTCCGTTCATGTCTTCCAATTTATAAACGGCAGGATGACGGCCATGCACTCGTCCAGTGACACGAAACAATTCGGTCGTCCAGTTGGGTAAGTAACCTTTGTCGAAAGTGCGTTTGGTTTTGCCAATGCGCACCCAATTTCCTACGGCCAAGTCTCCACTTTTCTTGGGGACAGCCCTCGTCGGGGACGTACCAAACAGGCGCTCAAACACCATCACTTCGTTGTCGGGAGTCACGTCTTGCGGGGCACGTCCGATGCTTCGATGGTAAGATTGGTTGTACGCTTGCACCAGGTGCGGTAAGATGTCGATGTACTTCAGAGTGTGGTGATGCGTAAAATATTTCCACATGCGTTCTTTCAAAGTGCGTTGAAAACGTTCCACGATGCTGGCTTTGGTTTCGGGATTCTCGGTGGTAAAAAAATGAATGTCACGTTTCTTTAATTCTTTTTGGAAAGCATGGTTCAGAAATTCGGTGCCTTTGTCCGTTTGCCATCGAAGAGGGTGACGACCGCTTTGTTTCAACACCCGTTGCAGGGCTCGCACTAACTCGCTGCTCGATTTGGAAGTCAAGGGCACGACCCAGGCAAATTTGGAAAAGACGTCGATGACACAAAACAAATATTTGTAGCCACGATTGTAGCTGGCCAAATGAGAGACATCGGCTAAATCGGCTTGCCATTGATGATCGATGCCTTCCACTCGGGTGCGACTTCTGGCAAACTTGCGTCGAATGGGTTTGTGTAAAGTGTAGGTAGCTTGTTCTTGTAACCATCGTTGCACTTGAGGTAAACGGAGACTTTTCAGTCGACTTTTGGCAGCACGATACAATTTTTGAACTCCTGCGTAACCTGCAGGATGCGAGGGATCGTAGTAAATGCTGGCTAAGACTTTTTCCATTTTTTGTGTTGGTTGGTGTGTTAATAAGATACCCACTCTTGGAGGATGCTACTCTTTTTCTCTTGGGGTATTTTCTTGGATTGCAATGCTTTGCGTGTGCGACCGGCAATAGGTGTTGAAGAGGAGGATGTCTGAGCGGGGGATATCGGTTCTTGTTTCACTTCTGTCTTCACTTTCTTTTTCTCTTGTGATGAAGAAGGGGTGGCCATCATCTTTTTAATCCATCCAATTCTGGAGGTAGGTGGTGTTGTTAACTTGCATACTTTTTCTGGTGGAGTTTGAAACCCTTCTTCTTCTTCTTCTTCTCCTTTTTCTGTCTTGGTCACTGGTAGTGGTGGTACTGGTACTGGTACTGGTGATGGTGCTGGACTTTTCATCAAGGTCTTAAAATCTTTCAGAGTGGGTAGAGCTGTTTCGTCTAAAGCTTTCTGGTGAAAGAGTTGCAGTCGTTGGAAGAGTTGACCGTACTTTGCGATTTTTCTGTTTCGGACAAATCTTGGCGATCCATCAAGGACTGCAATTCGTGTTGTAACTGGGACATCTCGCTCAAATGAGGATTGGGAGGTAAATGCGGGGTGCGTTGTTCTTGCCACCAATGGTATTCCATCCATCTTTTTTAAGGCACTAAAGCTAGTTTTCGTCCTTCCATGGGGTTGTCAGGGGTCGATTCTGAAATCTTGGGACTTCCGAGGGCCTTTTTATCTTGCTCCCACCAGTCCTCCCAACATGGTTCCCAAGACTCCTTTCAGTAAGGGGCCTAACAAGAGAGGTAAAATGCCTCCACGTTGGACCAACATCTTCTTTTTTTGACGAATCGGAATTTTCTTTTGAACCATTTGGCGAAGAACGTGACGATGTTTGCTTAAGCATTGTTTCTGGTGTTTGGACAAAGGGATCGTGCCTTTCAAGACGTTCAAACAACATTCGCACACGGTATCGATGACCTCTTTGGAGGCCGATTGAATGAGTTTTTTTCGTAGGGGTGGAGAAGCTTTGGACAGGACAGATAACATGTCCCCATGTTTGACTAAACGTAGTGGTAGTCCTTTCCTTTTCTTTCCTTGGGGTTTTCTGGAGGGTGACATCTTTGAGTCTTCAGGAGCACCAAAAAGACACTGATACCCTACTTGGTCGCACACCTTTTTTGTACTGGAACGCGTCGCCACTGATTGTCTTTACGTCGTATCAATTTGAGGACAGGCATGACACGTCGTGCAGGGGTACGTAACGGACTTAATCGAGCCAGTTCTTGCTTGGACAAATCCATTAAACTTTGTAACATGCCCGATCTTTCTTGAACTTTGATTTTGGGAGAAGGTACTTTGTGAGCAGCAGCCACTGCTACTAAATTGGAGGGTCCTGCCACTGGGGAAGTAATTTTTGGGGTCATCAACGGAGAAGTTCTTGGTGTGATCAACGTCTCCAAGTATTCTTCAGTTCTTGGTGTCATCAACGGAGAAGTGGATGAACGTGAGGCTGCCGGAGATGCGGTCGCCGCTGTGGCAGGTCGTGGTTTGCGAGTGTAAAGTTGCGTCCTGGCCGAAGTGCCTCTCTTGCGACTAGTTTTCTTCTGTGGACTTTTCTTTTTCTGGGGACTTTTTCTCTGTTTCTTTTTCTGGGGGCTTCTTTTCTTTTTCTGGGGTGGTGCCTGGTAAGAGGAGGGTCCCGCCACTGGAGAAGTTCTTCTTGGGGACCTGGTCTTTTTCTTCTTCTTGGGGCTTCGTTGGACTTTTTTTCTTGGGGAGAAGTTTGGGGGCATTAGGATCTCATCTTAAGAGAGAGCGAATGATGACCCCTCCTAGAGTACCGCTCCCTCCAGGTTTCAAAATGATTTGTTTTTTGGTTTGAGTGTCGATGCGGGGATCGGCCAGTTGGACCAAAGCGACTTTGTTTCGATCGAAAAAGCGTTGGGTTTGATGAGGAATCTGAATGATTTCTTGGAGTAATTGACGTGCCGTCACCGTGAACCATCGTAAGACTTCTTTGAGACTAGCTTCTAAGACACGAGCTCGAATTTGTGGAATTTTTTCTCCACTGATGCCATACAAGGCACGAATCAATTTGACGGGAAGATGCGACTGAAGGGACGTCATGTTGACGCTGTGTGAGACAGACGAAAAGGGTCTGAGGTTTTTATAGATTTTTTTGTGGAGTGAAATTAAGTCGAGGACGGAGACGTGTACAGAACAGACCCTCCGTCTTGGCACCAGTGGTGATACAAGTGGATACAAAATCGCAAATCCTCGGGGGTCGTAGGTTTCAAATCGACGAGTAAATAGGCGTGTGGAGTTTGAGTGGCATCGTCGTACGCCTGAGTCAACCAAGGCGTTCCTAACTGTTTGGCTAAGACTTGCACTTGCGATTTATCTCGAGGGCTTTTAAACAAGACCACGTAATGTGCATTGAGACTGATGGTGCGATGGGCTTTACTTTGTTGAAACAAATTTTGGGTGATGTAAACGACACTGGCATTACGGTGATGCCCTTTGCGCGTGAACCACAGTTTAATTTCTTCTTCGTCTTCTCCTAACATGTCGTCGAAAATGACCAAATGGGTTTGACGGGAGTCAGAGACGATGTCGTCGTCTTCTTTAGGAATGCCTTCCACAAACACGATGGAATCGCCTTGACTTTCTCGCAAGAGGCTGTACGCCGATTGCCACTCTTTGTAACACCACACGATCCGTTGAGGTGGCCGATCGATCAAATGATGTTTATGTTCGATCAAACGTTTGACGAATTCGGTTTTGCCTGAACTGCTAGGTCCAGCAATGAGCATGTTAAAGGGATGGCGAAGATACAAAGCCTCCCAACTGGCACGATCTAAGTGTTCGTCGATGACTTTGACAGTAGAGGAAGAGGGAGCAGAGACAGCAGAGGTAGCCATAGTGTGAGAAATGTCACTTGTGACACGAAAACAAACAAGACAAGAGTTTATATACTTTTCTTCAGAACACGTTTATTGAATGTTTCAAACATGAATACGAAAGACAAAAATACATAAAAGCCAAAGGCTTAAGTATAAGGATAAAAGGCACATGATAACCATTAACGTGGAATAAACACAAGTGTCTGTACAACATGTTTTGGGTAATGTTCTAACCAGTTCTATTGTAGGGGGTAAGGTCACACAAGTGTCCTCCCAAAAGGGTCTTTCAGGCCTGTCCACGACAGTCCCGTCCTGGGTGACGGGTTCTTCTGGCACCGTCACTAACACAGGTTGAAAAGTCACAAGGCTCACAATCGCATTCCACTTCAGAAGCCCCACACTTGAATTGTGCCTGTCTAAACTTGTTTTGTGTTTCTCTGAAAGTATTCATCTTGTTCGCTCGATCTTGGTGGTCACAATGAACTATCGATCTTGCCTAGGGTTCCTTTTTATATACAGACCAATACCGAGGTCTCCATACGGTAAGGTGAAATGATTGGGAAGTCGCACTCGCTTCTGGTACACGATTTGATAGACTTTTTCCAAGGGTCGACTGACGATGTGGTGAGTGGGTAAACGTACAATTTTGTTCGGTTGATAGGTGGTCACTTTAAAGTTTCCATCCTCTCCCGATTGCAAGGCTTCTTTCAATACCCCAAAGTTCACCACACGACTGGTACGATAATTCAGAGTCAATCCTTTCACTTTACACGTCGTGTGCAATTCTCCTTGTGGGTCCCGGTATTCGTAGCCGTAATTTTTGGGACCACCACTGACGAAACTTAGAATCTTGTCGTCGGGATGTTCGTCTGTCCAGGCTCCTAAACGGTCTCCTTCGATGTCAGGGTGCTGTTGACTCGGGTGATGGATGTAAATGCAACTGTTCGTGTCAAAGTACAGGACACGTTCCCCTAACAGTTCTAAAGCTTCGTACAATTTTAAGCGAGCATGAGCTGTCACGTAAGCCGCAATGATGACATTTCCAAAAGGGTCGTCTTGTACAAAGTCCAGATCTTCTTCGTAATTGACCAAGATCAAATCCTCGCGAACGACGTCCACGTGTTTCATGTATTTGGTTTTGTCGTGAATCATCTGAAAGTAGCGGGAAGGTTCTGTCAAATATTCCGTCTTGGGTAAACACGGTCGTTGTGCCATTTTACCCCACAAGCAATTTAACATCACTTTGGCAAACGACCGCCTGCCTTCGTTTTTCTCGATGTGGTCTAAAGAGATACCTTCTTGTTCATAGTATTTCTCTTTGAATGTCTTTTCGTCTTCGGAAGTGTGACACCAGGAAGGATAGCCGCTGGCTTCTTGCTTCAGTTTCAAAAAAGGCATCCACGTAGTCGGCGAAAATGCCTTTCTGCGTGGGGTCACCCTTGTGGTATTGTTGTGTCTTGGGAAAGTGGCAAATTTCGTACACTTCTAACAGTTGGTATCCCATGTCCAGAGCTTTGAACAATTCTACGCTGACCCAGGTTCCCGTCAAGGTCCGTTCTTCCTGGGTGTGCTGACAAGGTTGGTCTTGGTTGCACGTTTCGGCACAAGTACGGCACAATGGAAACATCATTTTGCCTTGACAATGGTGAAGTAAGACGGGATGGTATAGGTTCGTGGGAGGCAAAACTTTACACTTGATCAAGCCTTCGTATTGTCGAATGTTTTTCAGGTCGATGTGTTCCGTGAACAATTGTGGGTGCCCTGCAGGAAAGGGACAATATTTGCACACGTAAGGATACAGCGAACACACGTCCAAGTATTTGATTTCTTCTCCTTTCTCTTCGTCGGCTTGGTACAGCAAACAGGTGGCATTGGTCCTTCCTCCGTACAAACTATCCCTCGGGTTTAGGGGGTCCATCAGCTTGTAACTTTCCACGGCAAGTTTAAACTCGGGATCGGTTTTCATACGGTGATCGTACTCGTGTTCCCACATTTCCACCACTTGGTATCCTTGCTGTTCTAACTTTAGGCGTCGCTGACAAGTGTCCTGGTACAAGTCTTCCATGGTTCGTTGTAAAAACTGATTTTTAGTGCTACGATCAGGGTAACAGACGGGACATCCGTGAAATAAGCAACCGTTAAACTCGTACACGATCTTGGGGTTTTCTAAGTCCCAGCCATCGACCGAATACGTTCCGATGGTCTTTTCGCCTTCTCCGTTGCGGGCTTGCTGAATCCATTTGTCTTCCTTGTCGCACAAGTAATGTAACCAACGTAGGGCTTTGACCGAGTATTGACGCTTGACATAGTGGGTCGTTTGAGGACTTATGACAGCCACGGTGTTTTCAGGTATGAATCGTTGTCGATACACTAAGGAACACGCTTTGGCAATGGTGCAAGCTTCTTTCAAAGGATCGACCCCTCCGTGTTCCATGAACAGTTCGCGAAATTTTCCACAGCAACGCCGTAAAATGTCCACGTCAGAACGACAATACTTTAGCATTTCTTCCTGAAAGTCGAAAGGGTCCGAGACGTGAGTCTGGTACCAAGCGTAGAAAGCTTCTCGTTGTTCGGTACGCATGTTGTCGGGGTCGTAATAGTGAGCCTCAGGCAAATGGGGTAGAACGGCGTGTTGATTGGCTTCCGTATTGAAAAAGTGTGGAAAGTACCTTTTAGCCATTTCTGTCATTCCAAACGTTTTAGGCATTCGACTCAAAGGCATGGCCAAATAGCTCATCGAATCTTTAAACTGTACTTGTCCCACTTGCATGAAAATGATTTTGGCTCCGTTCAAAGTGACTTTAGGACGTTCGGTGCCTTGTTCCGTATAGTATCTGAGAAGAAACTGTCCATCGTATCCGGAGAAATTGTGAACCATCACTATGGCATGACGATGACAATCTCCGTAACGTTCGATGTCCTCTTGGCTCCACGTCTTGTCGATGGGATCTAAGACCCATTGGGCAAAATCGGCTAACGTGTTTGGTCCTCGAAAGATTTTTTCACGCCCTCCGGGAATCTTGCTGCAGTGAGGGCAATGACTGAAGATAGGTTCTTGAATGCACTTCTCGCACGCTCGATGAGCCACGCAGAAATTAGGAATGTGAATGCCAGTCTCTTGCATGCATTAGAAATCGAAAAAGATGAAATTGCCTTTCTTCTTGTGACCGTCCTCTTTCTCTGGTGGGGGTTGGTATTTTTGCACGTAGCATTCGTGTTCCAAGCCCACGATGTGGTGACAAATGTGACATTTTTTCTTTCCTGAACATACGTGTGCCTTGGCATTATTGGTACGTAGGCCTTGTCGACACGTAGGGCACAATCTCAGCAGTTGACAAGCACATTTCTGCTATGAACCTTGCGTCTTCAGATGTTGTTGGTAACAGGCAGGGCTGACAAACGTGCGCAGACAAGCAGGGCAATGTACTCTTTCTTGTCCTTCGCTCAGACAGTGTGGAGAGGCCAAACATCCTGGGCATTTCCATCCGCAATGTTTGTGTTGCTCTCGATTGTTATAGCCATAGTCACATTTCTCACAGTAATAACTGTATCCCAGGAATCCAGTGATAGTGGTAACGGTATCGAAATGGTCATCGTGATAATAGACATGAATGTATTTTCCGTCCTTAAAGTCTTGACCTCGAAACAACAGAGGTCCGCGCATTTCTTGAGGGTGCACTTTCAAGGTGTAGAGTGGAGCTAGGACATCTTGCAATTTCTGCATCTCAGGAATGCCACAGGGTGTGTCTTTGGACAGTCCGGCTTGTTGTAACAGGAGTTCTGCTTCGTTTCGTTGTTTGGCTCGGTCGGATCGTTGAATAGTTTTCCAGGCTCTTTTCCATTCTACCGTGTCGTTCTTGTTGGCATAGGTTCGTCCCACAACGATGGCTCGGGCTAAACACATCTGGTCTTGAGAATTGTGAATTCGGACGAGACTCTTTTTGGTGTTGCGAAGGTCGTTCACCAATAACACCTTATTGCGTTGTCCGGTCCCTTGAGGAGGAGAGACGTGGGCCATTTTCAGTGTGGCTCTACCATCGGTGATGTCAAACTGGTCATTAGATTGTTGTACGTGTTGAATCTTGTCCATGACTTTGGAAGGGGTTAGTTCTGCAGGTCTGCTAAACTCGATCCAAACAGGGTTTTCAAGCTGTCGTGATCTATGGATAGTGTCAAGCGATCGTCTTCTTTGGGTTGACATTGTCACTTGAGTGCGGTGAGCAAAGAATCCCACATCTCGGTGATAAACCCTTCTGCTTTCTCCAATGGTACGTCGGACTTGAAATCTTTAAACTTCACTGTGTAGGTGTAAGCCGTGGTTCTAAATTTCCTAGAGGAGCGCTTTTCCGTCTCTCGAATGGAATAGTACTTTTCAGGGTTGACTAAGGGTGGTGAACTTTGTTTAGAGGGTTCGGATTCTGGTTCACTCATGTCCTCTTCAAAATCACTGGTATGAATTTGTGCCAAGACTTCAGCTCTGGTACGAGGCGATAGATCACGTTTCTGCCTCTTACTTTCTTCTTCTTCTTTCTTCTCGAATGAATAGGATCGTTTCATCTTGAGTGCAAAACGTCAAATGACTCAAGTGTAAACACCATAGACTAATTTATAGTCATGGCAAACCAGCGTATATAAAAAGGGTGTGTGTCTTGTCCTTTCACTATTCATTTCACTCTCAAACCGAGCACAACGATGGAAGAGACTACCCAGATGGAACGTTTCATCAGAGCTTTGCGAGGGGTCATTAGAAAAGTCTCTTCAGACCAGCCGACGGACTACTCTCCTTCCTTTCGAGATAAAAGTCAAGATACTTGCTATATCTGTCAGAAGAAAGGACATTGGTCTTCAGAGTGTCCAGACCGTCAAAAAAGAACAAAAACAGGGGCTAGAAAAGACAAAAGTCAAGATACCTGTTATTATTGTCAAGAAAAAGGACATTGGTCTCCAGATTGCCCAAAAAAGAAACAAGAGGAGTCGGAAGAAAAGAGGGATTCTTCAGAGGAAGAAAGCAGCCAGGTGAAGAAAAAGAAACAGGAGAAGAAAAGAAGAAGGGAAGAAAGTGAGGAAGAAGAGGAGGAAAAGACTGTGACGGTGAAGAAATTGAAAAAAAAGAGAGAGTAAAAAAAGAAACAGAAGAAGTGAATGTAATTTGTAAAGTGTTCTGTTGTGAATTGTGAATTGGATTGTAACTATGGATAAAAGAATACATTAATTATATAAGGTAAGTGTCTTTGAGTTTTGATTTTAAAATAAGAAGCTACACTCACGCACTCATACACAGACATGTACTATAAGGGTAAAATGGTTTTTTTTTGTTGATTTTTGAGTTATTGGCAAATTGAAAGGCTATCTCTTTTCGAGAGAAGTGGGTGGCCCTGAAAAGGGCCTTTTTTGGTGTAGGGGTGAGTTTAAGCAATCAACTTTAACTGCCTTAAGCCTTTGCCACGGCCGAGGCCTACTTCTGATGATGATGATTGGGTTGAAATCACTAAGGGTGGTACGATAGGCTTAGTCACAGGGTTGGCGTGTTTAGCTCGGGAAGGTCGTATTCTCTTCGGTCGTGATAAAGAAGTCTGATACATTTGTTTCAGACTTCTTAACTCCGCTAAAATGTCCAACAGTACCGTAGCCGTTTGATTTTCACCCTCTTGTTTCTTTGCTGCTACTTCTTCTTCTTCTTGTTTTTTTCTTACCTCTTCTTGTTGCTGTTGCTGTTGCTGTAGGAGAAAAGCTTGTTCCGCTTCCTTTTGTCGTTGCATAAATTTCTCCAATTCTTCTTTCTGTCTCTGTCTAAAATTCTCCACTTGCGGTAATCAAGAATGAGACGAAGGTTCCGGAACAAATTCTTGCGAGGTAAGAAAATCCACAAAATCCCAATGTACCTCTTCTGAAAGAAAGTCCGGGTTCCCTTGGGCGGTCTCCACTGCTGGTGCACCCCAATGGATCGTTTTCTGAGTTTCCGTCATGTTGAATCACTGTCGCATAGATTGACAGAACACAGGCGCTAGCGAATCTATATAGACCACGTGACGTCACAGACTGCTCTCTTCGGATTGGATGCGGACTGACTGAATTTTGTAACGCGTGTTCGGATTGGTGAATGAACTCAATCCGTTTCAATCCTTCCTCTACCTATGAATAAGCGCAGTTCACTGCATTGATTCACCTGTTCTCGTCGCCTCACGATGTGGACCACAGTTGAATCATCCACCCTTGTGTCTTCAATGATGTTTAGGACGGACATGCTCATGTATGTCCGGTCCAAGTGGACTGTTGTTGATAGGACAGATACTAGTCTATGGATGAGAAGAGTTTACATAGAAAGACAAGGATGCCTCAAGAGGGTACTTGTGTATGGACCTGCAGTTAGAAGGAGTTTAAGAAGAAGAAGATGTGACAGATGCCGTCTATGTTAATATTAATATTAACATAAACCCAAAGGCCCTTTTCAGGGCCACCCACATTTCTCGAAAAGAGATAGCCTTTCGATTGCCTACCCCTTTATAATTTTTTTTTTTTAAAAAAAAATCCCATGTTCAATTCCCCTTGTCCCTAAAGTAGTTTTTTTTTTCTAACATGTTCAATTCCCCTTTGTCCCTAGACAAACCCAAACTCTATTCCCATGTTCAATTCCCCTTGTCCCTAGACAGACCCAAACTCTATTCCCCATGTTCAATTGCCTTTGTCCCTAGAATCGATATTTTTTTCCATTGTTCGAATGCCTTTGTCGCTAAAATGGATATTTCCTTTTTTTTTCCTTTCTCCAATGTTAAATTCCATTGTCGCTAATCTTACCCAGGGTTTTTTGCCCATGTTAAATTTCCATTGTCGCTAATCTTACCCAGGGTGGTTAATGTTAAATTTCCATTGTCGCTAATCTTACCCAGGGGGTGTTTTTAATGCTAATTCCCATTGTCGCTAATCTCACCCCTTTCACTACTCATGAGTCATGGTAAGTTTCACTATATATCTTTAATAGTTTAATTGCCCGTCCTTGGAGTGGAGGCATGAAAGAAATTTTCATCATAAAACCAAAAGGTACTTAAAAAATTAAACTTTGGGATGAGCTAGTTTAAAAGAAATTTCAAAGATAAAAATTAAAAATGAAGCAATAAAAGGAAACAAAAGATTCGGATTACTTGTTTGGAAAATTGGACGTTACACACATAAAGACAAATGTCGGTATGGGTGTTTATATATAATATGTTAGTTATGCATTAAACATCTTTGTTTAGCTTGTGTTTTACTCATGAGATGACTGACATGTACGAATTTCTCTTGAAATTCGGTGCAAGGCGAAATCCTTTTTCGTTATCTCAATAGCCAGCATCCGTTTTGCATCTCCTCATACACTCTAGTTTCTCTATTTTGATTCACTGCACCGCCTAAAACAGGAAACAACTGAACCGCCAAGATTCGTTTCGATGTAATACGCAGCGTTCAGGTCAAGTGGTAATAAGAGACATGTATCTCAACAAAATTTGTCTTTCTAAAATCATAAGGCTCGGACGAAACAAAGCCTTATTACTTAAGAGATAGTATGGTACAACAAAGTTAGATTACACTACGATACAATGACACGGTCAAAGAGACCGTTCCGGTGGCCCAATGGTTAGATCGGGAGGTCCTGTGTTCGATCCCCGGCCGAGCCATACACCAAAGACTTACAAAAATGGTACTAACAGCTACCTCGCTTGGCTCTCAGCATTAAGATGTTAGTGTTAGGACTGGTCGGCCTGGTGTCAGGATAATGTGACTGAGTGGGACATCATGCTATATGTCTGCGGCATGATGTCCCAGTTCTAGACATCACTATAAACTGCCACGCTGCAGACATCGTAGCGATATGACTGAAAAATTGTTAAAGTCACGTTAAAAATCTAAATCACACACACACACACACACACAGAGAGAGAGAGAGAGAGAGAGAGAGAGTATTATTCTGAGACAATTTTGAAATTATTCAAAGGAGATCCGGACATTTGAGGATCTTAAATTTATTCGAGGGTTTAACGCTATTTTTCAGCACACGTTAGGCCATACATTGTGGCCAGTATAACTGACGGAGGCAGAACCCAGGAAGAACCACCGAGGCACGGGAAGGACTTGAATAGAACTTCGCCGTTTTGATATATCAAGACTGTTGGCGGACCAGTACATTCGAGGATCTGAAATTTATTCCAAACATTCTATTCCTTTTTACTTGAATAAAACTTTGTAAGGATTATTTTGGATTGAATTAATGATACTGTAAGCTCCTCTTCAACTGTCAGTGTATAATTTTAATAATTAAACTATTTTTAAGTTTCACACAGCTTATTGGTTTTGCTTTTGTCTGTTACTCAGTTTATGGCGACAGAGTCGTAATAATAAAGCACAGAATATTTAGATTTTGTTTTTTTAGGGGGATAGTGGTATATTACGTTACTTCCAATAATTGTTGTTCAAGTTATAGTATAGAGAAAAACTAGCATGGTGTTCAATAGGTTCCTATTTATTTCGAAAACAGCTGGGGTATTACTTGTTTATGGAACCTGATTCATGGTATGGTCACTGGCTGTAGGTTGGCATATAAAGTGTATGTTTTCCCTGTTCTAGTGGTAAAACTGAACATAGGAGTGGAGTAGGTTGATTGGATGTATTCAATTTGTGGGGTTCTTTTTGTCCATTGACTGTTGGGTTAAACATGTTCTCAGTGAAGTTATTTGATCAAACATTTGGATCATATTGATTGTTCCGTTATTTGAAGCATTCGTATTTTGCTGCTACTAAAACTATTTGCTTTGGCAAATTAATTTGTATTATAAGATATTGAACACCGTCTTGTTATTTAATGGGATATTCTTTGTGATTATGTCCTCAAGGGGTTCTTTTATTGTTACTTGAAATTCACCTAAATATTATTTGCCACAATTGTTCTGTTTGAGGTTAATGTTTATCCTTTGTGACGTTCACTCCTATTAGATTTAGATTTGGCAACGTCCATTTGGTTGTAAGCATGATCACATGAAAATAAACAAGTTTCTGGACATGATTGAAATGAATCTTAAGTTTAGAAATAATGTTTGTTCTTCCTAAATATCATATAAAAGCATAACCTTAACTTTTCTTGCATTCATAATTTTCCCTTTCGTTAATCTTATATTGTCATATAAGTGGGTCCCTAAATCAATTAAGGGTTTAAGCTCCGTCATATTGCGTAAATACAAGTTGTAATATTTTTAGGAAGTGAATAACGATACTTTTTCGCTGCCCACCAATAGGTTCATAGCATTATGACTCAAAAGTTTAAAATTATGTAAAGAGGAAAGTGGTAAACATAGCTGCCTCTCAGTCAAGTGATCCAGGTTAAAACCAACCAATGTGGACAGTTGTTGTCTTCATTGTTTACATCCTGTTTTACCTTGAACTGGAAAGGAGAATTATGTAGCGTGGCCGACTTACATCTGTGCGAAATTACACAAACCACAGCAGAATATAAATGGTACACTGCTGACATTATCGTACGGGTTATCATACGAAATCTGCTTTCAATATGTTATACATATTGCTAACCAATACATGTTAGCCTAAGAAAAAGTAAATGTGCTTGCTCGGAGAGAATAACGGATATATTTCATGTCGCGGGGGAAAAACTTAAGTATTTTCACCCGTTGAGTCGCCACTCCTAAGAATTCTGAGTCTTCCACGCACGTAATGAAATATATCCGTTATTCACTTGGAGCAAGCAAATATCCTCTCTTCTTTTTACCTTAGGCCGTGGAGTACTCTATATCCTAAAAAAAGATTATCTTAATAATTCGGTGGAACGAAATACGATAAATAAATGTTCACTGCCCGTCAATAGACATTGATAACATTATGACCAAGCAATTTAAATGTTTCAAGACGCTTTGGTGATCTAGAGGTAAAAGTATCTACCGCTCATACTGTGTTCAAATTTTGTAATGGGTACGATCATATTTTAAAATCTTGTTTTGTTCAATGTTTTGGTATGTGCTGTTGTACTTTGAATTGGGAAGGAGAATAATGTTACTGCTTATATTTTCTGTACGAATGGACAAAAGAGACGGCAGAACTTCAGCGATCACCATCTGTCATTATCGTGAGAAGTACAGTAAGAAATCTTCAGTCTGTGATAGATATTGCAAGCAATTCGTTTGAACATAAAATAAAATGAAAATTTTGCTAGCGTGGAGCGAATAATGAGTATATTTCACTTATATATTTTTATATACCCGTTATTCACCCGTTTCTAGCAAATATCACATTTAGGTCACTTTAATATGGGAATGGGAGAGGGAAAGAATTAATTTATCTATTCATAGTTAATGAATATACTATGATTACACGCCTTCTGAATGAGTTAAATAATTATTGTGGCTTAAAAGTAATAGTGCAGCTTCTATCATCCATGTGCACGGTTCCTTATGACACTTTAAAAAAAGTTCAACATGAAAACGTTTGTAAATTGATGTGCACGTGTTATAATATAGTTTTAAAAGGCATATATTTATGATTCTGATCATCTTAAAATATAATTTTATTTTCCTGTTTTGTTTGGTATTTCAATATAAGCATCATAAACACTGTCACTTTGATGCTAGATCAGACTAAAAGAATGTGTGAAGATTCGGTCACCATAAGGATGTTTTGACTGTCACAGTTGTGTGCAGGCATTGTGGCGACGCAGTATTATGGCAAGATATGTATTTTCGATTACAAATAAACTTTGTTGTTTCAAACATGAATATCTCAGCTTGATAATAGGAATTTTAATATATTTTGATGGATTCATATACAAATATGTGCTACAGTTACATAACACAACATGATGGCAATACGTCACCCTAATCGTCACAGCAACCGTACATAGTCAGATTGACTTTCATTTTCATGTCCAACCAATCTAAGATAGACGTTTCCTCAAATTGCGAAGAAACAAAACCTTATTTTCCGCGAGTGTGATTCAAACTTGCAATATTTCGAGCAAAAGTAAGACGCGGTACCCGATTAGTCCACCGAGAACTCATAGTTGAACTTAACAGTGCTTGTGAAAATATGTGTGACGCTCTCCTTCGATTTAAAGTAAATATGAAAACCATTCTAAGTCTATTATATGCATGGTCCCGTGTAATGGTAGGCATATTTCGTTTCGGAATAGTCATTTTAGGTCTCAAATATTGACTAACACGTCCAACAACAATAATCTGAGTTGTTTATCACATTCACTGTTGTTCATTTAACCGTCCCTTGTATAAAGAATTTTTTTTTGTTGATTCCGCTTTGAAAATAATACTTTCGCCAGAATACTCAATTTAAGTCTACAGAAAGCTTTCTCTTACTGTATAATTAAAGACATGCAGAAATAGGCTTTGTTCTTGATTTAGTACATCATTATACAGGATAAGGTACGCTTTCTTATATGTGTGTGTGTGTGTGTGTGTGTGTGTGTGTGTGTTACTGATAAACCTTTGCAGCAAATTAGGGAAATGGAAGCATTCATCACACTATCAATTTTATTACTGAATATCTCAGAAGAAATTGCCATCAAAACAACAGATTTAAAAATTATCACGTTTTAGAGGGTTATCCCACCCATTAGTTGTAAAAATAGACAATTGTGCAGGCTATCTATCACAGGAAGCTACAACGTCAACACTGTCGTATCAGTTTCCTTGGCTGAGTTGCCTGGATCTGAACAGTCGAAAAGGGGAGGGGGGGGGGGCAGACCAAAAATAAGTTGCGACCGATTGAACCCTCGTCAAGGCCCCGCTTTGCAAAATGGGGGCTAAATAAATGCTGTTTTAGCCAAGTAGTGTTGAATTATTAAACTATCCAAAGGCCACTAAGAGGCCTTTATGTAAGCCGGGTTACTGTCTTTGAAGGCGCCCCCCACCCCCAAGGTTCCATTGTGAGAATGTTGATTTTACCTGCGGTAATGCTGATTTATTAATCTGAGACTAGCCAAAAGGAATGACTGCGACCAGGTTGATTGACGTTGAATATAT
The DNA here is from genome assembly GCA_028554795.2 of Sinohyriopsis cumingii. NCBI lineage: Eukaryota > Metazoa > Mollusca > Bivalvia > Unionida > Unionidae > Sinohyriopsis > Sinohyriopsis cumingii. Next base: position 65,933,881 of record CM068830.1, read on the forward strand.
GTTGAATCTTGGGTACTTGTTAGGAGGGGGCTTGTTGCGAGAACACACCACCTGGCGAATCGCTAAGTGCGAAACGAAATTTCTGATATTAAGAGGGCTACTCAGGCTGATTTTCAATTTTGTTAATTTTGTAATCAAGCACACACACCTACTAAGTGAACCAATCACCATTGTTTGGGTTGGTTCGGAGGGGCCACAGGCAAGTGCACCCGGTTAAGTTTTTTGAGTTTACAGTTACCCATCCAACGATATTTCGTCTTTTTTCGATGCATCGCAGACACTCCCCACTTATAAATATAACAAAAATTAAACCGTCGAAAATATGTCAGTCACGCCCTGGGAATCATCACGTGACGTAAGTTTCCACAGGTTGATCGAACGCCTTAACCAACCCGGCCACTGTCTTTATTTAAAATATACGACTAAAATCATTCACATGAACAATATGAGCTGGGCTGTTTTCACACCGAATCATAGGTATGTTCGCACTTCTGAACCAGACAGAAAATTAGTGTACAGGGCATTAGAAAGTGTCTGAGAATTCCAGTTCTATTATCGCAACAGGTATTAATTTTTGCCAGAGGCTGGGAAACCCAGCGTGCTATTATCAGCGATCAATTTGATCACATGTATTTTTAGCGGCATGACACGTGATAATGGGATGTCTAAATGTGCGTCGAATTGGGAATTCCCGGCAAATTTTCTATGGCGGAAAAAAATACGTTACTGATATACTAAAATCTTTTATGTCCACTGACTTTTGATCTGTAATTTAATTGTTGTAGTAGTATATTGATGGGTGATTCTGCTCCTACCATGGAATCTCGTACAGCTTTGAAATATAGTCCTGTCTGTGATTCTGTCAGACAGCAACTACAACAGCGCCAGAGGTACAGAGCAGTTATTTAAACCAATTGTCGAACCAACTAAAAATTTGTTACAGCAACTGAGGCAACATAGACAAGTCTTGAGACATTACCTGCTAATATTACTGGCCGTCTTCAACCCCACCCACCCCACCCCGAAGTTCAACCCCCTCAACCACCCCAAGTTCAACCACCACCAAATGGTAAAACCAAAATAATGGATAAATTTTACGGGGGGGGGGGTCGCTGCCAGGGATCCAGATCAAGTATTTGAAATTGCCGCGCATGGATATGGTGGTAGAGATAAATATGTAAAACCTGAAAATGTTCTCAGTCTAAAATACACCGATTGGGTCAAAGTTGTAAACCGCGTAGCTACTAATATTCCGCAAGTCAAAACTGGCGACAATGATTTTTAAATCTTTAAACAAGCAGTAGGTCAATATGCTGCAAGAGAAGAATTGGAAAGAGAAAGAAAACAAGAATTGAGGCGTCAAATTGTAAAAAATTGAGAGAAGAAAGAAAAAATCTAAGTCTAAAACAGCGAAGGAAAATAGAAAAGCTGAGTCATAGGCACCCCAGAAGCGCTCTCCTGAACAACAACGAAATCCGCACGACGAACCATCTTAAAGAGTAACCGGAAGTGGCCTTGCCTTTCGCTATCGACCTCGTAAGAAATAGGGTGGTAATGTGATCGCTGAATTGCCTGTAATTTGAGAAAAACTTTGTCCAGATAACATCCTCGCTGATGTTGATCGACTGGAAATCTTTATTGGTGGAAGACGAAGCTGGCAACAGTTCCCATGAAATAGTCAATGAAACAGCAGCTTTTTTTGTCATCGTTTATTTACCGAAGATTACCCGATTCATTGGTCAATTAGATAGGCGATAACAAAATAACATGATTATAAATAATGACCAACGTGGACATGAAAATGTCAGAGCGATAAATTCACGATTACCGTATTAAACAGCGATCTATGGAGTTGAACTCGATGATGTTATTCAGGGTTTATTAAGTTGGGAGAGCCCAAAGCTATTCCGATTGCAAAACAATTAGATATGAAAGCCATGGAAGTTGTTCGTGATAAGACTACTGGCACTGCTGTTAATGTTGCTGGTAAAGCATTCTCGGCGTTCCGAGACAGGCTCATGCGATTATTGCGATGAAAACCACAGCCAGTAAAACTGCCCAGCACCGAAGTGATGTCAGCACGTGTCGGTAAAATAATAAATCAAGCTGCAAACAAGAGGTTGAAAGAATTAGCTAGCGGATCATCTCTAATAAAACAAGCAGCAGTCTAGATGGAAAAAATATAACCGGAAACCTAATAGCGGGTAGTGGTCTGGCCCGTCGTCGTTGATGATGTTGATCGGTGTTAGAACATCGTTTTACACAGCAGCGAATATAATAAAAGTTGTCAAGCGTGTGTCCGATCCCACATCTGATATGGATGTACCAGTGCTCAAAAACGAGTTCGTGCGTGATCATCAGTATTATTTTTAAGAAGCACGAGAACCAAACCGATATGAACGAACCTAAATGGACCAAGTCCGAGATACATCTAGTTATAACTTGCCCTCCGAGGCATTCATTGAAGGTCAGGATAGACTTTTGAGACATAACAATAATCCATACGCTACAGATGACAAATGTGGATTCGTTGATAATGGTGTTACGGAGATAGTTAAATGTGCCGTGTATATGATTGATGGTAGACAAATCGAAGTATGTCACTATGTTGCTACGATCATACTCGGTCTTCCAAGATATTCCGATGATTATTCAAGGTATCCTGATCCATCAATGACGTTTTCAAACAGCTGCCGACATGACGCTGAAAAAGGCAACAGGACACGGAGTGTTTCGACACGGAATAAAGACCTCAAAAAGGGACACGGCTTAAAATTACTAGGAACGTGGTACGGTCAAGGTCTGAGACTGCCGGGGACGCTTCGTTAAAGCTCCCCATGTCCAATTTTGATTTACTTGATGCTGATCAACGATTGAACATGAAAAACTTAGAGGTGTTTTCATGAGCGATAAGTTACCGGAAAAACCAAACCGTGTTGAAAAACTGGTATCATTAATCTCAATGGCCGTTCTGGTCCAGGTACTCATTGGGATGCATACGTGGTTGCCCAACGTAGCGTTGTTTATTTCGATTCGTACGGACTGGCGCCACCGAGAAACTTTTTACAGTATAGTGGCTTAGCCGGTGATATACCAGTCTAGTATTCAACAAAACCAACGCACACAATAACGGATCCACCAATAAGCGGTCCTGAAGTACTTGCTCTGCTTAACGCCGTCTCAAGGTCATCAGCGCCGCCTCATAAAGCATTGCATGAGTAAACCAGCATATGGCAAAGCCTTCCAACGTTGTTTTAAACACGTTAATGGTTTATAATGGGAGATATTTACTAGAGATCTACTAACGACAAGCCCCCATGGTGACATTGATCTGTCAGCGTATGAAACACGAGATGAACTTCCTGTTCTTTTGCGTCTCTCCGAGATTTATCCGGATGAAGTTGTTGTTTTTCAGGATCAGCATGTGCTGCCAAAGACTAGCGATATCAAATGGGTCGATATTATTCTGCGAGTTTCAGGTGTGATCAACAATAACATCGTGGTATTTACCGGCGACGGAACAATCAAAGACTCTTGCATATCACTCGCGATTATCGACAGCGACATCAGCAGACGTTTTGCTAAAGCCGGCGAAATAGACTGGTGAACTCAATACAGGCGGAAATAATACCGCTAATTTAAAAGGATCAGGATCGGACGATGACGCTAAAACGAAGACATACGTGGACAACAACGTCGTCGCGATAAGAACCTTGTTAAAAAAATCAGTGAAGGATTGGCCATGTTCAGAGCCGAATATAATAATCACGTAACCGTGTTAACGAATTTTTGCGGAACCATAAATAGAATCATCAATGGATTCTTTGGTCACTTGAGATTGCACTGGCACAATTACCACTTTATTATAGTTGGCCAAATAGCAGAGAAAAATCATTTGGCGGATTAGACGCTAACAATTCACTAGTATTTGCGCATGAGACCAAGTTGGAAGGGGCCAGCCAGTCTCGAACTGGAAAGCCGTCAGCGTACCAACAGGATCATATCAAATCGAACTAATCAAATATGAACTTCAGCGTAGAATCATAACTAGAACAGGAAAAGATCGATATCAAAGTACACCAGCCAACGCTCAGCGCCGCCATTGAAATATCGACGCCGCACACCGCCGATGACGTGTATAGATCATCAATCAGAGCTGTGCTGGGATAGCCACTGAAAGCGTCAATTTACGTTGGACCACTACAACGAAAACGATCTGATTACTTGACAAACAAGAATTCGAGAAAAAACCGGGATATAGACACAACGGGCAATGGAATATTCTGACAAGGAGTATCCCTGGATTAATTAAATTAGGTGTGCTTGAAGCGGTTGAATTAGTGCGATCTGTCTGGCTTCCTGATCCTAAAACACAGATGGTAAGTGAAACGATTGTAGAGTCTTCCAAAATAATAATTACCAGGAGAATATCCCAGGAGCATAAAAATACACAAGATAATCTGAGAAAGCTGCGTGAGCAGCATATACTTGAATACCCGAATGATGATCTTAAACGAAGAATTACTGAGACAGTACGATGTCTGAAACAAGCTATATCTGAAGCAGAACTCCTTCGAAAATCCATGATAGAAATAGTAATTAAATTTGGTGATCATATTAGAAGCGCAAGCGGCGTAACAATCAAAAAGTTATTTCTTGATCATTTTAAGGCATTGTCAATATCACGTCGACGATTTCTGTAAATCTGGTCAGTAGACGTTAGCTATACTTCGTCTAAGCAAGCATCCCAAGGGCAGGCCCAGCAGGAATATGTTCTTTACAGCTTTTCTCCAGAGATCCCACAGGGTCATTTGGTTGTGTCAGTGTCCGTTAATCCTGTTTATTTACGATGTCATAATCCATCGCTGTCACGAATACGACCAATGCGGTCATTGATTGCACACGCGCGGTGAAGAATTAACTGTTATCTTGTATATGCGTGACAGACCGTATCGTTAATTTTTTTCGTACCGGTGATGTTCCTATTCCACCTTACGGAACGCTTCGCATTCTGCGAATTCAGATTCGAAATTCCTAGCGGATTACAACACAAGTTTCTTTTAGGTGTCTCGCTTGCGCATTTACAGCTACTCGCGTTTCAAATTGTCGAAATAGCTCAGATCGTATTTTCTCAAGAGCGCTTGCCAGTGGAATAAATTTAGCTATCTCATGTTCTTCTTGCAAATCCTTCGACGACGATTCCATTTCACGTTGGAGTAATTTGATGACTCTAAACTCAGCCGCTAGTGTATATCTACCCTCTTCCCGTCGCTGCTGTTTCATCTCAAAATCATCACTGAATTTTTCAACATCGTTTTGAAATGCGAGATCATCTTGCTGTAATAGCTCAGTCTCAGAGATAATCTCGTTAATATTTACCTGGTTCATTATAACAATAAATGCATTTCTTTAAATAATATTGTATCAAGACCAATTCGAAAGCGAGTTGCTAAATCGTGTAAACTTACCGTGATGAATCCATGCGTGGCTTTATGAGGATGTGCAAAGAAATTTTTGAACTTGTTAATGTCCATGTCACCGGATACCAAGTCTGATAAATATTTCTCAGCGTATGTGTCAACACCGTTAAAGACAACCACAAAATTGCACTTATCTCTGATCACTTTGGGGATCTGAGTGTACCGCTGTCTCACGTAAATGACATCTATGTTTTTATGCCTGCCTCGTGAAAATATTATGGTTGGTTTTGTTTGTTTGTCAAGCATGACATCATCGTAAACCACCAGACTGTTGATATCCCCGTTAAGATCCTCGACGGAGAGCTCATCATCAATGTCAGTAATAAACTCAATAACATCGTTGTTTTCCAAACCCTCAGCTGATTCACTAAATTCCTTAAGAACATGTGGCATCGTTGGTCATCTGCGGATGGCGCTACTAAATAAAGTTTGTCCCAATTGAGCCACCTCATTATCAGGTTGAGCAACAACTGAGTTTTACCAGAACAGGACGGACCAACTATAATAGCTCGAATGTAATTTTTTAACACATGATGATGCTTGACCGGTACTTGCTAGCGTGTTGCTGAAAGTCATTCACGTTCATATTGTACAAACATAGTATATTTATAATCATGAGTTTTATAGTACCCGTTGGAAACATCTTCCGGGATATAATTATGGTGGTCTGGAACCCGACTTAACATTAGATTCAAAGAAATAATCAACCGAAACCAGGTTCATTTCCGGTAAATGAGATTGATCAAGCGTGCCATACTCATGATATCACGTATAAAAACAAAGATTTGCAACAGCAACATATCGCGGACTTCAAGTTGATTCACACGCTGAAGTCGATAAGGAATAAAAACATACTAGAATCACCCGCAAACTGTTTGATAAGACCCGCGATGAGCGGTAAACTAGCGGTGGGAGGGCATTAGCCTACCCGAGCTTAGCTCGCCGGACAAAGCTCTCCGAGCTGGGAATTAAACGCTGACATTTACATAATGGAGTCGAATTATTATTTTCAATATGATACTGGAGAGGTACATCAACGATTAGCAAACGCGCCAATGCAGCAGGCAATATGGCAAATTTTATCTACTATGTCCCAGAAAGATTCAGCATGGTGGTTTGATGTCAACAGGACCAACGAAGTTCATCAGGCAGATATATTGACTTTATCACAAGACACTGTCAGCACATCATAGAAACGACAGAGTTGCTCATGCACATGCAAATACGTGTTGACGGTCGTCAACGTTGCAAGCAGGTACAAAGAAGCGGAGCCGCTATCGACTACAAGTTTGAAACAATTATTCTCGTAGTGGTCTGAGTTATCCAAAGTTGCTACAGGTTGGTCCCAGCAAAGAATTTCTCGGTGCAGTAACATCGCTGAGGCAACAACATAACGTTAAAATCAGAAGGGGGATACACCGCGTTACATCATAATCAGGAAATCATTGAGCGATTTAATCAAACACTTGCACAGCGACTGTTTGGACATCAATAAGCGCAAGAATTACTGAGCAAAGACAGGTCTCGTGAATGGGTTGCGAGACTACACCACGTGGTGGTAGTGTTAAACAAGGAAGTTAAGAGTGGAATTAACATGGTAGTGTTAAACAAGGAAGTTAAGAGTGGAATTAACATGGAACCCGTCGATGCAATCGCGAAAAAACACATACCAGGGCGAAACTCACCATATCAAATACAACAACCACTGTTGGGCTGTAACGTAGGTCACATATTTATATTACCCCGGTGAACTTGAACGTGGTGCAGTAAGAGCAAGACCAACTGATCCCCTCTGGAGTGTAACCACACATAAACTTTTCAGTGTGGTAAGATCCATTGTGCAGCCACCAATCTATACACTACAATCAACAGCTCCTCAACGTGGATTTGTACGTGAACAATTACAGGTAATTCCTGAAAACACACTACTACCATCAGGTTGAATTAGGCATCTATGACGCTAGCGGTGGACGAGCAAAGCTCATCGACGTCTGCTACATTCAAGACATGTCAGAGCGACATTTTCGCGTGTGTGGCCTAGAATACTATCGATTCTGTCCAATGTTGTCGCACGTCGTTTGGAAAATATTTCCACATCATTACTGTTTTATAGCAGACGCAGTGATTATTTTGTCGTTATTTCAGCGTCATGATAAATTAACATCAAGATGAAACTGACGCTGGTTTTTTTTTTTTGTCTTCTCGCGAATAACCAGCTAATTGTTTCTTTATCGTGCCAGTGACTATTGTTGAACCGATAAGCCTCTCGGACGCCGTGTCGGATTTATCATAAACAATTCTGCGCAGTTGAGATAATTTTGTAACTCTCGACACTACCAAATATATTAAATTTGACCATTCGATGCGAGCTTCGATAATCCAGATATTGGTATCTGAGATCGTTAGACCCTGCAATGAATTAAGTTTTGTTGCATAACCTAGAGTCCAGCACGATGATTCCGTCAGCGCCCGCTGTACAGCGTCAACTGGAACATAGACTATATCATTAAGAACCAGTCACTGTTGTGTATCTGTTCCTGGAATGTCAACGAGTATATTTTGTCTACGTGTATCTGCTGAACGATAGCACAATGGAACTGGAAGCGTTGAAAACTTTCCTCGGTGAAGCTCAAATAATCTATGCTGGAGTGAATAACTTACAATTTTCCATTAGGTCACGATGAGTTCCAGAAATCAGACATAGGCGTCATTGGAATTACAGTGCTCATTATTTCACAGAGAATCCTGTCCGGCTGTAATCTGATTAGAGATTTCAAATTCGTAATGTTTCATCGCGCGATCAATGGTCATACAATATTTCTTCCCAGTGGCTAACGTAATTACACGGCAAGCATATTATCCTTTAACAGCAGAGGCTGTCCTTGATCTCCGCACATGATAATCACCGTGTTTTTTGTCGTTAGGTAATCAAGAAAAGTCTTCAATGTATCCTTGGACACAGTACATATTTCGTCCCAAATAAGTATTCTCGGTATATATTCTTGTCCCATACCCTCAAGTATCCACGCGTCGGTCGCGGAGCAACATGTGTCTACGACGCCACCACGCCATCGAAAAGCTGTGATACGTGCACGATATGACACCATGCTTTATCATCTCTCTGGCAAGACGGTGAATTGGCGCTAATACAATCGCGTCGGAGTTTTAAATAATTCTATTGCACGTGTTGTTTTACCAGAACCATTAGGACCATTAAGATAGACCGTGCTATGTTTTGTGATTTGACCATTCACCGACGGTGACGATGATGGTTCTGATAATTTAACGTTTCGGTATTAAGCGCCGACTGGTTTAATATCGGCCAATTCAGAATAATTATGTATTTGTTTGCGCTTTATTCTCCACTGACCCAACGTTTTATGTCATTGCGTTTGTACGTGACATTAATACACTACGCGCAGCTATGTCTGCGATCACAAAATCTAGTTCTGCCGGATCCATGATTAAGCTTGTGCAATGGCGCTAATTAATAGATGACGCACAAAATGTAAACTTACCGGTAATTTTCCTACATTGATCTTTATCATCCCGAGGAAGCCAGAGTTTTGTGGCTTCAACGATATTATTGCAGAGGGTACAGTCAGCGACGTTAAAATACCACTATCTAATAAATATCGTAATATCACAATTGGAGCCCAGCCACTCTGATTTTTATGTGCAACAGTCGTTGAGATTGATATTTGTGTCTGGTTTATAAAAATGAAGACCAAACCAGACGGGTACAACCGGATGAACATTTGCTGAAAATGATTCAATCTCGGCGAATCCAGTCAGATTGTAGTCCATAGGAAGATTACCGTTTATCGCAACTCGTGTCATTTAGTGCGTTGGAGGATCGAAGCGTTCAAAATACTGATAATAATTGCCGATCCTAGAAAAGCCGCCGTATAAGTGGCAATATTGTCAACTGAGATCATATCAGAGGAATTATATTTTGTGTTCCAGAGACCACCATGTCAAATCTCGACAAAAATATCGTGATAAATCGTCGAGAAATTCTTTTGGGTTTGGCGCCATGAATATTTGTGTTGACTTATGTGAGCTACCACAGACGATATTGTAAAACAGTTGTTGAGTAATTAATCACCGTCGCTGTCATATTTTACCGCACTCTATTTCAGCGCACGTTGGAGAGATTCTTTACGATAGAGTACATCAGATGGAAGAACGAATTCTGCCACAGAAAAATCTCCATCGTCACCGTGAAATAGCCAGACAGACACAGGATCACACGCATTGATATTGTAAATCTCTTCAAAAACGATCGCCGTCATAAAATAGTATTGTTCTTTCCAGAGGAAACTTTGCTACCGATTCAGTCCAAGCGTGTGAATTATGGTCGATAATCGCTATTGGGGTGCCCTTACTACGGTAGTAGTAAAGTGGGGCACTAGAGCGACAATGGGAATTAGCATTAAAAACACCCCTGGGCAAATATAGCGACAATGGAAATTTAACATGGAGAAAAATCGTGGGCAAATATAGCGACACGGGAAATTAACATGGGAATAAATCGTGGGTCTGTCTAGCGACAAGGGAAATTAACATGGGGAAAATTGTTGGGTCACTCTAGCGACAAGGGGAATTTAACATGGAACTATAGTGTGGGTCTGTCTAGCGACAAGGGAAATTAACATGAGGAATAGAGTTTGGGTCTGTCTAGGGACAAGGGGAATTGAACATGGGGAATAGAGTTTGGGCTTGTCTAGGGACAATGGGAATTGAACATGGGGAATAGAGTTTGGGCTTGTCTAGGGACAAGGGGAATAGAACAGGGGACTCTAGTGTGGGTCTGTCTAGGGACAATGGGAATTTAACATGGGGAATAGATCGTGGGACTGTCTAGGGACAATGGGAAATTTAACATTACGGAAACCCCTGGGGGATGTAGCCTCAAGGGAATTTAACATATGAAAATTGAACATGGTGGATCTGTATAGCGTCAAGGGGAATTGAACATGGTGGGACTGTCTAGGGACAATGATGGTAGAGGGTCAAACACAACAGAGACAGAAACATACATACACTAGTACAAGCGTGAGATTTATATATAAAGCATTACCAAAACCTGAAATCTTGCTGGGGTGTTAAAACATTTGCATAATTGTAATGATGCTATAAATAGCTATAATCAAGGAAATGCTCAACGACAAAATGGATGTGACTAAAAGTAACGTTAAAATGACGAAATTGTCCCAAAATTTAAAGGAAAATAAACATATCCCCGAAAATTAAGTTACAATGGTTTAGACTAAAATGGATACAATTAGTAACTACTTACAATATCAACTTGTGCGACGATCGCGGATAAACACCCATGTATCTATTTATAGCTATAATCAGCTGAAATTCCTATGAAATCCCACTATCTATTTATAGCTCCAACTTGTGGGTTATTCCTTTGGAAAATCCCACTATCTTTTTATAGCCTCAGCTTGAGTGACGTTCCTGTTTATGAACTCTAGTACATATGTATAGCTACAACCTGTGGAAATCCCCAAGTCCATATTTATAGTCTCGAAATTTCCAGCGTCAGTGACGTCACTGTACTGAACACTAGTGGATAAATGGCAACAGTGTTGCAAGTGGCTGACCTGAATACGCGCTACTGCAGGCAGGTAGGTAGAATGTATTTGATAGGGATAAAGGGAGTTTTATGCGGACAAACAGAGACCAATAGACACACACACACACACACAAACACACAAACACACACACACACAATGTACGCGCGCAGACATACTCACACACACACACACAAACACACAACGTACGCGCGCAGACATACTCACACACACACACACACACACACACACACACACACGCACACACACTATAAAATAGATAAAATTAGTAACTACTTACAAAATCAACTTGTGTGACGATCGTGGATAAACACCCATGTATCTATTTATAGCTATAATCAGCTGAAATTCCTATGAAATCTCACTATCTATTTATACTACAACTTGTGGGTTATTCCTTTGGAAAATCCCACTATCTTTCTATAGCCTCAGCTTGAGTGACGTTCCTGTTTATAAACTCTAGTATATATGTATAGCTACAACCGGTGGAAATCCCCAAGTCCATATTTATAGTCTCGAAATTTCCAGCGTCAATGACGTCACTGTACTGAACACTAGGGGATAAATGTCAACAGTGTTGCAAGTGGCTGACCTGAATAAACGCTACTGCAGGTAGGTAGAGTGTATCTGATAGGGATAAAGTGAGTTTTATAGGGACAAACAGAGACCAATACACAGACACACACACACACACACAACATACCCGCGCAGACATACGCACACACATACACATACACACACACACACAGATGGAAGAGGAAAAAACAAACCCCAAATATACTATCAACACAGAAGGGAGATAATACAAACCCCAAATAAACTATCCACACAAACGTACGCGAACGCATACAAACCCCAAATATACTATCCACACAACGTCGCTAACGCATACAAACCCCAAATATACTATCCACACTCGGGAGGAAGAAGATATAAACAACCAAATATACGATATACATAACGTACGAGAAGGACACACGGTACTAATTATACGGAAGAACTGTCAACCCGTCTAGAAATGGGTGAAGAAATAATAGAGTATTTACAGGTTTGGTGGTCCATAATTGGTTAATAATGAAAATTAAAATTTTAGGAAAAATATCTTTTGAGAGCTTATCCTATATGTAATGTAAAAAAAATATTGACAAATTTCTACTGATGCAACTTTAGCATTTTTACAGGCTTGACTCAGGAGTACTCAATACTGAAAGTAGCACCTGATTCATTTGGTGCAGAATCAATAACACGTGTTTCATGCACATGTATGTAAACAAATTGCCGCGGGTCATATGGTGTTCTCCACACATAAGCTTGCACCAAGGTTAGATGTGCACGAAAAATTATAGGTGTTATTATCAGCACCCATAAATTTTAAGTTATTGAATTTTGAATATGATAGTGTTTCCATATGTTTACCATTGGAGTGGAATTAGTACCGTGAGTCCAGAACAGACACACACACACACACACACACACACACAGACACACACACACTCACACCTTGTTGCAAACTCAAATTGGTATTGGCTGCACCGATGACACAATACACCACGAAGGTTTGGCAGAAAAAGACGATTTGCGTTTTAGTCACACGTTCTCCATACCACACCCACAAGGGTTGTTTTTGTAAATCTTGCAGAGAAGAATTGGGTGAAGGAGTTATCGCAGTAGCTGAATCTGTGTGAAAGGGAATGATGGTCACTTCTTTTTATAGTCGATGACGTGCGAAGCGTCGATCCAAGAATGAAAACTGGGCGGATATCCTTTCCAACGTACTTTGACTTCGTTGACACGTCGTTTGCCCACTTTACGGTTTCTGCGTTTGACAATGCCTTTGATGTCGTACACGGCGTCTTTTTTGGTGACACGACTTGATTTGAAATAAGTACGGGCTAGCGTTTTGGTGAGTACTTAACATCCATGGCTGTCTTGCTGAGCACCTTTTCCCTCCTTTACCACGCTCGGACAGAAAAATGAGTGTGTGGTGAGACAATTCCCACTCATGTTTAAAGCCTTTCAGTCAGGTTGTTAAGGACTAGTTAGTCCTACACCTGAGTGGCTAAATTTAAAAATAGTCTGTGAGTACATAAAAGCCTGGGGGATGAGGCTCTCTTTCCTTCCCCAAGAGTAATTAAAAATCACGCGGTGCGTTATTAAACCAGTGATACATGCTCCATTAGAGCGAAAAACACTTTAATTCAAGTAAGCAAGCAAGCAAGTTCGGGTACCGTCTCTAGCACTCTTGATGACACCAACTGTCTGGGTTATTTTCTTTCTTGCAAGCCCCTATGTTCCACTTCTGTTTGTGATAATAACTTGTGATACTTCACATTTTCTAAAGTGGAAATTTTTACAAGCCGTACAAAATACAAAACTTATATGACTTTGGCTTTTGACACTTGCACAGACTCTTCACATTATAAGTGTCACGAGAAAATTGTATATCCAATTTTTACCATTTTCAAAAACACGCACACACTTGCAGCTTGACCAGAAATATGTACATCTTGTTTTGTGGATAAGTCACAGACAGTCCAAGCATATATAGGTGGTTATGAACGTTAGGAATATCCCCTCATTTTTTCAGAAATATCAAAGCTTGTATGTGCATTTTCCCTTTTCCACTCTGTATTAATGCTTAGATTTGTTCCCAAAAAAAAAAAAAAAAAAGAAACGAAATAATTTTGAAGAAAAAAAACAACAGAATTTTGAATTCAGGTTTCTCTCTGTTTATAATTTTTTTCAAGTTGATGGTGCATGACAGAGTACATTCGCCTACCTTTCCAAAGTGAGAGGCATTTATTCACATGTCATTGCCTTTGTTAAATTCGGTTTCATTGGTTAGTTATCGTTAATCTTTAATTTTTTCATGCATTTCTTTTTGATAGAAGATTTAAGGCTTTCTATTGTTGTAACGGTATTTATGTTGTTTAGTCTGTTGATGAAATTATCTATAGCAAAGTGCTTAAGATTTTTCAGTTTTTTTTATTATTTCAAGCCCTACAAAAGGAAACCAAGTTTGTCTTCAAAGACGATTGAAACTCTAAATTACACGGGCGTGAAGGAAAACATAGTTGTGTTTAATCTAATCATGCTTGCCGTATCTCTTTGTGTTTTAGAGGTCATATTTCTTCTTAAGTAAATACACGCATCAATAGACAGACAGATTGGGTCATCATCGTTGAGTTTCACTGTACTTTCGGTTCTTTACTTCATACAAACCCCAAATTTATTAGTTTGAAAAAAAGAAAGATAACATGCCCCTCAATACTGTAACACGTCTGTTCTGACTCTACCGATGTGAGTGTGAGTGTTTATGTTGAAATGTTTAAGTGAGATATAAAAAAATGGTCAGCTTGAAAACGCGAACCAATACTGTGATGCTCAGTATTTTGATGTGGTAAGAGGAAATCGTACAACACACAAAGAGGGCTTGTAAGTTCACATTTCAGTCTGTCTGCACTGTAATGGTAACAACGCAAGAACATAGGGATTATTATGCCACACAGTCCTAGAACAAAACAATGCATCATCCGTTGTAAGCCATTTCATTGGCTATACTTATTTTCTTACCGCGTTCGCTTCGAATTGACCTGAGTAGCTATTCAGACAGTGACGAGAATGGCCATGCTTTACTGGGTCTATCCTATAGGCGATTTATATAAAAAATATTTTTAAAAATTAAACTAATGCACGAACAATCGTACCATGGGCGATCCCATGGAAATTGTGTCCGTCTTATTGCAAAATACGTCAACATTTAATTTAACCGTGCAGATCGCTAGAACAAACCTCTGATAATATACATTTTGAAAAGTGTTGCGTGACACGGATTGCCATTGTCGCTTGGTGTCTGCTTTCTTGTTCGAAAAGAGATCGTTTTGTCTTGACTATAAAAATTTAATTTGACTAAGTTTTACGCACTACTTGAACTCATACATTTACGTTGTAGGTGTAAGCCGTCGTTCTCAGTTTTCTGGAAGTTCGTTTTTTGCGTTTCTCAGATGTGATACTATTTTTTATGGACCGAACGAAATTTCTTTTGGCGTGAATCAGGACTCGTGGTTTTGTGGCATAAATAGAGAGCATTGATTAAAGCTCAGTTATGTCGTCTTCGAAATTGTTGACACGGATCTGAGCTAACACTTCAGGTTTTGTGTGAGGCGATACGGTACATCATTGCCTTTTACTTCCTCAATGAAATCGTTTCATCTTATTGCAAAATTACATTTGACCAGGTTTCATACGCAGCAGGTCCCTGTATATAAGGAGAGTGTCTTAGCGTCAGAGTATTCATTCCGCTCTCAAACGATCACGAAGATGGAAGAGTCAGCACAGATCGACCTGCTGGTCAAATATTTGCTAAAAGTCATACGAAAGCATAATTCACAGGCGAAAGTGGCAACAAAACTTACTCTTTTGGTCGTTGATTTGATGAGAGTCATACGAAAGTGTGTGCTAATGAAGTTTGCTATATCTGCAAAGATAAATGGGTATTTGTCTCCAAAATACCTGCTTCGTCTAAGAAAGAGAGACAAAAGTCAAGATACCTAATATCGTTGTCAGGGGAAAGGACACTGGAATTCAGAGTGCCCTACGAGAAAAGAGAAGAAACAAAAAACAAGACGAAACAGAGAAGAGGGATTCAGAAGAAGAAGAAGAAGAAATTGAAGATGATGAAGAACTTGTGCCAGTAAAGACATGGAAATGGAAAAATTGACAATGTGAGCCGATGCGTTGGCCCTGATGTGAAATTTCATACTACCTTCTAAAAGAGAATAGACCAGAAAGAAAACGTAAGTGTCTCTTAGTCTTGACATTGTATAATAAGGATGGCGTGTTTTATTTTTACTCACACTTTATGAAATTGTGCTCTTTCACTTCTCTCTATCCCTCTGGATCATGTTTTAGTTAGAATTGAAATGGAAGGATGTTTTCCATCACGCACGCTCTTTAGGCATGCAAGTCGGTTAACAATAGTCAGTCTATTCATCCATCAATTTTGTGTCTTGATGTTTCCTAAATCACACACGCTGATGCCATAAAATAACGGGTTAAATGGGTTTTGTAGTGTTGGGAGTGGGGTGGGGTGGGGTGTGGGTGTTTGGTAGAGTTGGTCATTGCAGGTGAGGGCTTAGGTGCTTTCAGAAAACTTTTTCTTCTTCACTCTGTATTGATGGAATATAATGGGTTATTTTCTTCACTCTCTGTTGATAGTATATATAAAGGGTTATTTCTTCACTCCGTGTGGATAGTGTATAATGGTTTTCTTCTTCTTCCCTATGTGGTGTGCGTGTGTGTGTGTGTGTGTGTGTGTGTGTGTCTGTTCGCGTACGTTATGTATATCGTATATTTGGTTGTTTTTTTCTTCTTCCTCCCGAGTGTGGATAGTATATTTGGGGTTTGTATGCGTTAGCGACGTTGTGTGGATAGTATATTTGGGGTTTGTATGCGTTCGCGTACGTTTGTGTGGATAGTTTTTTTGGGGTTTGTATTATCTCCATTCTGTGTTGATAGTATATTTGGGGTTTGTTTTTTCCTCTTCCATCTGTGTGAGTGTGTGTGTGTATGTGTGTGCGTATGTCTGCGCGGGTACGTTGTGTGTGTGTGTGTGTGTGTGTGTGTGTGTATTGGTCTCTGTTTGTCCCTATAAAACTCACTTTATCCCTATCAGATACACTCTACCTACCTGCAGTAGCGTTTATTCAGGTCAGCCACTTGCAACACTGTTGACATTTATCCCCTAGTGTTCAGTACAGTGACGTCACTGACGCTGGAAATTTCGAGACTATAAATATGGACTTGGGGATTTCCACAGGTTGTAGCTATACATATGTACTAGAGTTCATAAACAGGAACGTCACTCAAGCTGAGGCTATAAAAAGATAGTGGGATTTTCCAAAGGAATAACCCACAAGTTGGAGCTATAAATAGATAGTGGGATTTCATAGGAATTTCAGCTGATTATAGCTATAAATAGATACATGGGTGTTTATCCGCGATCGTCGCACAAGTTGATATTGTAAGTAGTTACTAATTGTATCCATTTTAGTCTAAACCATTGTAACTTAATTTTCGGGGATATGTTTATTTTCCTTTAAATTTTGGGACAATTTCGTCATTTTAACGTTACTTTTAGTCACATCCATTTTGTCGTTGAGCATTTCCTTGATTATAGCTATTTATAGCATCATTACAATTATGCAAATTTTTTAACACCCCAGCAAGATTTCAGGTTTTGGTAATGCTTTATATATAAATCTCACGCTTGTACTAGTGTATGTATGTTTCTGTCTCTGTTGTGTTTGACCCTCTACCATCATTGTCCCTAGACAGTCCCACCATGTTCAATTCCCCTTGACGCTATACAGATCCACCATGTTCAATTTTCATATGTTAAATTCCCTTGAGGCTACATCCCCCAGGGGTTTCCGTAATGTTAAATTTCCCATTGTCCCTAGACAGTCCCACGATCTATTCCCCATGTTAAATTCCCATTGTCCCTAGACAGACCCACACTAGAGTCCCCTGTTCCATTCCCCTTGTCCCTAGACAAGCCCAAACTCTATTCCCCATGTTCAATTCCCATTGTCCCTAGACAAGCCCAAACTCTATTCCCCATGTTCAATTCCCCTTGTCCCTAGACAGACCCAAACTCTATTCCTCATGTTAATTTCCCTTGTCGCTAGACAGACCCACACTATAGTTCCATGTTAAATTCCCCTTGTCGCTAGAGTGACCCAACAATTTTCCCCATGTTAATTTCCCTTGTCGCTAGACAGACCCACGATTTATTCCCATGTTAATTTCCCGTGTCGCTATATTTGCCCACGATTTTTCTCCATGTTAAATTTCCATTGTCGCTATATTTGCCCAGGGGTGTTTTTAATGCTAATTCCCATTGTCGCTCTAGTGCCCCACTTTACTACTTACGGTATTTGCCAGAATGATACAAAATCACGTTTGTAATTGTTTTTACCATGATCAGAAATTTAAATGTTTTTTTCCAGAACTGCTACGTCATTTATTTTAGATCCGTCGACAAAAGAATCTTTGCATTGTGTTACATTTTTAATTCTCGATTCTGTAAGTCCGTTTCCACGTATCGAATTAATAAAATGTCATCTGACGCATTTGGCCGTGCAATTTAACGTGCAAGAGCATTATTATCAGGATCGTTTAAACTGTATAGTGCATAACGTACCGCGAACACTGAATACGCATTTTTGTAATATGGTTTGTCTATTCCGGTAAACGTGCCCAGTTTAGAATTTTTGTTCACTCTGGCGACTTTGTAACGTCGCCGTGATTCCTTAACAGGGTCGAGCTTAACACGGATAATCCAAGTGGGGCCACTTCGCTGACATGTTCGACTATAAAGTTTATTCTGAACAGATACCGTTTGTCGTCTGCAAGATTATTAATAATCGTAGCTGCTCGTTTGTCGCCCATTGCAGGGTCCGCGAAAATACCATGGATGTTTATCTTGAACATGCACCAGACATGGACAGCGCCATCTTGCGCAAACTCATTTTTGGCCATTTTGATAAAATTGTATAATTGCAACTCAAGGGGATGTTGTTTTTGTCTTTTGTTAATCTGTCAAAATCACATCAGGTGGTGTGTTGTGGTTCAATCTCCGATAATCATTTTCGTTCTCGTTCAAAAAACTTGTCTCTGCTTTTGTAGGTTCCATATTTGATAATCTCACTATTTCACTTGCGGTTAATAATTCATTTATTTCTTTTTGTAAACTTTTTTGTACAATTTTCGACATTGGAAAAGCTGGTTTTATCCCGGTTAGACTAAAATGCTGTTCCATCAGCTGCTTTTCAACGGTAGAATAAGTCATGCCTATATAATTTGGGAAAGTAATTTCTCCAATTGGACTTTCTCCAAATAATATAATATGCAGGAGAAAAAAATAGTTTCGATGGTTCATGACCGGATCAGTCACACGTTGTATAACAATTGTCGTGGCGAGTACTGCGGCAATCACATGGGCAGTGATCACCGTGGCAGCACTGGACCGAAACCATGTTTGAAATGCGGAATGTGATGTGATGTGATTTTTATTTTTAAAAAACTTTAACAATTTTTCAGTCATATCGCTACGATGTCTGCAATGTGGCAGTTTATAGTGATGTCTAGCACTGGGGCATCATGCCGCAGACATGTAGCATGATGTCCCAACCAGTCACATTATACTGACACCGGGCCGACCAGTCCTAACAATAACCTCTTAATGCTGAACGCCAAGCGAGGCAGCTGTTAGTACCATTTTTTAAGTCTCTGGTATGACTCGGCCGGGGATCGAACCCACGATCTCGCGCATCCGAGGCGGACCCTCTAACCACTAGGCCACCGGAGCGGTCGGAATGCGGAATAAGAATAAAGGACGCCAAAGATTATCTCGAGAGATATTCCTCTGCTGAAAAATAATGTTATATTTAAAAAAAATTGGAATTTATATATGGAGCAAGCTGTAAAAAATTATTGATCTTGATGAACTTGTGAGTCATTCGATATGCGATAACTACGAAGCTAACCGAGCCGGTGTAATTGTCGTCGAAAAAAACAAACAAAAAGAAACCTCTTTGAAATTCAGCAACATGGGCCACCTCATCATTGGTATCAAAATTCCAGAGAGTAAAGGGAGAAAAACTGTTATTATAACTGATTCGTATATGAGTATTTGAATGGTGTCAGAGATGACAGTCTTGTTATCACGTGAACTCAGAAAAGATAACCATCTCGGAAATTTAAGGGCTATTACATCGAGCAAAAATAACAAACTAGGTGGCACTGACCAATACAAAAAGAATGCGTGACCTGTTAGATAAATCAATAAATTTAGAGACGGGCGAAATAATAGATTTTTCTTATTTCAATGTCAGCTGCTGAAAACTATTTTCATACTCATCCAAATTCAGTACAGCTTGTTAAAAATTGTGTAACTGACTAAGCTTATTCAAAGTTGTTTAGCAAAAAAATAAAATTCACATATATCAAGGGAACGTAACGTATTTTTTTTTTTTTTCAACCGCAGAAAATTTGCCAGAAATTCCCAATTCGACACACATTTAGACATCCCATTATCACGTGTCAAATTGCTAAAAATACCTCTAATGAACTAATCGCTGATAATAGCACGCTGGGTTTCCCAACCTTAGGCAAAATTTAATACCTGTTGTGATAAAAGAACTGGAATATTCAGACACTTACTAAATGCACTGTACACTAATTTTTTGATCTGTCTGGTTCATAAGTGCGAACATACCTGTGATTCAGTGTGAAAACAGCCCAGCTCATGTAGTTCAAGTAAATGATTATAGCCGTATATTCTAAATTTAGACAGTGGCCGGGTTGGTTAAGGCGTTCCATCAAGCTGTGGAAACTTACCTCACGTGTTCCCGAGAGTAAAACGACATATTTTTGACGTTTAAAAAGAAAAAAAAACAACTTATTTATAAGGGGGGATGCTTGTGATGCATCGAAAAAAGACGAAATATCTTTGGATGGGTAATTGTGAACTCAAAAACTTAACCCGGGTGCACGTCCCTGGGCCCCGTCCGAATCCAAACAAGGGTGCTCATTTTATAACACCCGAGGTTCACTTAGGGTATGTGTGTGTGCTTGATTACAAACTTAACAAAATTGAAAATAAACATGGACAGCCCTCTGAATCTCAGAATTTTTTTTCGCGATTCGCCAGGCGGTGTGTTCTCGCAACAAGAGCCCCCCCACCCCCCATTACCCAAGACTCAGCAGATATTCAGCGTCAATCAACCTGGTCGCAGTCATTCCTTCTTGCTAGCATCAAATTAATAAATCGGCATTACCGCAGGTAATATCAACATTTTCACAATGGGGCCTTGAATGGGGTGACCCCCTTCATGGACAGTAACCCGGTCTGTATACAAGCCTCGGATTGGCCTTTGGATAGTTTAATAATTCAACACTACTTGGCTAAAACAGAATTTATTTAGCCCCCATTTTGCAAAACAGGGCCTTGATGAGGGGACCCTGAAAATATCAGTCGCCACTTTTTGGACAGTCTGCTCCCCCCCCCCCCCCCCCCTTCTGCTACTCTTGGACATATGCTGAATAATTCAAGTCATTTCAGGCACCGGAAATTACGTGCATGGTGCGATTGTTTTCCCTGGTGAATTCCACCTCAAATTCTAGTTCTCCGTGCAACGTGACCTTAATTCACATAGAGCCATAAAAATATAATTTAACCTCTCAAGGAAGACATTTACTGAAAACGAGGAACAACAAGCCGACAGACAAATGGTTGTGCGTTGTTGTCATGAATACGTCTGACTGTATCAATAAATCGAACTAGCAACATTCAGACGAGAGGTTGTAAGAAATTTAGGAACGACTCAACACCTGACTGTCTTGAAATTGCCTGTCGGTCATTAAAAAGACATGCACAGTGGTCTAAAGTTCTCACCATTACGAATCACTGCCGTCTCACCTATGTCTGCGTGGGTTCGAGTCTCCGGCTTGGCCAGTGTGGGTACGTGAGAAAGCTTGCCAATAGCTTCAATTGGGCTGATGGTTCTTTCCGTGGTTTTTCGGACAGCTGCCTCCACCATGTATACTGGCCACCATGTATAGCCTATCTTGTGCTGAAAAATGGCGTTAAACCCTATAACAAAAACAACAACAGCAACACAGTGTACACTGATATCATAACATTGACTTGCCTCCTAATTCTTTACTCTAAACCAGGGAGCTTTTATTTACTCCTTAATACACACAAAAAAAGAAACACCGGGAAGGCCGATAATGTCAAACAACCAACAATCTGCCGATTTATTTTATACAAAAACAAGATAAACATGAGAAAAAGAACTTACCATTTTACGAATCAAATCCAAAAATATTCCAAGAATTAAAAAATATAAGTCCGAGTAATAAAAGGTCCTAATGAAACTGAGTTCGAATCCCTATGAAATCCAAAATGGAAGACGATGACGTACGCTGTAGTCAGCATCGTACTGATGTATCAACAGGTATTTGTTGAATCGCAGAAAATAATATTCCAGTGTTTGAATTCTGTTTAATTTTTGATAACTGTCCTTGTCCAAGAATTAATTTAGAGCACAAGTATTTCCAGGGAAAAATAATCTCTTGGAATCCAAATAATTTGAAGAAACCAAAATAATTAGCACATAAAAACTGGTCACAACATCAAACACCTGGACTTCTTAAGTGTTAAGGCAAATAATGACTATTTTTTCTCAAAATGTCAATGATGAATCTAGCTACAACGCAAAACAGATGTCCGGATGTGGGTCATTCCACTGGAAAAACCTAATTGATACATGTTATTTATCACGTACTCCAAGTATGGCCTCGATTCCACTTTATGAATCTTGCTCTGAGAAAGAATTTTAAAAAATTTTAAAAAAGTTGTTTACTTGAACTCTTACTGGTTCTGAATCAACATCAGGAACCAAATCAGAATTAGACAGAAAGTTCCTATTATTATTTGTTTACGAAAATCAGTCAGGTCAAAAAGAACTGAACTGAATTTCTGGAAAATGTCAAATCCAGTAAATAAAGTTACTTTACAATAGCATGTAATGGAATAAAAAAAATTTAAACTATCAAACAAACAAGTACATTAATCAATCAGAATCAATCAGTCCTCTCTGCGCCATCTGGTGGTTGAGGCGACAGCAAGGGAGCACCATTTTGGTCTGTCGGCTGCTGTTATAGGGGCGGTCTGCAGGGTGAGGCCTCTGGTCTTGAGTTCTCGCTCCACGGTTCGGCGCCAGGTCTCTTTGGGTCTGCCACGGTTCCTTTTCCCCTGTAGAGTCCATCTCAGTGCCACCCTTGGTAGTGAGTCAGGGGGCATTCTGCAGACATGGCCGAGCCATCTCCATTGGCGAGTTGCAATGGTCTCAGCGATGGTGCTTGCACCCGCTCTGTGCTGGAGTTCCTCCTTCGAGATCATGTTTGGCGAGAAGATCCTCATGATGCGTCGCAGGCACTTGGTCTGGAAGACTTCGAGCTTGCGTTCTATGTTAGCAATGGTCTTCCAACACTCTGACCTGTATAAAAGGATGCTCAGCACGTTGCTCTTGAAGATATGGATCTTCGTGTGGGTGCTGAGATTTGTTGTCCTCCAGATGGGCTTCAGCCTGGTTGGCCTTGCTGATTCTTGTGGTGAATCTAATCTTCTAATCTGCGTGGAGTATATAGAAATTGGTGTATACTGGAAACTTACACTCAGCAGTACCTCGACCAGCTGCCACCACAAGAAACTCTTTTCCTTAGGACCTTTGTTTTTCTGACCAAAAGTATCTGCTCCAATCCAGTTGCTCTTTACACGGACACTCTCCAGTACCTGCTCATTAGCGGCTGCCACCACAATCTATATTGTTGCGCATCTAATGCTATCGTTGATGCTGTCAGGGTCATTTATTGTCTTAATCAGTAAACAATTGAGATGTTTCAGTTACAAATTCCAGACGCCACCAGTAAGATATTGCATTTAACGTCTTATCGTCTGCTTCCAGTATAAACTCTTCTTTGGTTCCGCTATTTATTATTACAGTCACAACCCCGGAAAACCTGTCAGTAGAATACCTCCTACGATATGTTGTGAAAATCTAAAATTTTGCAGCACTGAACACAGACAGTCTATACACACCAGTAACTGTTGCAGTGTATTTGATAGTATTATTTTGTTTAGACAATGATGCAAATCCAGATGATACCGTGTACACTATGTTGGTAAAATGCCCGGGGGGTAACTCCAGGTGGAATTTTGATCAAATTGGTTTTGTTAACAATATCAGGAATCCCACCTATGATATTTTGCTGTGTTTGTTTGATTGTGTCAATGTTGGTTTTGATATCTTGCTGTGTTTGTTTGATCATGTCAATGTTGGTTTTGACATCAGAAAGATTTATGTCGACGGTGTGCGGAGTGCCGAAGAATCCTTCTGTGGTTTCATTAATGTTTTAAAAATTTCTACGAACTCTTGAAAACGCGTTTACGTGAACATCATACTCGGCCCGCAACGTGAATAATTTATCGTCAACAGTGCCATAGTTAATGTCAACATACTTTTTCATTGCAGCATCTTCGTCGGATGTTGGATCTCTTAAAACAACTATTTTGTTCCCGTTCATGCTGAGTTCATCTGTCATTATGTCACCAGTATTTTTTAAACGATTTGCCACAACTTTTTTCATCTCGTCTCTGAAACTTGCAACTGATACACTTGAGTCTCTGATTTTTCCGCTGTCAGTAAACACAGAAATATTATCCGGGGTAGCTCCGAGAACCCTGAGAACTATGTCATTCAATTTGATATTGCTGGTTTTTAGCTTGCCATGTCGGTCCTGAAAAAATAACAACTTCATCTGGGTCTATCCCGGATAACGATAAAAGATTGTAGATTTCATCTTTGGTCGCATCTTTTGATAAATCTACATCACCGCGTTTTGTTATCTTTGCTTCGATGAGAGATCTTCCATAAATATCTACCATTATTCTCTTAAGGATTGTTTAAATAGACCTGCAGTATACTCGTGGACGATTTTGTAAGGTGGTTTGGTTGATTTTGATATCGTGTCAAGCACATTTAATACTTCACGGCCACATATTGGCGGATTGGTTAGTGTTTGTGTTGGTAGCGTTGAATACCAGACTGGAATGGGAGTTGGAGTACTTCGTACTCTATGCACATATTGGAGGAATTCAACTGGCGGTGCTAACCCATACGAATCGAAATAGATAGTTCCATGTGGATCGACCGCGTAAGCAACCCAGTGAGTTCCAAGGCGTTTGCTGTTATCGAGATTAATAATTCCAGTTTCTGGATTATTCGGTTGTTGCGGTAACTGATCTCGCATAAAAACACCTTTGAAATTTTTTATTTTAAGTTGTTTAGTAGCATCGAGTAAATCAAAATTTGACATCGGTGTTAAAACCGTTTTGGGTACCATGAAGGCGGAGTTCCTGGAAGTCTTAGACCCCGTCCTTTTTTTTTTGGTATCCTTTTCCAGTTGCTTTCTTTAATGCCATCCCAGCAGCTGTTCCAACAGCTCCTAAAGCAGCTGCTTTTGTGACAGCTGGGGCAGCAGCAGCTATCAGCGCTGGTATTGCTGCGAGAAGTGGAAATATACCACCTGTTTTAACCATATCCTTGATAGCTTTTGGAGCGAAATCATGTTGAACTCCGGTTTTTGCCTCCTTTGCTTTATTGAAATGTTTTAGTTGGGTTTTAGTCAGCGATAACTTGTTTGAACCACCATTAACAATTTGATCTTGTTTTAGTGTTATCGTTGCCCCACATGCACTTGTGTTTTTCAACTGTAATTTCTTTACCTGTCCAGATGTCAAAGTGACATTAACGTGACTGTATGACATTTTATAATAAACGCGATTGATCTAATTGTCTACATGTTTTCTATTGGTGCATCAGCGACTCTCATTCGGCCACCAACACCTTCAAGTAACATTGTCCTATTGCTGAGTATAACAGCAATTGCTCTGTACTCAGCTATAGCCCCTTTTAACACTTGAGCTCTGAAATACACATCAACGATAGACTGTCTAGTTAAATCAAGATGCTCTAGTGAGAAGTAGTAGATGGGATAATATTTCCTAAAATCCAATTGTGATATTTGCAAACCAGTATCGATATTTATATCACACGATAGATATTTCATCAAGCGGTAATGCACACGTGCAACATGATTATTCGTAAAATTTAATTGTATATTTTCAGATGGTTCTTGATGCCCGTTTATTTTTAAAGAAACATCAGTAACACCAAGTGGATCAAATATCATATGACTACGTTCTTGTGAGGTCATTCGTGTAATATCTTGAAGAATAATGAAAATATGTCACGGTGCAGAAACCCCCTGCTGTGATGCTACATGCCATGTAAATAAACCGTAAACAGTACTTTGAACAGTATCTGTGGTTACTGTAAGCCATAATAACAACGATTTACCACCTTGATCCATAAAAGAAAGTAGTCGCGGTTCTTCAGTAATTGCCGGAGTCATTACTGGCATCCACAACAAAAGTTTTTTTATTTCTACTTTACCAGCGTCACCAGCTTCTCGCCATAAGGCATCATTGTCATCATTTTTTCAAAAAAAACACAACCATGTGTTTTACTCAATAAATTACCTTTTGGACATCTCTGCAAAATCCAAATATATGCGACAGCGGAATGGCACAAGAAAATTTCTACCATTCCCTTCCAACATTAATTTACGCATATGAAAACCTAAATTGTAATTCAGATTTGGTCCTATTACTGCAAGTGTCTCCGAAGTACCAGCTGCATTTCTCACATTAGCCGTAGTCATAGGATCCGGTTTAGGTTGATCAGAATTATCCTTAACAAACATCATCGATGGACCAGCTGATTTTGCATAATCATCATAGTATATTGCCAAAACAATTATGGTTGTAGCCACATCAACACTGTTTTCAATTGACTCAATTTTTTTTCCGTCAATGAGATACCCAGCGCTTTCAAACAAGACCATAATTCCATTATTGACAAAACCGATTTTAAAACCCGCGCCATATTCCGTATCATCTGTTTTTAAAATTTCACCTTCTACTTCGATAAACGCTTCAGCGGGCAAGAAATATCTACTTGTATCTTGAACCTGTAATTCAATTCGTCCTCGTTTATCTGGACGTTGTACGTCATAAGAATAAGACTGAAAATCATGCACCGATTCGTCCTTGAGTACTGGTGCATCCATGTTGAATGCTGGGTCAGATTGACGTTTAAACATTTTATTATAATTTATTATCGTCTAAAACGAAGACCACTTCCAGATATAAAACTTGTATTTATTTGTTCAGCCCCTTGATTTATCAACTCTGCTAGTTTTTGATTTACGGCTTGATTTATTACTTTACTGACATTTGCAGGCATCACTTCAGTACTTGGTAATTTCACCGGCAGTGGCTGGACCGCTTTTGGCCTGCGTATTAATCGTACTAGTCTGTCCTTGATTGCCAATAGCGCTTTACTAGCAGCGCTACCAACAGCACCAGAAGCTTTATCACGAACAACATCAATAGCTTTTATTGATAATTGTTTTACGATCGGTATTGCTTTAGGAGCTATCCTAGCAAATAAACCCTGAAAAACATCATCAAATCCATCTCCGTAAGTCATCTTGTATACTGGCAATCGTGAATTTACCACCCTGACCATAACTGACCTACGATGAGATATCGATATCCATGATACCACCTTGAAATAATCGTCTACAGATATTAGCTGCTTCATTTATTATTTCTGCTTTGTTGTTTCCAGCTCGCTTTCCTACTATGAGAACTTCCAGCCGTAACACATCATTGATGATATTGTTAGGACAGTCAATAAAACACTTCCTAAACCACTGCCAGTAGCGCCGGGTGTTTTTTTTAGAGACTTTTTAAGTGCTTTGACATCTTGTTTAAATTGTATATAATCCGGATTATTTGGATCAATACGCGAATCTTCAGCAGCAAATATACTGCAAGAGGCCAATTGTGAGGCGTTACATCTTTAACATACTGAGGTTTTAGATAAGCTCCTCTAGATTTATAATCATGTGCAATACTGATTACTTCCTCCTGGTTCGTAAAAGTAGAGATTGTATCTGAAGTAAACATTCTTCTAGGTTCTACTGGTATCCCCCCCGCCCCCCCGGGCGAGATTCGGGTTCTGTTTGCTCAGACGATGAATAAGGAGGTGGTGGCGATCGTGATGCAGAATCAGCAAGTTCTTTCATGTTATTTATCAATTTATTACAATATACTCATCATTTTTGACTTGTGGCTTGTTGTGATACACGCGATACATCCATTTAATAAATTTTTCATTACCTACTCTGGCATATGCTGGTTTTAAAACCTCATCTTTCTGACTTAAATTTTCTAGTATTACGGCGGGTAAATTCTCTTCAGTCGTTGTTTTAAGTCGCTTAAACTCATCTTCGTTAAATTTTGCAATTAGTTCAACATTTTCTCTTATCGGTTTGGATTTAGGCGAGAGTTTTACTTTTACGCCAGCGACTTCAGTACGAATTTGTCCAATACCTTCAAGTATTTCTTCACCGGGTTGAGGTTGAGCTGCTATTTTTCCAACTTGCTCAGCGGTCTGTTTTAATATTGAAAGAATACCCTTTCTTCTCTCCTCCTCATCTTTAATATCTCTCAATAAAGCTCTTTCAGTGACCGCAGCGGCTTTTTCAGTAGCTGTTGTAACGGGTTGAAATAATTGTTTCGTGCCTGTAGCGTATTCAACTTGTGCTTCTTGCCGAGCTTGTAATTTTTGTCTTACAGAATCTCTCACAGGAAGAAATTTTTTGATTGCTTCTAATCGCTCTCGAGCTAATCTCGTGGTATACGCTTCTCCAGTATTTGCCATTATCAATAACATAATTTTTTAATTCATAGCAGCAGGGAGGGCTACGACAACGAACTGGTTCATTTGGTAAATCGAAGCGCCATTAATGGGTTTTTCAACCAGAAACCATATTTGGACTAACTCAAGAGGACCTCCCAAGGAGGTTTCTCCCTCCGAGAATTCCTCTTGAGACGTAGTCGACGTTATATCCAGTTGAAACCTTTTTTTTGGAGGGTTTATTTCGACATTTGGAACCTTATAAATTTTGTAGGATTCGCCCTCCCTGCTGTTTGTTGTATGAGAAAAGCTTGTTCCGCTTCCTTTTGCTGTTGTATAAATTTCTCCAATTATTCTTTCTGTCTCTGTTTAAAATTCTCCTCGTGTGGTAAAGAAGGAGAATAATGACGAAGGTACTGGTTCCGGAACAAATTCTTGCAAAAGAAAATCCACAAAATCCCAATTCACCTCTTCTGGAAGTAAGTCTGGGTTCCCTTGGGTAGTCTCCATGGTTGGTGCACCCCAATTCATTGTCTTCTGAATCTTTTCTTTTTTTGGGGGTATGAGCACCAGACAGATGCCCCCCCCCCCCAACTTAGCCAAAGCTTTTAAATGGTTTTATGTGTATCTGTTACCCATGAAGGTGTGTTGTTTTTAAATATATTTTCGAACCTTTGATTTAACAATTTGGAATGGGGTATTTCAAAATTTCCCTAGTGTGTCTATAGGGTTGTTCTGATTTTTTTAAATTTTTTTTTTTTGTGGGGGCACCAGACAGATGCTCCCCCCCCACTACCAAAGAGGAAATTGTTTATGTGTTTGTGTTTTCCCCCATAGATGTGTTGTATCTGTTATTGTTTTTAAAGGAATTTAAAATCAAAGTTTGAATTTAGAAATTTTGATCGGGGTATTTCTAAAATTGGCCCTAGTGTATCTATTAAGGTTGTACGTCCGAATAAGGTTTCTGTCACCTTTTCTGGATTTCCTCCCTTAGTTCTTTTTAAGTTATCCTTGCTACAGGTCCCCTATGTCCCATGAGTGCTATATGTTGGTGCTATTTGTTTTGTTTGCTATATTTGTTTACGTGTTGGGACTTAGCTCTAAATCAACTTTATAACCCAGTTGTTCTATTTCTCCCTTGATGGGATTTTTGTTTTGTTTTTGAATTTTGTCGAGAATACGGTGTGTTACTCTATAAGTTTAAAACCTTAGTGGTTTGGGTGTGTGTTATATAATACCGCTCTCATATGTCAGAGACAGGTAACTGTGCTCAAGTTGGGGACTATACTTTATTTATTTGGTGTATATATCTCATCTCGAGCAGGTTATCTTGTATTTATTTATTAGCCAAAATTTCCGAGACATTTTTGATGAAAGAGTGGAAGGAAGCAAAGCAAGGTAGAAGAAAAGTATTTAAAATTAATATAGGAATTGTTTTTTTTTTTTGTTTTTTTTTTTTTATAGAAAGGAAAAAGTGTTCTGGCAGGGGAGCGTCCGTTAGTCTTTCCCAATTTGTATTATTTGTCCACTTGATCTCATTGTGTCCACTATGTAGTCCGTCACTGTATATAAAGTCTTTTTGTCAAAATTCCCGTCCAAGTATAGCAGATTTTGTGTCTTATATGTAGTTGTCTTTCTAATCTCGTCGATTACTTTTTGTCTTCTAGTTTGTCTTTGTTCACACTGTAGTATTGCATGTGTCTTACTGAAGCTATATTTTGTACACAGTGGGCATTTCGGCGATACTCTGATCATATGCCGCCGCGCTGCAACCTCTCCTGTTAACCACACATTATGCATGTATTTAAAGCAGAGGCTCTGTATTTTTAAAGATCCTAACTTAATCCAGTTCCCACATGCTAATTTCCAATTTACATATCTATTTTCCAACTCTACTTGGCTCATTACTTTTTCTGTTGCATTTTCCCTAATCCACCCATATGTTTTTTTCCTTTCCTATACCCCATAAATCTACTTTGTCTCTATATTTAATTAAAACTTCCCTAATTTCTCTACATTTTCGCGGTGTTTCTAAAAGTCTACTTAATTTATTGTTTGTATATATATCCTTTCTGTGTCTCATGAGCAAGCCAAACCAATATATATATATATATATAGCTTCCTATGCCATATCGGGAACTACTTTTAAAATTTTAAATCTATTTATAATATTAGTGTATTTCAGTATAATATGATGTGTAATAGAAAGACCCCCCCCCCTTCTCTAGCTTTATATATAGTTTCTTTACGTAGTGTGTTTTATAATCCCATATATAGTCAATAATGGGGTTATCTAATGTTTTAAGTATGTCATTGTTTAGATCGATAGATTTCATTATATAATTAAAGTTTGCATACATGTATGCTTTTGCAACCTGAATCCGTTCCATAAGACATAGTGGCATTAGGGCCCAGATATCAGTGCTTTCTATTATTTTATTTTTTAAGAGTTTAAGGTTTTCCTTTTCTTCATTTAAGCCAAAGTATATTCCTAATGCTTTGACTGTTCCCTTTATTTGGTTGGGGGTAAACCAGAGTGGTTTCCCTTCCAGTTTCCTATTTTTTGAATTTCAGTTTTGTCATGATTTATTTGGCAGCCTGATGCTTTACCGAAATTGTTAAATTCATTCATCAAGTGTTTGAATGAATTAGCATCCCTTATAAAGTTAGTACAATCATCTGTGTGTTGTAGCATGGTTATTTCTTCCTTTCAGTTGCCTCTGTATTAGTTCCGTTGACCTGTACAACTAAAGTTATCCCATCGTACAGGATTTTAGTCCAAATTTGGAAATTTTTTCCAAAACTGAATTTCTTTAAAACTTTTTGTATATAGTTTTGTTCTAATCTATCAAAAGCTTTTTCCTGGTCGAGAAGTACCATGGCCCCTCTCTGTCCAGAAATGTTAATATAATCAATAATTGTTCTAATATTTAAAATATTATTTTGAATGTCACGCCCTTTGGTACCACATGTTTGATTTTTGTTAATTATTTTATCCATATCTTTTTTTTACTCGTTCAGCTAGAATTTTGCTCAAGATTTTATAATCGGTATTTAGGAGGGAGATGGGCCTCCAGATTTTTATGTCATTCCTGTCTCCCTTTCCCTTATATATAAGCGTAATCATTCCCTCCCTCATACTTTCTGTCATCTTGTCATTTTTTAGAAGTATATTATTGTATAACCATTCGAGCATGGGCAACAACACACTACAGAATTTACGATAGAATTCTGCAGTGAGTCCATCTCTCCCTGGTGCTTTCCCTTGTGCTAAGTCCTTTATCACTGCCTCAATCTCGCTTTGCGAAACGAAATCATCACATAAGGCCTTATGTTCTGATGAGATCGTTTCGCATTTAATCCCATTCAAATACTCATCTATAATTTTTTCCTCTATTGCCTGAGAGTTGTACAAATCACTGTAGTATTTATGTATATGGTTTAAAATTTCATTTTTTCCGTAATAATTTCATTTCCTATTTTAAAAGTATCTATAATTCCCCCCCCCCCCTTCTTAATTCCTCTCTCTTTTATAGGCCTTCTGCTTTTTTATAGACCTGTGTATATTTCCCGGCCCTAATTTCCTTCCCTCTAGTCTCTTCTTCTTTTATTTTATATTTTTGTTTTAAAATTTCTTCCCTTTCTTTTGTTATATTAGTTTTTAAAATTCCTAAAATAGCTTCTTTTTCTTTTTTATTTCTATATGCGCGTATTTGTGAATGTTTAATAGCAATATTTTTAAAAGTTTTTTTTTAAGATCTTCCCACTATTGAAGGATATCAATGTTTCCTTTCATTTTAAAATTATTTATTTCAATTTGAATTTCTTCAGTGAGATCCTGCGATTCTAAAATTTTACAGTTTAGCTTCCAATTTCCTTTGCCCCATCTTTTTAAGTTTATTGATTCCACTTCCAAATATATAAGTTTGTGATCTGAAATTTTGAAATTTTTGATTCCTGCTTCTTTATAAATCTTTTTGTTAAAATGGGTTCCATAAAATTTAAAAAAAATTCTATTTTGGGTTTAAAGTGTGTATCATTCATTGTAAGATGTTTGTTTTCTATCGATCTTATCCCCTACCCAGTTAAAATTCCCTCCCATTATTAGTTTTTCCATACTATAGTTTTCAATATATTTATTTAATTTGTCTAGAAATTCTTGTTTTTTATACTTATTCGCCGGGACATATATATTTACTAATTCTATTTCTCCAATACATATATGCAATAGTCTACCTTTGAAAAATTTTACTTCCTCTCTTTTCTCCCATTTAATTCCCCTTTTATTTTTTATAACAATTGCTACCCCACCCCTCTCATCGTTTCCTGCATAATCATTTAAAAGCAGAATTCCATCTAGTTGCTCTTCACATAGCTTTATTAGTTCCTTGTTAAATCCATTATGTGTTTCCTGTATAAATAATATATCATAGTTGGTTATTGTACTAAGTGTACTAATTTTTTCTTTATTAATTCCATTTGTATTTATAGACAAAATCTGGAAGTTCTTTTCCTCCATTTTCTGTCTGTACCCCAGGTTGTCACTGGTTATACTTACCTATTATTGTTTAATTTATTGTTTATCAATATGTTAGTTTTATAATAGAATTTGACGAAATTTTAATTACATTGAAATTTTTTTGAAGTTTAAGTAGAAATTTTATTAAATAATTTTGGTTATGTTGGGGGAACTGGGTCCCCCCCCCCATTCTCTACCATTGTCTGTGATTTGGCCATGTATTCTGTGTCATTCGTGTCCTCCGTCCTATTTTCTGTATCCATTTCATCAGTCGTATTTAGGTCCGTTCGTTCCTCCGTATTTGTTGCTACCGTTTCCTCATCCATTGTCTTTTCATCCTCTGTCCTTGTCTCTGTTCCTTTGTCATTGTTTTCGTCCTCTGTATCTCCTCCCTCCACTCTTTCCTTAAGAGTTTCCCTTTTCTTTTTTGATATTTTTCCTATTGTAGTGTTATCATTTAGTTCATCATGGCCCTCATTACTTGGTGGTGTGGTAGGTGTCATTGCTTTCCGTTATTGAATCTTTTTGTTTTGTAATGGCGTCAAGCAATCTAGGGGGACCATTCCGGATATACTCATCCCTCTTTCCCCCTCACTATCTGTCCCTTCTTCACTATCTGTCTCTTCTCTTTCTTTCTCTTCCTCGTCTTCCTCTCTTAAAATACCATACCTATTTGTTAGTGTTATTTCGTTTCCCTTTTTGTGAGGCGTCTGATTTGGTGCCGTTTTATATGGGCTCAGATACTTGTTCCAGTTTATATTTGTCTCTTCTGCTGAGGCAGCTACATCTGCAGCTACATCTGAGATTTGGGGGGGCTCTCCCTCTTTCTCTCTGGTGGTTTCCGGTTCGACTTCTATTTGTCTTTCTCTATCTTCCCCTTCTGGTGGTTGTACAACCTTGCTTGCATAGCTGTCCCTCTGCTTGTTATTGTTTTCATTTTTACAGTCTTTAGGGGCGTGTCCCATTTGGTTGCACATTGGACATATTCTATCATATTCCCAGCCGCAATACCATGACTTTCGCCTGAATCCCATAACACAGAAGTATATGGGGAATTGTTTTGCCTCTTCTTTTTGTATTAATAGAATCCTGGCCCCAGACTTTATGGGGCCGAAGCCCCACACTGTTGCCATTTTGCAGGCTTGAACTTGTATTTTAAATTTGTTTTGGGCTTTCTTCACTACTTCTTCTGTATCTATTTCCAATGGTAGCCCCATGATATATACTTCTGTCGTCTTCTGTTCTACGTACCTGGTGAAAGGTGGGGCATCTTCAATCGTTGCTATTTTCCCCTGATTTCCAGGGTTTCCATTTCTAGCAACTTCTTTTTCCTATCCCTGGGGTATAGGCAGAATCTGTTGATCCTGCATTTTGGAGGGCGTCTATTTTTCCAATGTCAATTATATTATTCAGCACTGCCAAGATTTCTCCCTGCCTGGGGGTCGCATCTGCATTTCCAAAATCTATAATTTGGCATCCCTCTTCATGTACTGCAACTAATTGTCCTTGGTGCGTATACATATTAAAATACGTACTCAGTTTGGTCCCTCTCAGCTCCTGTACTAATCTTTCTCCTATTGCAGCCATCATAAGCCTTAGGTCTGAATTGTATTCCCATTACAGGTCCACACCACTGTGTCACTAGTATGTATGTATTGAGTCAATGTTCAGTCGAGACTGAAGTGGTCAAATGTTTAGTTTCTATTGTCACTGTCACTGTTGATATAAATATCTTAATTCCCCACACATTTATGTAAGGAATAAGAAAAAAGAAACTTTGAATTGCGAACAATTATACACATGGGAGTTTATCCATACAACAGATAAATTCAATGTTCACTTGGAATAGTCACACAAATATGCAGGAGCAAGTCATCAAAAAACACGGGTTCCCCGCTATAAACGAGAAATGCAAATAATAAATGTAATATGAAAAGTGAAGAGATGCAAAAGAAAGAAGGAAGAAAGAAAGAAACAAAGAAGAAAAAGTGAAGAAAAAAAGAAATGAATAAGATAAGATTAGAAAGTATACAGGCTACAATCTATATCTATTATCTTACTCTATGGTCTTGCTCTTGTTTGCTATTATGTAATCCAAGTTTGCTTTGTCCTTGCCATTTTCAGATGATAAAACAACAGACTGTACCTCTCAATTCAGTCTGACCGAAACACCATCTGAGTTTGCGCCATGTTTATGCTCACTGTGTCACATGGATTCTGAGTTTGCGCCATTTTTATGCTAACTGTGTCACATGGATTGACTGCGCACAAATGCTAGTGCCTCTATATAGGGAATGTGACGTCGCGGACTGCTCTTTTCCGATTGGATGAATGGTGACTGAATTTTTTAACGCGTGTTTGGATTGGTCAATCAACTCAATCCGTCTCAATCCTCCCTCTCCCTATAAATAATCACAGTTCACTGCATTCCTTCATCTGTTCTCGTCACTAAGATGTGGATCAACATGGAATTTTCTACTCTTGTCTCTTCAATGCTGTTTAGAACGGACTTACCCATGTACCCATGTACGTACGATCTACGTGGACTATTGTCAAGAGGACGGATACCTATGTGTGGAAAAGAAGAATATACGTAGAAAGACAAGGTTGTTTAAAGAGAGTGATGATCTACAGCCCAGAAGTAAGACAGAGGTTAAGGACAAGAAGGAGCCCTAAGCGGTGCCTTCTATATTAACAATATGGTATGTTAACATAAAACCAAAGGCCCTTTTCAGGGCCACTCCAATGTCTCGAAAAGACATTCACTTTTTTTTCATGCCTAAATGTTTTTCTTTTATATAAAAATAATGTTCCATTTCCCTTGATGCTATATACAGCGGTAACACTAGACAACGGTGAGATTGCCAGTCTGGGATTTACCCACGTTTCAAGAGAAACCGCCAAATCATTACAGACGTTACAAAAAATCACCTCATTGAAATAGCCAACATAAGAAGCAAATCATTCAGAAGTCAAATTAATGAGGATTTTATTGTTAATTCCCTTGCTAAGCTTGCATTCACAATGAGTGATTGTGCTAGTAATGAGAAGCTGGCTGACAAACTTTTAAACGAGTGGAGGGATGAAATGTTAAAAAGTGAGAATGACATTGACAAACAGTGTTAAAAACTTTCATTGTATGGCCCATGTTTTGTTGGGTTTTCATAGATATATATGTAATGACATTAAAGTACTGGAAAAATCTTTGGTAGACCAGTATGGCCCATTAGGACGAGACAGCCTACTTATCTTTAAATTCTGGTCCAAGGCGGGTACCATCATTGAGCAAGTTGTCCGTACGACATCAGACACTTTTGGGCCAGCTGGTGACTACCTTGGACTGCATGATCGATGGGAATTCTACTGTATTGAAAAAGGTATATTGTTTACAGATTGGAGTTGGAGAGAATTTTTCATTTTAAGCTATAATCCACAGTCCTCTGTGACCATATTATGCTTAAACGTACCAAAACCTTGGAGTTGCAGTGCATTTTAACTTTTTTTCTTTAAATTCAGTTGTTTGAATGGTGACTATTATATATTTTGCAATTTTTGGGTAAATGCAACATCAAAAATTGACATGCTGGGAATAATTGGTACAACTGCTTTTAAATCTTTTATTTTTTTTTTTACTTCAGTTCATGTTTTATTTAAAAATACAAATATTTTATTCCAGGAATCAAGTCGACAGTTAGGAACTATCGCAACAATAGGTTTAATGGTTTATTCCAAAAAGCAGCTGATATTCTAGTACATCGTAAGTCAATGGTAGTAACTATTGAAAAACAACTCTCTGATTTCTTGCCTGATGAGCAGTACAGTGAAGCAGCTGATCCAAAGACATTGAAGAGGACACAGTTCGTGCAAGTGACAACCTTGGCTGTCAACACCACTTTGGAGACTTTGATAGCAGTCAGAAGCGTAGACCAAATGCCTCCTTGCACCACCACTCCTCCATTCAACGTAACTCAAGACAAACTGTATCAGAATGAAAGAGTGGTATGAGAGTATCACTCCCACAGAAAAAGAGTCATTGTGGAAAAGTGCAACAATAGTAAAAATTTAATAGTTAAATTCATGGCACCATGTAGGAAAGTGGGAGTTTTTAAATGGCCCAGCAGAGACGATGTTCAGGAAGTTAAGCCTGAATTTGTCATAGCGACTGGACTGATTCCAGAATGTCTAAAATCTGGACGTCAGTGGGCATTCTCAGATCATAGAAAATTTGATGAACTGTTTACAATGTATGCCAATGTTTTCTTCTGAATTAAATGACTTGTTAAGAAATATGTTGTACTGTATCTGAATTGTCTGGTCAAAGTAAAATATTTTAACCCCTTATTTTCTTCCCTGCATTGAAATCTAGTGGACGTAGTTTAATTTACTGTATATATTTGAATTCTACAGGAAAAATGCAATAAGTCTGACAAGTTTCATGGAGATTTCTTTTTTAGATCAAAAGTTATGATGTAAATACTTATCTTATTAAACGTGTTGGGTCCGCGACTTAAATGAATGAAACATGCATTTAAAGAAGTCAAACATTCACTGAAAAGGCAATTTTTGCCAATATTCAAATAGTTGTAACTTCTGAACTAATCAAACTATTTCAGGAACTAAAACTGTTCTGAAAAGGTCTGAATTAGCTCTATAAGAATCAATCATTAAAATGCAAATATGAAGACTTTGTAATTTTGACTGGGGTTGCTATATATAGTCCCACCATATTAAATTTCCCTTGAGGCTATATAGTCCCACTATGTTCAATTTCCCTTGAGGCCATAGTACAAAGTAACATTTGCCCCATGTTAAATTTCCATTGAGGCTATAAGGCATATACCCCATTTAAACAGTAAAACCCCCTCGATGCTACATCGTCCCACTTCACTACTACCCCCATTGACCTTTCATAGGGAATTTAATTCTTGTATGCAAACTCTGATCTAAAAAAAAAAACATCTGAGGAACATGACATAAGATTAATTTTGAATATTTTCAACAATTTTCCTCAGTGACATTGAAATTTGATCTTGTGACCTTGAAATCTATGGAGAGCATGTCTCTCCATTGGCAAACTAGTATGGAACATGGCGACTGTCGACTAGTGGAAGCAAGAGATAGTTTCCTTTTACAAAAAGATAAGCTGTGTGGCAGATGGACTGAGAGGCAGGTAGATGAACATGGTGACAAGTCTCCCATTTTGTGATGCTCTTTTCTAACGAGACAGTAATTTTGTTACCAATCAAATACAGAAGCTTTAGGTACTTTTTCCTAATCCTGTTTGGAATTTTCCCAAAAGTAGTTCACTGTTCAGCCTTGGTCTTTTTCCTTTTGATCCATTATCTCCATGTAACCATAGGAATTTCTTTGCAATATTTTATAAAATATATATGGAAACAATTTTAGAGAATTTTCTTCTAAAACTTGTAACAATTGAGCACGGTGACCATAATCTTTGATCTTTAACTTTCAATTCCCTTGAGATACTTCATAAACCATCATATCTGATTCATTCATAGCAACTATATTATTGTCTCATACCATTGTAGGCAGGGCATTTTTCCCTATTTTGATTGTAAATTATTCTCCATCAGAACTTTGCAAAACTGCAGTGCAGTTTGACATGAAAGACATCTCATATTAGATTAAGCAAAACAATTGGAATGTACAGGAAGTTTTGATGGTTATTTTCTTGTTAATCAGTTTCGTGCAGATGTAGTGAAATTTAAGTTAAGGAATTCAAGCATCTTACTAACATCAATCTGATAAGTTTTATAAAATATACAAATTTTGAATCGTATGTTAAGGAGTAAATGTCTAATTGCCTTGACTTGAGTGCACTACAAAATGAGTGTTCCTAAGTTGTAAATATTTTATGTTACAAGAATCTGTTTGAAAAAGGAATGATTTAAAATAATTCCTGATCTCTTAAAATATGGTTTTGTTCAAGCTAAAAATTGTGAAGGTAATTTAGAGGAAGATAATATGGTTTTAATGTATTTGACAAATGAAACAAATGTCTGGAGGTGGATGGGCAGAAGATGATTTAAGAGCAAACACACCTTCCTCTGAGTCTGACCTCTGAATCAAACTCATCTTCCTCTTAGTCTGACACACCTTCAAGTGAGTCTGACCTCTAAATCAAACTCATCTTCCTCTAAGTCTGACACACCTTCAAGTGAGTCTGACACATTTTCTTCTGAGTGTCAGAACTTCTTGAGTCTGAGATGCCTTCATCTGAGTTTGACATAACTTCCTTTGAGTCTGACACAACTTTGAGTCTGGCTCTATTATCCACACATGATTTGCAGTATATACCAATATACCTGATTTTTCTCTCTTCCTATCAGGCAGTAGTGCACACTAATATTTTACTCTCTCTTGATTGATCGATGATTATTTACATCTCCCATGTACTTTACCTGTTCAAGTAAATTCGTCAAGTCATGAACTTAAACAATATAGCTTAACTTTCCATTTCATATACTATACTGACTTTGGGGGGAAGACATTGTACTATAACGAGTTTAGTAAGGGATCTAATGAGTCAGTGTAACCTTAGATCATTCTATTTTTTTTTTAAACATTCAAGACTTTTGTCTTTGCAATGGATATCAAAGCCAAAGTAGGCCAGGTAACCCAGGCTAGAACCTATGCAACATACTTTTCCTGTCCCCTACCATGTAATTTTTAAAGTTTCTTGTCAAGTCAAACAAATTTTCACCATCTGCTCAGATTCCCCTTTTGCATTTGAAGCCTAGCAAAAGTTAAAAGTTGACAACTAGTTCATATCCCAGATCTTACAGCAGCATGATTGGCTGGAAAGTACTAAATTGAGCACCTTGGCTACCTAGTCACATATATTAAGTGTAATGAAGGGCAAACAAAACCAGCCCAAACCATGTTGTCACTCATTTTGAAATGGAAGATTCCATATACCTAACATATTTGATACGTTTTCTTTACTTGGCAAAATATTGGGATTGAAAACTCCACAAACAGGTGTCATTACGTCAAGCCCATCACTGGAGATTGGAATCCATCGTGTAGAACAAATAGCACCGATGATATGGTATTGTGCCAACTGCATACAGGACACACCTGACACAAGCATGACTCCTGAAGGGTGAACCATAATCAGAATGCATGATCTTCTAGTGTCCGTGACAGTGAACAGATTTCTATTAGAGTATATTGACTTTGATCCTGTGTGACAAAAGTTTTGTCTTTTTTGTCTTTGGTTTTATATATTAACTCAGTTAAATTTCTTTATGATGATGCACGACAAGAAAAATCATGGACTTGTTGAAGGAGTTCAGTTCTTATAAAAATTTTGACCAGATATATGTAATTTTAAGGATTTTTATGGGTTTTTATCTTTTATCTATATTTTTCAAATTTTTAAGATATTTATCTGTTATCTTGTAATACTTCTGTTAAGCTGTTTGAGAGCTGGATATTAACAAAAAGTATCTCAGACCCTGTCCCAGAAAATGAAATCTTTGACTGCTAATATAATTATGGTATACCATGGTACATAATGCAGTATGTTCAAAATTACCACAGTATATTGCAGTGCAAAATTGTTGTGGTACCCATCTCAACATTAAAGTTTAATAAATGGACAGATATATCAGCTGCCCTGCATTCATCTGCTTCAGACTTGAAGATTCCATACTGACATAAAATAAATCAGCATGTTCATCATATTCAGCAAAATATGTGGAATGA
This sequence comes from Sinohyriopsis cumingii, assembly GCA_028554795.2. Classification (NCBI taxonomy): domain Eukaryota; kingdom Metazoa; phylum Mollusca; class Bivalvia; order Unionida; family Unionidae; genus Sinohyriopsis; species Sinohyriopsis cumingii. The sequence goes on from CM068830.1 coordinate 65,974,616, forward strand.
AAACTTAAACTTAAAAACATTGAACCCACTACTGGAGAGTAGTATCCTTGAGAGAGAGGTGAGTTGCAATTGAGCTTATGAAACTCACATACCTGACTCATGCATACCGTCTGAAGGATGAACTTCAACCAGAATGCATACCCTGCAAGTATCACTGACAGTTGAATATATTCTTGTCAAGTCTCAATTTCCATCTTAGGAGACAGAAATATTTTGATGTAAACTTATTTTAAAAATCATAAGTATGTACTACTCGAGAAAAAATGGAAATTGTGTAGTGGAATGTGGTTTAAACAACAACTTTTAATCATATTTATAGGATGTTATATGTCATTTTTTAAAATTAATTTTACATGTTTGCATGTTATATCTTGTTATACTTAATGTTTTGTTCATTTGGATGAGTTTAAAATCCAAAATATTTGTGCAATTCATATTTAAATCCGTCAAACTTTACCTTTAGTTGGCACTGTATAGCCACTTTTGTGCTGATGTGCCATATAGGACTCACTGTACTATGTGTGTATGATGTGATTTGGATTTTTAACGTAAAAAAAATTCAGTCATATCGCTATGATGTCTGTAATGTGGCAGTTTATAGTGGTGTCTAGCACTGGGACATCATGCAGCAGACATGTAGCATGATGTCCCAACCAGTCACATTATCCTGACACCAGGCCAACCAGTCCTAACACTAACCTTTTAATGCTGAGCACCAAGCAAGGCAGCTATTAGTACCATTTTTGTAAGTCTTTGGTATGACTCGGCCAGGGATTGAACCCACGACCTCCCACATCCAAGGCAGATGCTTTAACCACTAGGCCACCAGAGTGGTCGCACTGTACTAATGATATGGAAAACTGGGAACCAGTCTAGAAATGGGTGAGGATAAAATAGATTATATATGGGTTTGAAAAAAAGAGTATATATATGGGTTTGACTGGTCAGGATTGGTTGATAATGAAAGTAAGATTCTAAGAAAAATAATCCTGAGAGAGATTATCATAGTTGTAACTGAAAGAGAAAAAAACAGACATTATTTTATTGATAGAATTTTAGCCTCGTTACAGTCTTGAGTTTGAAAGACTCATTACTGAAATCAGCACCTGATTCTTTGGTACAGTACTGAAAGCACCTATTTCAAACACATGTAGATCCAGAAAATGCTGCAGGTCATATGGTTTTGTCTACACAGAAGCTGTCATTAAGGGTGTATCTGTACTGATAACTAAAAGTTTGATCATGAGCACTCAGAAATTTTTAAGTTATTGAATTTTAATATCATGGTTTTTGTATAGTTTTACTATGGGAACTGTATTATTACTGAAGTCCTATAGGACTCATGGTACTAATTCATGTGCTTTTAGTTCTTTACCAAAGAGTTGGGTTCTTATTTCAGTAATGACTGTTCCAGACTCAGGACTGTTAAAGGACTGAAATTCCATTAAAAAAATATATATATTATATTTCTGGGTTGTACTAGTATAAGCTCTCAGAACATTCTTGTTACTAAAGTCTATCTTTCATTATCAACCAAGCCTGGCCAGCTAAACCCTTGTAATCATACACCATTTTATCTACATCCATTTCCAGACTGGTTCATTAGTACCGTGTGTCCTACTATTTAGTACTGTCAGTTCTTTGATTTTTAATGGCGCTGACCTTGACCATCTGATAAATAGTTGTTGATGTAGAAGGTTCTGCAGTTATTAGTCTCCGTGATTTTATACATGACGAGATTACTTTTACCGCTAGCACGAGCGAGACTGCAACATATTAAGATTGTAACTTTGCCCAGATATTTTTGTCCCAAGAGACCGCAGGAATTTCAGCCAATCGAAAGCAAAAGCTTCTTTACTTCTTCAACCAGATTTAACATGGAGACCTTCACGAAGGATAAAGTTGTGCCAGATGTCATTGATAAAGTGCCGCCAAAACTATTAAAAGTGTGTGACAGCTACTTTTGTCAATCGGTTTCGCTACTCAATACATCACGACACTCATTCGGATAGATAAAATATATTAAATATAGTTATTTATTATGTATTGCGATGTTCAAATGTAGCCCGGAACGGTAATCGCGGTACTTGATGTTCATTTCTTAAAAGTGTTTTGCTACTGCTGCTTATTTCTAATTTGTAAAGTGTCAGTGACTTTCTCTCTCTTTCGATTCCTTTCAAAATCTTTGTCAATCGAAGCGAGTAAATGTAAATAAAACAGCATATGGTGGCCGACCCAGATTCAAGTACCACGAGGGAAGGACTCGATATTATCGCGGTATTTGCCTAACTTACTTACTGGTAGCACGCATATATTATAATTAAGATAAATTGCAACCTGTTTAATGACAAGGAATGTCCACGCTTATACTGGCAGAATATTTCCACAATAAACGAAAGGATCAAATCGAACACAGATATCATTAAAGTAGAAATCCATAAATATTAACATTACAAAGTAACAATAATTATTTTATATGAATTTTAAATGCAATATTGGCATATAAATATATATATATACTTAAAAAAAATATTTTTTAAATAGTACTGATTTCGATATAAAGTTGTGCTGTTATTTTTGTATTCTTATTTACGTACCAGAAGTATGATCATGAGCAACAATTTGTCAATTTTGGACCATATTGGCTACCATGGAATGAAATTCCAAGCTTAACTTTGTAAGGACATGTATGTCACCGTCAGTATATGACCTATACTCATCAAACATCAGATGATACACTGAATATATTTTGTAATCGAAGCAAATGCAGGTGTAGCACTTTACAAAAAAGTTTTGTTTATTCTGTTTCATTGTAAACTTTCACAAAAATGTTGACATTTTTAGAGGAAATAGTGCTATAAGATATTTGTGCCCTTACTGGCTACAGCTTTACATCTGTAAACAGTTGTTAGATGGCACATGTTCAAAAATAATTGGAAAATTCCATTTGCCACGATAATATAGAGCCCTTGATAATACAGCATTGGAGTAATATATATATATATATATATATATATATATATATATATATATATATATATATATATAATACTTATAGGCCTAATTGTACTCAGATCGGTTTGCTGAAAGACAAAAGACTGGCCCAAAACATCTGCAGCTAACCAGGATACATGTATGCAATAAAATAAAAACGTGATTATTTTCAGTTTTTGTATACAAAGCTAATGAAATGTGAGCATTGTCTAATTATTGAGTAAGATGGGTAGAGTTTCATGGTTATAGCTAGCAATGGAATATCAACAAATTGTATATTAACACTGTTTCGTCACAGTTTGAACTAAAAATGATTTCTGCTGATAAACTTACATGAAAACATATTAAAAATGAATACACATTTAAAATAATAGTGCAGATTTACTCCAAGACTGACCTGTGCAATGGAAACCATTATACACAATGGAGATTTCAGGATTTGGTAACTTGTATTTAGTGGTCTTTATCTTGAAATATGGATAAATATTTTATTGGTTCTTTTTATATGTGTGTGATTTGATTTTTAACATCGCTTTAACAATTTTCCAGTCATATCACTACAGTGTCTGCAGTGATGTAGTTTATGGTGATGTCTAGGACAGGAGCATCATGCAGCAGACATTTAGCATCAAGTCCCACCCAGTTATTATCCTGAATGCAGGTCAACCAGTCCTAACACTAACCTCTTAATGCTGAACACCTAGCAAGGCATCTGTTGGTACTGTTTGTATAAGTCTTTGGTATGACTCGGCCTGTGTTCAAACCAGCAACCCCCACATCCTAGGTGGATGCTTTAACCACTTAGGCCACTGGAGCAGTCTTATTTTTATATTATTAACTTAATTGAAAAATGAGTTTTATATGATAGTGACAGTCCTAATGCGCAACGGAAATCTGCATGCACAATGGAACTATCTTATGATCCTTCTCTGAAGTATATTAAATAATGTTTTTAAGTTAAGAAGTATAGTTTGAATATATGTTGTAGTTTCTTGTGGAGACAGTTCTGCAAATGGAAATGATCACTCATGAAATGATTTCATTACCAAATTTTCTGACAGTATAAAGCACTGGTACAATGGAAACAAAGTACTGGTACATTGTGTAATTTAGTCATACTGGAGTTTTATCCCCTTGTCAATAATCGCCATGGGAAAGAAATCTTTTGGTCTTACAAAAACTAGGAGAACTGTAAAGAAATAACTCTCTATTTAAAAAAAAAGTCAAAATCACATAGAAATACAGTTAATGTTCATATGTCTGAGAAGTGTATGATTACTTATGAAATATGTTTGTTTGGCAGCATTCTCTCTCTTTTGAATGTTAGATAATGATACAAGTGTACTAGTACATTAAAAGTAAGGAAATTCAAATTAAACCACATTTATATGACAGAGTTTGAGAGCCAGTCAGAAGAACTTGAGACATTATTAGAAGAAAATCACACCAGCTTCTAGCAATATTATGTCAATGATCTAAAGCCAGAAGTTAAAAATTAGTGTATGAACCAAATTGGCAAAACAAGGAAAACACAAAATGGGCCAGCAACAATGTTGAAAATTTTGGTTGACTTGAAGCTGGAATATACTGCAGTTTTAATAAATTTAGCATCATTGAATTGCACTTAATGGATTACATATGTTCTCCACATGACCCTGGAAATTATGAATAAATGTCTTAACAAAGAATATTTCTGCCAAATACATGATGCATTCTGGTGCTGCAAATATGAAGAATAAAACACTCAATGGCAAAGTTCAAAATTCATATCAAAGACTAGATAGGAAATTTTCAGTAATCATTATGCCAAGGAACAGCACTCGAACCAGAAGTGAAAGCATACCTTGAAAGAAAGGACAAAAAAGTACTGACTGTTTTTTTAATATTCTGTCACAGAAGGTGATATAGTAGTCCGAGTAAAGATGAATTTTTCAAAATGTGTATTTGAACGTGATAGAAAAGACTTTATTTTTAGATCATGAGAAGCTACTTTTTTTAAAATAGTTGAAAGTAAATTTTTTTTTTTTTTACATTTGTTCATTGTTTTTCCTTTCTGGAAACAAAAAAGATGATTTAAATATTTTCTTGCATTACATTATTTACATATCATTTTGTGCTGTGTTGTAGACTTGAACATTGAATTTCTTAATATGTGGTACTCATTTTAAAATTTGGCTTAAAGTTTCATTTAACAATTATGAAGTGTTCCATACCATTATAGATTTGTTTCATTTATAGTTACCAGATTTCTGGTAACTAAAAATGACTCATTCCAGAATTTATCATGTTTCTCTTTATTAATAAAATGAAATTTTTGAAAATTTAATATTTATATTGATTTTACAATTAGAACCTATTTGTAACCTCCAGAATTGTTTTAATATGGAACTGTGGATAAATTTCTTCTTGATTTTCTAGAACATTGTGGAATGGGGCTTAAAATAGTAAATGAATATAACATTCATATGATATACATGAGTAAAGAATAAAGGTATATATAATGTTGAATTCCAGAACAAAACTTAGCATATACTGGTACATAAAAAAGGCAGAAAGGAAGAAATAAGAATCCAAATTATAAAAAGGAAAAAAGGAAGAAATCAGTGAACCGGGGGGAAAATAAATCCTGTGTCATGGCAGGATACATGACAAAAAAAGTTACTATTAGTTATTGTGATATTTGGTATTCATTTGTTCATATGTAAGTGAATACTCTTATTCAGTACTTAAAATCAGATACACAATTGATAAATCTTTCATCACTGCATGGCTGGAGGTAATCGGCTTAAAATCATTCTGGAATTTTGAATTTTTGGGTATTTAAGATTGAATTCAATGATTTCTGGAATGTTTTAGTACAAATTTCAATTGTTATATAGTTTAACGTCATTTTTCAGCACACGATAGGCAATGCATGGTGGCCAGTATTGGTGGAGGAAGAACCACCGACCCACGAGAAGCTACTGGTAAGCTTTCTCACATACCCACATTGGCTGAATCCGAGACTCGAACCCACACAGAGAGAGTTGAGTTGGCAGTGATCTGTAACAGAGCACTGTAGACCACTCAGCTGCTCGGGGCCTCTGTACCTTAAGTAGCCAAATGTACAGCGGCAACCATTATCTGTTCTGGACAAATGGGTGAAGAAAAAATGTTTGATCAGCCCTGATTTGTGTTTATTTGGTGTGCCCAAATTTGCATCATATATGCAGTGTATGTTTTTGGACGTAATGTATTTGATGAAAATATGAGAATGTTGATAAGAAACTTTATTTCAGATATATTTTACCTAGATTAATCCAATGCATTAAATTACTCTGGTACATAGAAATAAAGACATTGATACTAAACAGCCCTTTTGAGGGCTACTTATTCTTTTCTGGGAAGAGTACCTCAAAATTTTCTATACATTGATATAATGTTAAGTCTGTAAAGTTCAAATTTTGTGTATTCTTGTATGGGTAAACAAAATAATACATGCAAACAAAAACTTGTCACTGAATTAAAATTCCTTATTTGACAGAAATATTCATGTCATACAGTTGAAAAAGCCATGTGCTGGATTTATGTTTATCTCTATCTTATCATCAGACACAGCTTTTCTGTTTTAATCGGGTCTTCTTCTTGATCCTTTATATACAGTACTCTGGTTTTGCAAAGGAAAAAAAGAGTTGTTCAACTCATATTTAATTGTTTGTTTGCCAACTGAATTTATTTATCTTTTTATTTGATTAAAATATTTTTCTTTTTGTTATTCAGTTTTATTTCAATTTTCAGAAATTGCCTCATGTTTTTCTCCAAAAAGCCATCAATAAAACAGGGAAGAAAACAGCAAATATGTATTGAGTAATATATATTTTTTATGTCATTGTAAAAACGTTTTTAAACAGTTTAAAAAAATATTGATACACTTGAGCATCTTAGTACACATCAGTAAAATATACACACGGAACTATATGTTTTGTTTATCCCATCAGTGACGGGAGAAGAAGAGCTTGTGTCATCAATAGCTTTTCGTTTGTTTTGCCATGATAAAATGAGTGCCTGTATTTTAAAATGGTTGTTGAATTAAAAATAAACCAAATAAATTGACAGCTCCAGTGGCCTAGTGGTTGGAGCATCTGCCTCAGATACAGAAGGTCACAGGTTCAAACCGAGGCTGAGTCATCCCAAAAATGAATAAAAATGGTACTAACAGCTACCTTGCTAGGCACTCAGCATTAAGTGGTTAGAGTTATGACTGGTTGGCCTGGTGTGAGTATAATGTGACTGGATGGGACATGCTTCTTGTCTGTGGCATGATGCCTCAGTGCTAGACATCACTATAAACTGCCACATTGCAGTCATCATAGCAGAATGACTGAAAAATTGTTAAAGCTATGTTAAAAAATCCAAATCACACACACAAACATACCAAATAAATGCCCAAACCTGTTTTAAAATAAAATAAAAAATTATATTGATCTAGAAGTAGTAAATGACTAAATGTCGGTATTGATTTACATCACAATCACTATATAAATACTGTAGTCTGAATTAACTGTACAGGATACATTTTGATAATGTTACACTGTCCATTAAAGAAATTTAAATGGTGGAATGACCAGTTGATCTTCACATAAGAACTATGTATGTAAATTTACAAGCTGAAAATCAACCTTTTAGATACTTTACTGTTTTTGCAAAAACAGGATTAACTTTTTAAAATTTTCAGGTGTGGATGTTCTGTTGGTTTCATTTGCTATATAAAGGTTTGCATCATCCAAGTCGGCTTTACTCATTCCTCATTTTAAAATTTCCATTTATACAAATGTTAAAACAGCAATGGAGATAACTGGTGATTGAAAATGTTTTAGGCTTGTTTTTTTTAAAAAGTTTATTTATAGTAATCTTGTGCAGAAAATAGTTAAATATGGATGTGTTGATTGATAATTTGTTTACATTGATATGTTTTGTACTTTGTTCTTTATTAAATCACCATGCTACTTGTTGTCAGCTGTTTGAGTGATTAAATTGTGAGCATTGTGACTATCCAAAATTGTGATATTGTATGTACCTTGTGAGCGGGTATTTGAATTTCAGGTCATTATAAGTTAACAAGTTTTGAAGTTGTAAGTTGTAAATAAATAAAGCTTAAAAGTTTACAGTTTACATTGTTTACATCTTTTGCAAAAATTAAAATGGTGTGAAACATTCCCTGCAACAGTCCAAGGTCAGCACAGTTGACTACTACCGACTAGCTGTTAAGGTTGAGGTCACTGCTCACAAGGTAAACAAACATATATTTGTGAACAAGTATTCTGATTTGACTATTTGGGTATTCATTTCAGCTGATTTGACTATTTGGGTATTCATTTCAGCTGACTTGACTGTTTGGGTATTCATTTCAGCTGATTTGACTATCTCGGTATTCATTTCAGCTGATTTGACTATTTGGGTATTCATTTCAGCTGATTTGACTATTTGGGTATTCATTTCAGCTGATTTGACTATTTGGGTATTCATTTCAGCTCTAACATTGCAGGGCATATTAATGTTTACTTTTCTAGTTCAAAATATACTGCACAGAATCAGGAATAAGTAATGATCATTCAGTGTCTGGTTCTGTGCCATAACTAATGCAAACCATCTAACAAGTCTGAAATAGATGTATTTTTATTTGTTTATTTATTTATTTATCTTGAGAATAGAGGTGAAGGGTTATGATTGCTTGTGTGTAATAGCATTAACTGAGATGTGTCATTTTCTTTCTTGATATGGCAGTAAATAGCACGGAAAATTCACCTGTTTGATCAATTACCTGCTTTGTTTCTTTTTTATAGTGGCCTCAACTCTCACCTGTACAGAACAAACAGGTTTGATTAAAACCCCGTCTTTAAGGCTTCATTTTTTCAGAGATATTATTGGTTTTGACAAGTTTTGTAAAACATTTAAGTGGTTATACAGCTTAATAATATTTGCATTTAAAACTGAAATGTTTTCCAAAATGGTTAAATTTACAATTTAATTATCATGACAGTTGCATTATGGTAGTATTGAGGTAAAGCCTGGCATGGTGTTGACCCCGACCCAGGTCAAGGATCGCCCTAAAGTGGAGTATGAGGCAGAAGCTGGGGCGTACTACACACTGATTATGAATGGTAATTCACTTCTGTATTTATATACCAGTCATTTCAGTAAATAACACAGTTTTAATGAGACTGTTTCCTGAAGCATTTTTCATGAAGTACATGATAGAGGTTTGTTAATCAATTATTTGCAAAATATACTTTAGTTACCAATATAGTATATTAACTGTACTTATGAATATTCATTGATACTAAAATATTATGATTCACAGTATTGCAACATTCATGAAACAAGTCAGACTTGCTATGTGCTGTTATATAATAAAAGTCTATTGATTTTGGAGTAAAAAAGCAAAAACTCAGTCACTTGACTAAAAGAAGAAAAATGGATACTGTGCAATAACATTAGTTTTACATCACAGACCTGGACCAAACTTTGTGAATAGTTTGTACATGGGGTAAGGAAAAGGCATTGACTTTGGTGTCAGCATCAAGGCCACTGCTAGAAACAATGGATTCTGCACAGAAATTTTAATTTTTGACCATGTACCTTCACCAAGTTTTGTACATGACTGCTGAATTGGGGAAGAAAGAAGCCTACTGACATTTGGATAACTGGTCAAGGTTACCATGTCCAAAAGAAGAACAATATTTTCTTGTATAATAAAATTAGTTCTAGACCGTGTACCTTGCCAAAAGTTTGTGGAGTACTTGTTTTTAAGGTATGAAAGAAGCCTATTGAGTTTGGGGTCATGAGATCAAAAGTCCAGGTCATTGTGGCTGGAAGTAAAATGGGTTTTGTATAATGACCTTTGTTCTAGAATAAATTCCAGCACCAAACTTTGTAAATGGCTTTCACTTAGGGTAAGAAAGAAACTTTTAGATTCTGGGGTTTAAAGCTCTTCAGCCATAGTAATGGTGAGTCTGTTTAGAAAATAATCATTTTGCTCTGTAACTTGAGATACAACAACATGCTGGTACCTTGACCAAAGGCTTGGATCATTGAGATCCAGTGATCTCCAAGTTAACCATACAATATTGGTGCTTACATTGAGGACTCGGTAACACCAAGTGGGCATATAATGTGCTGTTCACTGTATTCATTTGTACCTGGAGGGTTAGTTCTTTCTAACTTTTTGACCCAAGTTTGAGACCTGATATATTGTGAAGGAATAGATGGAATGATCAGAATTAATTCATTAGAGTAGTTGACTATTCATAGGTGCCGTAGAAAGAAATAGAGGGGTGCAGCTACATCCCTTTAATATTCTCCATCAATTCCCTTGTCCCTCCCTCTGCCCTTCAAGAGCTCACTGCAAATCACCAAAACACTTATTTAAAACTTTTTTTATTTCACTTGTTTTCTACTTAATTTATGATGAGCACATATATGCTTTTGTCTGTTCCTTTTTAAAAAAAGATAAAATTGTACCATCATTAGCATCAGGTCCTTTTTTCACAATGTGCATTGTTCATCAAATGCCCCTTCCTTCAACAAAAATGTCCCTTTTAGTAAAAGTGTCACTTTTTCCTTCCACTCTGTAAGAAATTTCTAGCTACAACACTGGACCTATATGTGTACCATGGTGGTATGATTTAACTGAACCGTCATTAAAATCAGTATGTGTACCATGACAGCATGATATAACTGAAACTTCATTTTAAAAAGTATGGTGGCATGTTGTAACTTATTATTTTCAAAAATGCAGACTGGGAAGATCTTGTACAACAACGAAAGAAAAGTGAGCTCATTCACGGCAAGCAAAATTTTCTTTCAGTCTCCTTCAATTTTGAAATTTCAGTAATTCGAACAGAATTATGGAAGTAGGTAAAATTGGGGGTGTGGGTGAAGGGAACTTTTACTTGGAAGTCGTCTTTACAGTGATTGGTGGAAGATAGATGTTTCTGAAACTGTTCATTCAGCACGACTGCATCAGAAAATCAATTAATGGGATTTTCATATGCCTTTCTTTTGTAGATCCTGATGCACCATCTCGAAAGAACCCTGTGAAGGGAGAATGGCACCATTGGCTAGTAACTAATATTCCTGGTGCAGATGTCTCCAAGGGTGAAGAAAACTCTCAGTATGTGGGCTCTGGACCACCAAAAGGCACAGGTAGCCACACTAAGGACTTGTTTCAGTTAAGATATATAAAAAATTGTCATTATATAACATAATGTTTGCCAAATTTACCTAACACAAGTTTTATTGTTGAAAATAGTGCTTTCAAATTAACTAATTGTGACTGCTGATTATGAAACTAATTTTGTCAAGTCCACAGAAGTTGAAAGTGAGAAAAAGCAGTCATTATAAAGCTGTCAGCTTTGTCCTCATCAACAGTCTTGGGTTAAAGGTTTTGGTTTTTATATATCTGGCATGAATCTTTATGAAATTAAGACCAGACAGTATATTTTACGACACACTCACTTGACCCTTTTGGACAATGGGGTAGGTTACAGTGGTAGAATAATTGCATTAAGCTTTTATTTCAAAAATGTAATTTGTTTATATTTCCTGAACTCTTTGATTCACATAATTTAGAATGAACATTAATTAAACTAGGATAATTCAGTGTCTTGTTCATTCACTCCCTGATAATGTTTTTAAATTAAACTAAGATAATTCAAAGTCTTGTTCACTCACTTAGTATTTAAAAAAATTTCACTAAAGCTTTCTTCGTTTGCTTATATTTCCTAATCCCCTTGATGGATTATCTTCTTACATTTGTATTAATCATGATGAAGGTAAGACTATAAAATTTTGCAACAATCTAACTCAACCTTTGAATTTGGAGTCATATTGACAGTTGTAAAAAATTTGTGTTAAGGGTTTTTCATCAGCTTATATTTCTAAACACATCGATGATGGAAGGATTTTCTTATATTTTGGATGAATGATTATGTAGCAGAGTCAATTCATTCTTCGGCATGCTCATTCATTGTATTGATCTTGGGGTGAAGGCCACACATTTACATCAGGGCATTGATCATGGACTTGACGTTTATCAGTATTTTTTAGTTTAAGCTCAAACTTAATGGAAGTTGTTCATTATAGAAAACAAGCTTTTGTGCATTTCTGCTTTTTTTTTTTAAATGTTGCTTGTTACCAGCACAGTTTAAGAACCATTCAATGTATTCTAAAGTTATCTGGTTTGAACAGTGTCTCATAGACCTAGATGTACCTTTTGGGGTGTCAGCTTGCCAACTCTATTTTGAATAATTGCAGCCATGATGGCCTAGTGGTCAGCATGTCCAGCATGCAACTAAGAGGTTGCAGGTCGAGATCCTACCATCCAGTCTTCCTGGGAAGACAACCAGTGTGTATCCTTGGTCAGGGCACTATACTCCTATTTCCTCAGCACTAAATATCCAGTTGGTGTTGCAGTACCATAAAACTCCAAACTATTTTAAATAGAGTTATGGCCCTTGAAGTTAATTTCATATTTGCTTGTAACTTGCATGACTAATGAATAGGTGCCTTTGGGTTTAATATTGTCTAAATTGCATTTTGGATGGAGTTATGCTTCTTATCAAGCATATTTTTGTTTCCAAATGGAAATATTGTTAGTTGCAGTCAACATAGCTCAAGAACCATTCAGTGTACTCTGAAGGAATTTGTTAGCAACACTTCCTTAGACCTAGTTGTGCCTTTCATGTGTTTTGTCTTAACAATGCCATTATTACATAGTTATGTCCCTTGTCAGTTGCCTTAATCTATTTATTACTTGTAATCTGCATAGATGACTAGCACTGAAACAAATAACTAATTGTACTTTTTGAGTATCTGTAACCTTTGTTCAACTCATTTTTGCGTATTGTTTGTGATGTCATCAGGAAATATTTACCTTAAAACATCCACATGGGTTGAATATAAGTCAAGAAGTCTGAATTTTGAACAAATTCTGTAAACAGTTACCCATCTGACTTGTATATGTAGACTTACGGGTTGATGAATTACTTAGCTGCGTAACCCCTCCATGATGAAAACAGACTGAATAACATCTGAAACCAAGACCTAAAAGATTATTTTTTTTCTCAATACAGACTCATTGAGTCCCATCAGAACCACTTTTGTTGTAAGTCCATAAGTAATGACAACTAATAAAAATTGAGACTTCATGAGAGAACTGTTTTGAGGAATATTTTCAGAACTTTTTTCCTAAATTGATGACAAGTGTATAGCTTGTTTAAGTCAGACCCTACTTTTACAGAACATCCCCACTCAACTTTTTCATTCTGCATAGAACTTTGCAGCCAGTAAATTCATGGACAATTGTTTTGAGAACTAGGTTCTTTGCAATAGTTTTGGTTTGGTATGGTTTGGTTTGTTACTATATGGCACAGCAAGACAAGTCAGTTATTTAGTTCCAGCAGACACACCATGGTAGCTAATCCAGGCATGGTCCAGTGGCAGGATTAAAACCAGCATGCTAACCACTGTGCTAATTTTCAAGTGATGGATGATACAAATTAGTCCAATATATACTCGGGGTTGAAATGATTTGTAAAGCTGGGCAGGATTTGGAGGCATTTTCTGGATCTACTCTTCTTAAAATTCAGTAAACATTACAGTCTTTATTTTTTAGAAATGGTTGTTAATACTGTACTAATTAAAAATGTTAAAAACTTGAGAGGCACATGTAAAATGGAGAAGTTCATGTTCAAATGATACAAAAAAACATTAGAATACCAATTTATAATTCATATATTTGCCCCAAAGTATTCTTATTTGAATACTTACATCAGTACTGGTTACAATCTTTGTCTATCAACTTGATATCTTGAGTTGTAATGACAACTTCTTGAAGGATTTGAATTTCAAGCATTCCGTGTCATCATTTACATGGCTTCTGAATGTCAGTCTTCTCCTAATTTTGGTTTCCTAACACAAGTTCCTCTTTGTATGTAAGGTGCTAGAAGAAATTGTTACAGTAGGGACCAGGGCCCTTTGTAGTGCACCTATCACTGATTACTCTATAATGTTGACAATGAATGGGATATTAAGGGTCTTCCTCCCTCATAGAAGCCTATGTGCATTGCTAGCAATACTTTCTCTGTTATTGTGGGCTTGTACACGTTTTTTCCAGCTAAGCAGCACATAGCAGACATTTCTACATACTTTTGGACACAGTTTTCAGACACCATCATTTTTTGGGCAAAAATAATATTTAAATGCCTAGTATTTTGGGGACATTGTGTTAAATTTCATTTAATTTAAAATGTAACTCACAATTTCAGTTACCTAGACTTTTTATCATTCTTTTTAGTATCCTTCCGATCCTAAACTGGAGTTTTTTTGTCCCACTGTAATTATGTAATATCCTGTGTTGGTATGTCTTACAAACTGGATTTTTTTTTGTCTCATTGTATTTATGTAATATGCTGTGTTGGTATGTATTGCAAACTGGATTTTTTTTTGTCCCATTGTATTTATGTAATATGCTGTGTTGGTATGTATTGCAGACTGGAGTTTTTTTGTCCCATTGTATTTACGTAATATGCTGTATTGGTATGTATTGCAAACTGGAGTTTTTTTGTCCCATAGTAATTATGTAATATGCTGTGTTGGTATGTATTGCAAACTGGAGTTTTTTTGTCCCATAGTAATTATGTAATATCCTGTGTTGGTATGTCTTACAAACTGGACTTTTTTTTGTCTCATTGTATTTATGTAATATGCTGTGTTGGTATGTATTGCAAACTGGATTTTATTTTGTCCCATTGTATTTATGTAATATGCTGTGTTGGTATGTATTGCAAACTGGAGTTTTTTTGTCCCATTGTATTTATGTAATATGCTGTATTGGTATGTATTGCAAACTGGAGTTTTTTTGTCCCATAGTAATTATGTAATATGCTGTGTTGGTATGTATTGCAAACTGGAGTTTTTTTGTCCCATCGTAATTATGTAATATCCTGTGTTGGTATGTATTGCAAACTGTGTTGATTTAATGTATTTATTTTTCTTACGTCTTGTTGGTAAAAAACGCTCTTTAGAGTTTATGTTGAATTGTTGTTTAAAATCATGCGGATTGTAACTAAATCTTATTGTATCTAGCTTGTATGTGTTAGTTGGAAAGTGATTGATGGCACTCTGTGTGTCTAAGTACGTTATATCTTGGAGGGCCTCAGGGTAGATTAGTACTTTTATGTAACTGATTTAGTTACCCTCATTAAATGCTACTGATATATGGCTGTGCAAAACACTTGATATGCTTCATTTTTTTATAATTAAAACTAAAATATTTCCATATACATGAAGTTAATGTCAGATAAATAATAGAAAGTAAAATTTATATGGATTTTCACTTTGTCTTGCTTTATCAGAAACACATGTTTTTGTAAATTAGATTTGTTGTTTTGTTCTTTTTTACATATTCTTTTTCGTGTGCTCAAGACAGCAGTCAAAAAGGACTGGAATTCAG
Source organism: Sinohyriopsis cumingii (assembly GCA_028554795.2). Lineage (NCBI taxonomy): Eukaryota > Metazoa > Mollusca > Bivalvia > Unionida > Unionidae > Sinohyriopsis > Sinohyriopsis cumingii. The sequence goes on from CM068830.1 coordinate 65,990,103, forward strand.
TCAGTGAATTGATTTTTATTATTTCAGGTCTCCACCGCTATGTCTTTCTGCTTTTCAAACAGCCAAAGGGGAAAATGACATTTGCTGGTCTCCCTAAACTGAGCAATCGCAGTGGTGATGGCAGAGCAAATCATAAAGTGAAAGACTTTGCCAAGAAGCATGGGTTGGATGGAAATTTGGTGGCTGGCAATTTCTACCAGGCTGAATATGATGACTATGTGCCTAAATTGTATGAGCAATTGTCAGGAAAATAAAGGACTGAAAATAACTCTCCAAAATAATGCATACATTTTGTTCTGGAAAGTGTGCTTAACTTGGCTGTAGTCTCATTTCTAGAATTAGTGTAAGTCTTGTACTGATATCATTACTGTTTGCACAGATAATAGAGCAATACATGAAGTAACAGAATTAGCTGATTTGACAATTTATGTTGCCTTGCAGCAACAGCATGTTTATAGGAAAGATTCAGGAAATGAAAGATACAGCAAATGAAATTGACAAAAAAGTTATCAGTGAATGAAGTGATACAATGAAATCCATTTTCAAACCATCAGGTTAGTGAAATCTAGAAAATGACAGTGGTTCACTTTTAAATTTTTTTGTCTCATTATGTAGTTTGTAATGATTGTATCCTTTTGGTTTGTGTACAAAATTTGAATAGTCTGCTTTTCTGTGGGTCATTTGTACCATATCTACATTTACCTTTGTGTAACGGAAAATTTACAAAAATGTTTGTATAAAAAATTCCCCTGAAAGAGCTGTTTTAAATTGTTTGGTGTTAATTATCATGTTGTATGCCTGAATCTTAATACTGTATGTTGATATTCCTGTAATTTTCACAAGTATTATTTCCTTTAAATACAAAAATGTGCATATTTTCGAAAACTATGTAGAAACGATTTTAAGGTAAAAATAATATTAAATTTTTTTTTATGGATTGATGATGTAGGAAAAAACAAATGGTGTTTTATCATGTTATGCTGTGTATTATTTGTATTACATTTTTTCATATATTAAGATGTGCATAAAATTTGGCTAACTGTTCTGTTCTTAGTTATTTAATTTTTAAATTGAGGTCTTTTTCTCAAATATCTTACTCTCTCACACAGAAATGTAGCTGTTTCTAAAATGTATTTTCTGTCTATCCATTTATGTACACACACACACATATATATATGTGTGTGTGTGTGTGTGTGTGTGTGTCTTTACTAACTATATCTACATTCTAACCTTTCATTTATTTCTCATCTACTTGTGTACTGTTTACATCTCTCTTGTCTAATAACTTGAATTATGGGCATTTGATTTTAAGGTGTTTACAGAGATAAAAAGAAAACAATTTATTTGTAAATAAAAATAAAACAATTTATTTGTAAATAAAAATAGAGTGATTTCACATGTTTGACAATAACAACAAATTCAACAAATGGTTGTTTTCAGAATTAGCTTTGTGGAGTTAAGTTTATAACACAAAACTATTTTAATACATGAAATTTGTATGGGCTCAATAGAATATGGGGATGAGAGAAAAAGTGAGCTGCTTAAAAAGACGCAGCATTTTATGTTGTTTGTTAACTATATTATTTAAATTCAGCATTAAATTTTGACTTGTTTGTGGACTTAAAGGAGACCAGAAACCAATGGAAATACAGAATAATTATAAAAGCACTATAGAAGAAAACCTGCGACAGTAATGCCAATATTTAAATATTGGTACATCTACTAGGAGCTGAATTTCCGTGACCTTGTATGCAAAATTTCCGCACCTATTTGGTTACTTATGGGGTGTGACGTCATAGTAGCTACTCCAGCATCCCAACTGAGTAAAAGACAATGCCGTTTTGCGTTGCTTACGGTGTAATAGCACATTAAGAAAAGCCTGTGGACAACATTTTTTTTCCTTTTCCAAAGATAAAGGCATAAAGAAAGTATGGATACATTATTACAAGCGAGTCGATTTCAAAGCAACACCATACAGCACTCTGTGATCATTACATTTCTAAAGGAATGTTACGAGAAGGATCCTGAAAAAAATGACAGCTCTAGGATACGTAAATGCTAGGCCTAGACTAAAAGTTGTCGCTGTTCCAGACATACTGTTGGATATGTTAAATCCTGGGAAAAGTGTTAAATATGTGAGTTACGAAAATAGGCAGAAGCCGAGTAAAGACCACAAAATGCAACAATCAATTTACAGATCTTTTATCTACACCAGCAGTGCTAAAATGTGATAGCCCGACACCCAGGGCCCCTCTAATTTCAGTTTGGGCCCATCCTGTATTCAAAGTTAGGTGCCTGTTGGGTTTGTCAGAAAAAAATTGTTTGCCTGAGGAAACTTTGATCGCGCTGATGAAATGAGTAAATGTATTTGCAATATGTTGACATACATACCATAACACGGCACAATCGAAATCAAATCACCTCTGTCCTAGGTGAAATTGAGATCTGATTTTAATCAAATGGAAGCTTTGCTAAAAATAAGATTCTAAACCCCTAACACAGTCATGTTTCGAGAAAATTCACGTTTCAGTAATCTTAAACAAAAATTAAAAATTTAAAAAAAACTTTCAGTCTATGCCTGTTACATGTAGTTTGTACAAACAATAATCTGTAATGATTGGAACCTATATAAAACTATCCCTTGGGATGTTTAAATAGCAGCGACTAAAAGAAAAGAGGTCAGCTATAAAATCTAAGTTTCAATTTAACTGGCTGACAATATAAATTGGGGGGAGGCTACTATTGACCCCACCCCTTGCCCCAATGTGCAAGTGCCCATGGGACGTGCCATTTCTCCCTGTGATAAGCCTTATTATCCCACAGGACAAGACCCTTTTTTCATATTCTGGTCAGCTGTGGCTTAGCTGCTAAAGGTTAGACTTGAGTACACAAGCATAAGGCCAGTGTAACTTATTAACAGTTAATCCTCGTCAGTTCATTTATCTTGTGAAAAGGACTGCCCTTTGGACATACTTCAAAGAAACCATGTTCTACAATATGTATATGTAAACATCAGCATTGATTGGCAAATAAACGATGCCCTATTTTATTGTAACTTACAATGCCTAGAACTTCATTTTAACAGTTAAAATCTGTTTTTCCCACAATTAAATCCCACCTTATTTCCTTAGGTTTAAGTCTTAAGGCATGTAACACTGTATACTGAATAAAATAGTTATTCTGAATTAGTTCCTTGGGGGCACATATACTGCATGGCATATTTTCTTTTATTCCTTCTTTTCATTTATTCATGGTAATTAAATTAAACTTTATATATACGGTAGAGGAATGTCAGGTGTTAACTGGCCGAATTTCTTTGGTGGAAGTGGAGATTGATTTTATCTGTAGAGAAAAGTAGGCAACATTGACAGTGATCATTCGTGGGATTTAAGATAATTGATGACAATTTTGTTTTTTTAATATTTTTATTACTACAATTCTGTTGTAGTGTTTTACAAAATCTGAAATTTACGTGAATAATGTTTAATTTTAACATTCTATTTACTGAAGAAAAATATTTTTATTATATCGTCACTACAATATTCACAAGCGATAAAATATAATATGGCATCTGTGGATTGTATACGTTTCATCTGTTTATGTATGAGTTTTTGTTTTTTCTTCTGAGAAATGAAAATTGGCAGACATAATGTAATAATAGGGAGTTCTCTGCGAAAACTCGGGAGATAATACGAAATCGGGAGGTATGCGTGGAAATACCCCCAAAATCAGGTTTAACTCCCGGCTTGAGAGTTGACAGGTATGAACTGTCCGGGCTTGTGGAATTTCAGTCAGGGCTAGTGAGTTTATTTAAGTCACCAGCCCTGGGCCTGGACCTACAAAATTTATTTCAGCACTGACCAACCAGTACAGTACATAAACTATTTATACCAGACATGTATATGCTATCAGATTTGTTAATACGCAAACTGTAGCCTGCATGTAAAATACACTGTGATTGAATCATAAGAAGGAAGCTTCTTAATGTTTTAATTAATTACTGATGATTTCTGTTTGCAGATTTATTTGTGGGGTTTTGTGTGTGTGTGTGAAACTAATGTTTAAGCTATGACCGATGAAAACCGTTCTCAATGCCTTTTACACCTCCAAGGTAATGGATATTGTTTCACACACAAGTTGGTCCTGTTTTAGTCTCTTCGCCCATAATTCAGGATTATCTCTCAGCGTTTCAGTGTTGGATGTATATTTTCCAGATATCATACTTTCGGTGGTGTGTGTTTGGGGTAGGTAATGAATATGTCATTTACATATGATACGATTGAACCTCATCCTTCTTAAATGAATTTATTACACTGTGATACATTTTTAATTTTTACATTGGGCACCATCATTTAATCCGTATCACATTTTTGCACAGCACACGATGTATAAGTATTTATTTAAAAATTACATTGCTTTTTTTTAAAATTCCAAAATATGAAATATGAGCACCGTCTTACAGTTGTATTTTTCTGATGTCAGGTTTTAAACACATTGTTAACACATAATTCAACATATATAGTTATGAGCATAACTTGGAAGCATATTAAACTTTTGAATGAGCAACCCAAATCTGGTCTCATCCCGTCTGTCTCGCTCCTCATATATATGTTCGTATTTGAGGACTAGCTAGTATTGCATCACCGGACCACGTGATCTGTCGTCTCATCAAAGCTCAGAAAAACTCGGCAATTTACAGAATCATGGTATCTTCCGTGCAATATAATCACTACCCACCTACGATATTTAATTTATAAACATCACATTCCAATTAAAATTTGTAGAGAATTACATACATAAAAGGAAACTTTTTGTTTCTGGTCTCCTTTAAAACCCCCAGGAAGAACCACCTACCTGCTGGAAACCACTGGCAAGCCTTCTCACATACCCACATCTGCTGAGCTCAAGACTTGAACTCGCGTGGACAGAGGTGAGATGGCAGTGATAAGTAAACGCAAGGACTTTAAACCACTTGGCCAGCTGGGTACCTTTATTTTGCATTCCAGAATGGTATTCAAACAGCAAATTGAGGTCAGATGATCTCACTATGATTGTTTGCAATTAAATTCACTAAGGGCATACTAATACAACATTAAACAGTGTTAATTTGAGGTTTAGCTATAGTGGCATGAACCAATTGAGTGTTAGTAATTAGAATAAAATTAAATGATACACTAGGAATTCTGGAAACAAAATTAATAGGGTTCTTGTTAAAAATGATCATAGTAAAATGTTTTATCTTTTGACAGAGATAACACCACTATTATCGTTAGTTTAATTTTTTTAATTATAATTGAGTTCCGTAAGATAAGCAGAATATACACGTTTGACATTTGTAAACTTAATGATTTGACGGAACACCAGTTTAATATTTTAGTATTTAGTACTATTATTATGTAGTAAAATATACAGAATGAAAGTTATATATATATATATATATATATATATATATATATATATATATATATATATATATATATATATATCTTACTGCATGGGCAACATTTTCACAATTCAGTGTTAGTAACTTACATAAAATAAACGACACATAATGAATTGAGAGAAGACAAAAAACATGGTGCTTTGATCAAAGATTATTAATATATTTTTCATCTTTCTGAGGAGATACTACCAGTGCATTTGTTGTATTGTCATTTCATTATTGTAATTAATATGAGGTCAACAAGATTTGTAGAATACAGCATATGATATATATTGAATTATATCATAAATTTCACAGGACATTTTTATTATATAAGGTTGATAAATTCTTCATAAAGCTAACAAAAGTATTATCAGTATATATATATATATATATGAAAGATTTTACTGCATGGGCTTTTTTTCCCACAATTTGTGTTCAGTGATAGTAATTGTATTATTTTTGCAGTAAAGTAAACTCTTTCAAATTTGCACAAAAGGTGAGAGCTGCTTTGAAAATATTTCAGTATTAATTTGGCAATGCAAGATTAATGGTTTTCCATTATTTTGTTTGATTTGTACACAGAAAAAGCATTTCTCATGTAAAATTGGGTTTTTCGTTTCCTTGAATGCAGTTTTGAACTGCTTAACATGCCAGGGAATAATGGAAATATCACACACATCTGAAACCACTGTAAATGTCACATTTAGATCTCAGAAAGGCTTAATAATATTTCCAATGGTCCAAATCAGCCTGACATTTGGTCCGTATAAGCCATGTTTAAATTTGTTTTTATTCCATCAAATAAATAATCAATTGATATGTCACTGTGAACACTGACGCTTTGTTGCCCTGCATTATATTATTCCACTGAAACATCTTTATTAATGTAGCACAGTCAAACCCTAACCAAAATTAATATTGCAGAATCATCCCTGTACTTAATGTGCAAGGGACAGTTTTATGCGCAAATTTAATGATACATTCACTTGGCTAACATAAAAATTCATTAAAAAATAAAATAAGTGAGATCAAGAAAGGCCCTTATTTTTTGAATGGCTAGAATAAAGCAAAGCTTTAGAATATTATTCCATGGACAAGTCAATATCAGTTATAGGAAAAGAAGATCATGCATCCTAACCCCAAGGTTATACTTAACATTTTTTGTTTGAAAGTCATTTATCTTGACACAAAGTGATGGTTAAAGCGCAAATGCAAGCCTTTTCTCAAGGTGATACTTGCGAAAAATATTGTGTGCTAAGCTGCTTAATGCAGTTCAAAATAGTTGCCATCAAGGTCGTTTTTGACATATTCCACTTGTCTTGAACCGATATGTCTACTGTTATAGGTGGCCAGCTCTTCTTCCCATCTGACTATTGGTATTTCACTGTCTACATACTGTGAAGATACAATTTAAGTTGCACATCCCTCGCATCATTTTCAAGATCAAAACGAGCTCAAAATACTTAATTCACAAATATATCCTTATCTTTAATTATTAAACAATAATAGCTGAAAAATTCATATCAACCAAATGACAGGCGATGCTGAGGTGAAGACTTTCCATCAGTGAGAAGCTGTGCACTATCAAAATAATCCTGTCCTGAAGACGGGTACCTGCAGAATGATTTTCATGGAAGTGGCAGCTATAAAGTTTTACAAATGCAGTAGTAGCCAATATGACAAACAAAACGAGGACTGATGTGTGTGACAAACTATGTTCCTCACAGGATAGCATGCACACTACCATACAAATCCAATCCATTTGTGATATTATATGCAATATCCTTTTGTGTGGAAGGTAAGAAATGCCAGGCAATGTTGATGTAGAGACCTACCTTCTTTGAGAAGCAGCTGTGTGGTATATTAATTATTTCTTGTGTGCAGTGCATACCCAGCCATTTAACAGCATCATGATCAGCAAGGTATAGAGCCTGCAGTTCAATGGAGAACTTTGTCAGTGGACGTTGTTCACTGTGTATGACATGGTCTGTGGAGCTTCACAGCTACAGGTAGAGTCGGTGGCCTGGCACATCAGACAAGGTTAAATGCACAACAACCCTGTCCTGTCCAGAAACTGCTCAGCGTGGTCCACAGATGCCGTGGAAGGTTGAAGCCAGGAGGGCAGAAAAATTGCTCATCACTCCATGTCAAAGTAGCAGTCATATCCTGTGACAATGGACCTAACCAGATGTCTTAGAGCCAAGCGGACTGCTGGATGTGAAGTGATGTCCATGTACAGTGGAAGTTTCTCACTAGCATCAACTTTGGCCAGCAGTTATATGGTTGTTTCCTGACTATGGAGATGTGGAGGTTACTATGAAATGGTCGATATATGAAATTAATTGGACACAGTGTTCCAGAGATTATGTGTATAGTTGTGGACTATAATTAGCCTGGTATGCAAAGATCGAGCTTAGACAGGAGTGCAATAATCGACTGTCAAATAACAGAGAGCCAGTGCTGATGTCTTAAGTGTCTAAACACTAGTGTCCCAGGTTGAGCCAACCAGTTTGTGGAGTATGTTATTTCAAGTGCTCAGTTTTCTTACAATTTTCTTCTGGTGGTTGTAGAATGTCAGTGATCTGTTTAAAGTCACACCAAGTTATGTTTGTATCAGATCGTGTTTTATGTGCTGCCCTTTTAGGAGGATGCAAAGCTCACGGTTTGTACTGGCATTGTTAAGATGGAAGACGCTGGAGACTGTCATTGTTGTGCTTGGCTGTATGCGCAATTTCTCCAGATCCTTTATCAGTACCTCATGAAGCTCAGTAACTGAGCAACTTCGGGTCCCGAGAGCAATGTCATCTGCGTACATGAACGTATGTGACTGTTTTTCAGTGTGGGAGTCCATTAGTCTGACGTCTCCACGAGTAGCAGCTCTCTTAGATGTGAACTCTGAAGCGCCGGTCGCAAAGGAACAGTTTGATGGTCTCAACTATCCAGCGCGACAATCCCTGGAATTTTTCAACAGTGCAACAAGCAAGATTGTGTCATATGCGGCTGTTAGATCAAGGAAAACAACTTCAGTTTTAAAGTTCCTCTGAAAGTCGTTTTGCAACCATTTGAAAAGTGTGACAAGATGTACAGAATTTGGAAACATCACTTTTAATTTTAGGCCAATAAAAATGATTCAAGTTCTTGTTTTGATAGATCTTATAGAATCCAAAGTGACCAGTCAGGGAATTTTTATGTGCTGGACTAAAAATATTCTGTCTATACGTCTTAGGAACAACACTTTAATAGCTCTATAACCACTTGTTACCAACGGGAACCTCAGGTGGTCTCCATTTCCTGATAAGAAATCTACTTGGCCTCACTTTCGCTAATAACTTTTTGAAACAAGAGGGGGATATCGGGTTGTTTTTGTCTTGTTAGACAACAAGTGATTCACTTTGTTCACCTGATTTAAATAAAGAGAATGAGTAGTAAAAAAGGATCACTTTCGTTTGATCAATACAAGAAAAAGGTGACCTCATCAATAGACTTACCAATAAATGTGTCAGCCAAAGGAATAATTTAGTCATCAACTTCGTTCTCAATAGCTCCTTTAGACACGTCTCAAGTAACTGCACATGCAGGGTATAAATCGGGGATTTAATTTTCAATAGGATCAACATTTTGATCCAAACAAAGCTTGTCAGTTACAAGTGTATTACCACAACCTTACCTCGAGCTAAGATACTGCCTAGCAATATATGGCCACCCTCAATGGGCAAAGAAGCACCGCTCCAACTTGCACACGTCCTGATACTAAGTCTGATGACAAATTTACGCAGTGGTGAAGAACATTAACAAAGCAGCACTATACTCCCTGAACAAGAACACTTTCACTAGAAGAAGGCTTGTCAGATAAACGCAACGTAACTGATCATAAAATACATCGAGAAGCTCCTGTGTTCCTTAATATTTTACTATGGATATGAATGGCAGTTACATTCCTTAACAGCATCAAAATTAGCCTTTTCATGTATCGACAGTGAAGTGTAGACTTCACGAGCATTGCCAATAAGTACACTCCGTAATAACAAAGCCAAGTGCTCTCTTGGCCATTTCAAAATCTCAGTAACGTTTCCAAAACGTAGGAAAATATGTATCTATTTATTTTCTTTACAAGGGGCTACTAACCTAATATTTTTGGTAGCATAAAAACCTGAACTTTCGTGAGGGGATTGTTTTCGGCATGGTGGTTCAAATTCTTTTAATTTCAGTTGCATTTCCCTGTCGTCTTTTTCACCTGTATTTCTCTTTCTTCTTTTTGCATATGCAATTTCATTGTATCTCCTTTTCTTCTTTCTGCATTTGCATTTAGTTTTCCTCTTTGTGAAATTTCATTTTCATTTCGTTCTCTTTTTTCTGTCTTCTTTCTGATTTTAGATTTCCATCATTCCTTTTTAATGTTGAAGATTTCTTAAATATTTCCATCAGGTTTTTTAATTTCAATTCTATTACTTTCATTTCAGAGCCACATACAGATTTACTATTTAAATTCAAAGCACTTGTATCAAGATTTACCTTTTCTGTTAAATACTGGAACAACATAATTTTAGTTTCTTGTTTTGACAAAGATGCTTTCACTTCCGAAATCGAACATTGTTTGGAAGCTGAAGTAACTTGTCCCTTGTTAAGGTCTCCAAACCTTCCTGAGTAGGATCTGAAATAAAACTCTCTACTCTTGATGGCATTGTGAAAGCTTGTTGGTTTTACGATGTGAAATTAAAATAGCAGGGACTAAGACAGTTCCGGAACAAAATGAATTTAAATTCCAGAACAATTTTAATTTTTATCAAATATTTCTGAAATTTGTACCCTGGTTGAGCCCCCAGCTGACCTCACTAGCCAGTGAGATCTTATTGCAAACTTGTCAACAGGTTCAACATACAGGTTGAATTTAATTTGTAAACACCTATTTATACCTCAGTATCTTTTAAATAGAATATATACGCATGAACAAAAAATAACAACATAATATATTGTTTATAGATGATCACTAGAATTTAGTCATGAGAATAAATTACACACAATACAGATACATGCAAATACCAAAGGTTAAAAAATAGAGATATACATGACAGAAGGGAAGAATTGCCAGGCAATGTTAACGTCAAGACCCTCCATCGTTGAGAAAAGTGTGCGCACCACCGAAGCAAATAAATAACTTGGTCATGGAAGTAACAAACTATGTCCATCCAAAAAAAAATCCAATAATCCGTGTCGATTGCGACTTCCACTGTCAGTGGAAGGGAAGAAATGCCAAGCATTGTTGACGTGAATGATATTCATAGTTAAGAGAAGTGTGAGAACTGCCGCAAGAAGTAAATAACTCGGTCCTGAAGATACAGCAGTTCTGAGCATGGGGTTGAAGAACCAACCGATAACAAACTATGTCCCTCACAATGTAATGTTGGCACCAACATAGAAAAATAGTCCAGTAATCCATATTGACTGCCACTGCGACTGTCGGTGAAAGGGAACAATTGCTAGTTTCTATGCAGTGTTGACTTCAAGACTCTCCACCGCTGAGAAAAGTTTGCACTCTAACGCAGTACATGTACATAAATTACTCGGTCCTGAATGTACCAGTCCTGACCATAGAGTTGAAAAAGCATGACCGACGGGGGCGGCGGTGTTTCTCCCCTTTCCCGGCTAAAAAAAACAAAACAAACAAAACACAAAAAATTGACCTTCGTTTAATTCTTGCTCAGGTTTATGTGATATTCGTACTTTGAGTAAATAGACACATATTCTGTTCCTTTGCTGCCATTTCAAGGAGAGTCAGAGACAATTTTAAATTCTGAACCACCACTCTACCCCACCCAACACTTGACCTGATCTGGCAATGAGATGCAATCGGACAACAAACTATGTCCCTTACAGTTAAGTGAATAAAAGCCAAGCAAGCGTGATGTCCAGACTCTTCATCGTTGAGAAAAGTGCTTACATTACCGCAAAAAAATGTATAACTCAGTCCTGACAATACCACAGTCCTCCTGATCATGGAGTTGAAGAACAAGAAATTGTGTCCTTAATTCATCTTCTCTGAGTGGGCATTGCTATTTCTTGATTTTATGACAGGGTTGGTTTACAATGTGGAAAGCTGGTGATAATGTATTAATATGAGTTAATAAGTAAATATGTTGAACAGCGGTTGCTATCGGGGACTAAATATTGGTTGATGAAGGGTTGTTGTATTTATTCATTTTATCCATCAACTTTTGTTAAATTTGTGAGGATTCAACCTTGGATTACCTACATTACCTAGACTCCAGTGCTCAGAGTGACAAAGTCTCCAAGTGATCTCCTAGAGCTAGTGAATTTGAGAGGATTCTGTCCAAGTATAAGCTAATATGTTACCTAGCACCCGTTTCTTTGCGTGGCCGAATTATACAATTCAAAATTTGTCGCAAATAAAACTGGGTCAATGAAAGATTTTGAAAAATTTGAATTTGAACCTAGTTTAGGATTTGATCCACTGTTCAAAAGTTGGATGATCGGTGTTAATTAGATTGGATAGTGTTTTGATGACTGGGAAGATTAGAGTAGATTAGATTAGATACAAGAATTCAACTAAACAACTAAATCCAACTAAACACCTTTTTAATTATATGGTGCTTGAATTTCAGATTTGGCTGGCTGGCTGTGTGTGTGTGTGTGATTTAGATTTTTAACGTAGCCTTAAAAAAATTTGAGTCATATCGCTACGATGACTGCAGTTGTGACAGTTTATAGTGATGTCTAGCACTGGGGCATCATGCCGAAGACATGTAGCATGATGTCCCACCCAGTCACATTATTCTGACACATGGCCGACCAGTCCTAACACTAACATCTTAATGTTGAGCGCCAAGCGAGGCAGCTGTTATTACCATTTTTTGTAAGTCTTTGCTATGACTCGGCCGGGGATTGAACCCACGACCTCCCGCATCCGAGGCGGACGCTCTAACCACTAGGCCACCGGAGCGGTGGCCGGCTGTAAATTGAAGTCTAGTTGATAGGTTCTGGAAGGCTGTCGGGTCTTGTGGATTCGATTGTTGGCAGTATGAATGTGTAGTTGGTGGGGGGGGGTGCTGTTTAAGGCCTATGGAAATCCAAGTTGAAAAGGTCGTGGGCAAGTCTAGGGTCAAGTCTTTTACTGACCCCCATTTAGCGTCAAGGTAAGTTTAACACTAGGTTATATTGGGCCTATATAGTTACAAGGGAAAGTTGGGTTGTTGTATAGGGATAATAGGAATGGAACAGGTGAGGTGAAGTCACGGTACTTGACATTGGTAACGATGTAGCAAGGGAGAGACACATACAGGAGAGAGATGTACACAAAGGCATATAAGTGGCCTTGAAAAGGGCCTTTGGTTTCTTCTTCTATTTTCACCAGTTCTTCCACCATCTCCTCACTTTCTCAATTATTCATTTCTTCTTCTTTTCATGGTCTGGTATTTGACCTAAATTTTTCATGCTTCTTGATCCAGTTTTTGTTCATTTTGTCAAAGTCCTCTTTTTTCCTTCTGTTTTTTTTTTGTGTTTTTTTTGTGTCATCTCTCTCTTTAGTCCAGGTATTTTTAATCCTTTTCACCTCTTCTTCCAGCATTTTTCTCATCATTTCTTCTGCTTTCTTTAATTGATCTAGCCCCCACTTTACAAACGACCACTCTGTGAAATTCGAAATGTCTTGCACAACGCACCTCACTTTGATTACATTATCAAGGGCCAGCTTTAATGTTTCCACTCACATTTACTTAAGCTGAATGAAGCCTCTTAAGTTTTCTACTTTCTCATCTATCATGCCCTGGCTACATTCAGGCCGGTCACATGTCTTCTCACAAAGTCTTTGTTAACTGGATACCTCCATTCATGTTCAAGCCTTTCCATTACATAGGCTGCATCCACCATCCAGTACAAACTACCTTTCAAGTTGTTGATGAAATCCATTTTCAAAAGGTGTTGACTAGTCAACGCTGGGTAGCCAGACTGATTGATTGATTTCTTGGATTATAAAGGCGTTCGCGCATAATGCATGCGCCTTTGGTTAATTCCTGCACAGCAGGATGCTAATTGTTCCTGGGCGTTTATGCACTCAAAGAGTGCTGTTAATTGAGCCGTCAGATAGCGAAACATGATATTTCATGCTACCTGAGTGATAGGCTGTCATGAGTGGGAGTAGACCCAGCACACACTTATGTATGAGTCGTCTGTACCATTTTATTGGATGACAGGGAATAGAACCGGCACTCATTCATTTTTTGTTTTTGGGGAGGTATTTTTGCGCGCATTGCACGCTTTTTTGTTGTATGACCGAGGCATGGGAGAAAGTGGCCAGGAAGGCAAGCGCCCATCCACAGGAGTGTGTCCGTCGACTCCGGGATACAGGCTTAAAGTTTTCTTATTATACGAATTTTGAATTTTGGATCTTTATTTCCGAAAAGTTCTAAAAATGTACTGAATTTGGAAAAAATACTCTGTGCTGTTTTGTATTTGTAATTGATAGAGAAGTTGAGGAGCAGGTACGGGGAGATTGTTAGAGGGTGGTAGAAGTAGGGGGTGATAGAAAGAGATTATTTTAAGTTAAGGGGGTATATTTATTAATGTTTTAGGAATAATTTAGAAAGACGGACATATTTGCAGAGTGTTCAGGTCTCGTGAGCCGTATCAAAGGCGTATGTCTTTGGTTTAAGCCAGACTTACTTACTTACTTACTTATATTGAATTAACGACGTTTTCGCCCAACAAGGGCATATTCGTCGGTTTTATTCCTGCAGAGCGAGATGTTTAATTACTTCTGGGAGAAGGAATAAGTGCCTCATTCTCAAGGCATTTTTCACATAACACTATTTGATTTAGCCGTCAGGTCGTAGGACTATTTAAATCCCTAACGACCTTAATTTAGGGCTATCCATGAGTGGGAATGAACCCAACAAGCACTCGCGTTAAGTAATGAATTTCAGTCTGCCATCACTGAGCATAGGTGTCAATCAAAGCAGTATGTAACGCCAGTAGCGATTGGTCGTCACTATGACGTCACATCGGGACACCCAGGCTAGACGGGTGGAAATAGTTCCACATCTCCGTGAATGTACGAATGTCCGGGAGAGTAAGGACGAAAAGAAACCCGGCAAAAAAGACGCGAACGCACAAGAGCCCTCAAACGTCAGCCCGTACTTGATCAAATCTAGTCCAGCTGTTTTAACGGACAATAAAAAGTGCCAATAATGTATAAGCCACCTGTGCAATTGTTCAAATCATCTAAATCACAAATTCTGAAAATGATTCATTAAGAAGTTGGAATTTAGTGTACAAAGTGTACATTCGATATATTAATTAAATATAAATCGGTAAAGTCAAAATGACTTATGAATAGTTTGTATCACGCATAATAAACGGATTAAATTAGGATACTAAAAATAGAGATATTATCAAAAGCAGTTTCGAGCCAAAATGGAAACTGCATAATTCACTTAGGCAATTTTGGCAGGTAGATCGACGTTTTCCATATCTAGTTTACGTGGGGTCATCAGAAGGTAAGGCAGCACCTGATTTATAGCGCTGCTATCGTCAGTCCACGTGAGTCAGCCAGTACCACTCTTAACCCGAGGGTCCACCCGACCATTGGACTGCTAACATTCCAGCTGGTTATTTTCTTGCACACTGAATTGTACACAGTTTCCGTTTAACAACACTGAAGTGTAAAGTTTCCGTTTAACAACAGCAGTACCCTCATCTATTATTCAACAGAAGACTCGTTGATATGCAAGTATTACCGGACTTTTGTCTTTCTTCTTCCACAATTATGTGGGTCCCTATGTCCACACGTGCAGCATGTTTACCATGCACTCACATACCACTCCATCAAGATACCAGCCAGGCGTCTGATGTTACTCCCTTGTTATCGCCAAGTGAATGACTCAGCAAAAGCAGCTTTCCAGCGAAGTAATTCAGCACTACTTTTAGTCGTCCCGGGCAAATATATCAATCCTTGTTTGGCTGGTGGCTCATCGTCTATTCAATCTTCGTGAATTAATTCATAGCCGCCAAGCGGACGTAGTGCTCCACGATGTTAGCTGGTTGACGTCCTCTTGCTGAATTAATGAATGTTAGTTAATTAATTTAGATTTAAGTGGTTTTCGCACAGTCGTGCATGTACCACTGTTTTATGCCTTCACGGTAGGCTCTTTGATTACTCCTAGGTGAAGGAATTCGAGTCACTTCCCCCAGGCTTTTATGTGCTCACGGAGCACTGTTTGATTAAAGCCGTCAGGCAGTGGGACTAAGATTAATCCCTAACTGTCTAAATGGAGGGCTTAATGGCGATTGGGAATAGACCCAACACACACTCGACCTACTTAATTAATGAATGACGACCGCTATGATTGACATACTTCAAGCACGGGCGTGAAGGAAAACATACCTTACACTCACTTCACACATTATCTACTATCGACACAGATGGGAAGTGGAAAAACAAACCCCAAATATACCATCCACACAAACGTACGAGAACACATACAAACATACTCTACTATCAACACACGGGAAGATGAAAAAAAAAATATGCTATCCACACACGGGCATAGGAAAGAAAAACAAATATACTATCCACACAGAAGGGAAGGGAAAAAACAAATATACCATCCACGGGAAGAGGAAAAAAGCAAACCCATTATCTACTATTTACACACGGGAAGGAGAAAAAACAAATCCAAAATATACTATCCACACAACGTACGCGCCCACAAACAAACACACATACATACAAGCGTACGTGAACGCACACAAACACACACACATATCAGGAAAGAAGTGAGTGTTTATAATCACAATACTCTACATACACACGAATTGGCAACTTGAAAAGACTTTTCTAGAGTTGGTTAGCTCTGAAAAGGGCTGATTTTTAACTTGAGATGCACTTTTCAGTGATGACTCTACTCTACTCCTGCTTCCAGTTCGGTCTTGCTCTTGGGTGTGCAGAGGCTGCTTGACTGGCTTTAACACCCCACTTTTCCGTTTGTGGGATTCTTCTTGCCTCCTTCTCCTATTCCACACCCATGTATGTTGTTAGTAACGTGGTTGCTCTATCAACTCCTCCTCCCAGTTTCAGTCTGGGGGACCACGGGTGTCTGTGCTCGTTATAGTGGTTGTGGATGAGGTAATGACTGTGTTGGTGGCAGTAGTGGTGTTACCAGAGGCTTCACCTCACACATTGACCTAATCATCAGGTGAGGCAAGATCCTTTCTTCCTCCACTATCTTCTTTCTCTTCCACTCCTCTTTCTCAAGTCTGGCTTCCTTTTGTATTACCTCCATGGCCAGCTCAACCAGGAACCGCCTTATATACTCTAGGTGCATTTGAAGTTCGATCAATTTTGCAATTCTGCTAATGTTAGCGAGTGAACGCTGGGTAGCCAGACTGACGAACGCTTTCGATTTATATGTGTGAAGCGCTGACGTGAATGAAAATATGCCCTGTCACAAAAACTTACAAGACCCACATTACTATTCAACACATGGAACGCGCAGACCTAAAAGAAACACTCCCTCACTTCATACCTACACACACTAACTACAAACACAAACACATACATACTATTGTACAAGCTAGGAAAGCGAAGTGCTTATGGACACACTTCTATTTTTTGACATAAAACAGAAAAACGAAATGCTTATAGACACACTTCTATTTTTTAATTTCGGGCAAACATAAATCCTCATATTTTGGCAATTTGACCTGTGTGTCTTTTCTAGAGTTTTTGGGATAGCTCTGAAAAGGGTTGTTTTAGTGGACGGTGAGTTATGGTCTAAGATTGCGTTCCCGTCTGGCGGCAGGCTTTCCCATATGATAGGGCCTGCTTCTTCGGAAAGAGGAGAACTCTTTCTTGTCTACACGACATCAATAAATCCTCTGTCTGGCTCCTGATGTTGTTGCTGTTGCTGTTCTCTCTGCTCTCTTTACTTCTGAGGTCTATACTTCTCCGTCCACTCTTCCTTCTCCCTCTTGATTTTATCTCTGAAGAGTTTTTCTATCAGGTCTTCGGTCACTTTAAACATTCTGATATTCTTTATCTCTTTAGGCTTTGGTATCAGGCTTTGCCTGACACGACGCGAATTCGCGTAAGCTACGTTCAGCATGGCTAGTCTTGAACACATCTTCATAGGAGGATGAGTCGATGGATATCTGACTGGAGACTGACTTGCTCTATGTTGTTCAAGTGCGGACGCGATAGAAAACATCTCTATGATATTTGTTGGGTCGGAACGCTATGATAGTTGATTTTAGAGTGAGGGATAGAGAGGTCAAAGAGCATGTATAAAGATAAAAATTGAAAATAAAGGACATAGGTTTTTTCAAACAACCAACAATTAACAATAAAACAGGTTTATTTTCTTCAAACAAATAAACAATTTTTCAAGGAAACTATTTTGAACAAGGTTGAAAACGTTGTGAAATAAAGTTCGATTTCCACGAATGTAACTCACTGGGTCATTGATGTACACTACACTGTTTCCTAGCTAAAGATAAGAGATAGCCATATGGTCGCAAAACCATCGATCTACTTTGTCATCGTTTATAGAAAAATGACGATCAAAATAAGCAACTAAATGTTCTAAATCTAAAGAATATCAAAGACTGCGTTGATGAAGAAAATACACACAATATTGTCCACATACCATGGAATCTCTGACTTGTAATTTCACATTACTGAATCGTGTCGTCTGGGCATTTCTTCTCATAAAGTCGTCTTCCAAGGTAGCAATCCATACAAATCAAAATACTCAACTAAACCCTCTTTAGAAAATAGACGACTACCAAGCGGGTTCCTGAGAGATGACTGTCATCCGTGTTGATGATATAAGCTTGACGGTCTTGAGGTTTGCGATGAGGCATTTCATCTTTAGTGCACACCACTAGATTCCAAGAAGCAGTGTAAGAACTGTGGTTCAAAAGATAAAAAGGTTCCCAGGTATCCATTTTTTTGTTGTTGTTTTTACTTGTTTTTTTCTTCACAGGTAATGATAAGTCATCAATTTAATCCGAACGTTTGCTTAAAAATCTCTGTTAAGTAACCGTTTCTTCGCTCCGTCTCCTCACCCTGAGCTAAGAGAGCTTCGATGCGATGGATCTCTTTAGCAATCTAGGAAGGGAATGAATGATCACGTAAGTCTTTAAATTACTGATGCAACACGTTTTATTCCGAGATGAGACCCTGTCCGTCGTCCATTTGTCTAATTTTTCTTCTTGACTCATCATCAGACATTTATCGTGTTGAGTTTGACTGTGATGATTGTTTAGAAATCCATAGAAATCTTTCTTGATCAATTCCGTAATTGTTTCTGCCAGGTGTTTGGCAAAACAGGAGACTAAATGTTCTTGTTCTAGCCATGTGGACATAGGTGTTTCTACCTCCCTCGTCAGCGTTCGTGGCAGAATCCACTTTGAAAGGAATGACACACAGTAACGGTACAGATAAGTGTGTCCCAACACGTTGTGCTTCACTACATCGGAGTACACAAAGATCAAATTGAGTCCTCGGATAAACCAGGGAACGAAATAACTTGGTAAAGCAATCATTGTTGGAAATGAGTGGTAATTCGTTTTTGTTGATCATCGTCATCCTCATCTCAACATCCCCACCCAATAAAATGGACAGGTTTTTCCTCTCCGAAAATTTCATCAGCAATCGACGAGCCGCTTTATGGTACTCAGTGATGACACTTTTTTCTGACACTCTCAAAACCTTTGCCAAACACCAAATATTGACCGCTAAAATAATAGCTTGGGGGAATTATGAAGTTCTGTGTTCAATTTTGAGTTTGTGAGTTCTGTGTTTTATTTTTACAATCTACATTGGTATTGCACTTGCTCGTCACGTACTTCGACCACAAAAATATTTGATTTGAAAGGACATTTAGGACAGTATAGGTTGAATGATTTCGACCAAAGCTACTTCCTAATGTGCGTCGTGATTCATTTGCATGGCATGAGGTAATTTTTCCGTCTAAAAATACAAAGTGTTGTTTGGAAACAACTCCATGGAACTGACACTGGGTAATTATAAGTAAATTGGTTGTTATTGTTCATAATTACAGAGTTCTGCTGCTGTACGAGGGATCACTCGAAGCCAGAGGAGTATCTAAAAGAGGACTGCTGTTATGGTTATTGTTGGAGTGGCGACTGACGTTGGACGCAAGGCTCCCGTTGTTCAAGTTTGAGGAGTATTTCAGGGAAAGATTGGGAAAAAGGTAACCGATGATCAGTAAAATGGTCCACAGTTATTTGTCTCCTTGTTGCAAACGCAAATTTCCAATGACAGCACCGATGACACAATACACCAAAAGGATTTGGCAGAAAAAGGTGACTTGTGTTTTAGTCACACGTTCTCAACACCACACCCACAAGGGTTGCTTTTGTAGATCTTGCAGAGACGAACTGGGTGAAGGAGTGGTAGCAGTTGAGTATATGTTGAAAGGCATGATGGTCACTTCTTTTTATAGTCTATGACTTGCGAAGAGTCGATCCATGAATCAAAACTGAGAAGATATCCTTTCCAACGTACTTTGACTTTTTTTACACGTCCTTTTCCCACTTTACGGGTTTTTCGTTCGAGAATGCTTTCGATGTCGTACACTTCGTCATCGTTTGTGGTTACATGTTGTAACTTGGGTGAGTAAAACGTTCCTTTTAAAACTTTCACTTTCATGTCGTTCAATTTATAGACGGCACAATGACGACCACGCACTCGTCCAGTGACAAGAAACAATTCGGTGGTCCAGTTGGGTAAGTAACGTTTGTCAAAAGTGCATTTGGTTTGCAAGTGCGCACCCAATCTATTGCTGCCAACACTTCACCTTTCCTGGAGACAGCCACCATCGGGAACGTACCAAACAGGCGCTCAAAAAACGGTCAGTTCGTTGTCGGGAGTCGCTTATTGAGGAGCACATCGGATACTCCGATGGTAAGATTGGTTGTACGCTTGTACCAGGTGCAGTAAGACGTTGATGTATTTGAGAGTGTGTTGATGCGCAAAATATTTTCACATATGGTCTTTAAAGGTGCGCTGAAAACGTTCCACTATGCAGGCTATAGTTTCGGGATTCTCGGAGGTGAAAAAACGAATGTCACGTTTCCTCAATTCTTTTTGGAAAGCTTGGTTCAGAAAGTAGGTGCCTTTGTTAGTTTGCCATTGAAAAGGGTGACGACCACGTCGTTTCAACACCAGTTTGAGGGCTCGCTCTAATTCACTGCTCGATTTGGAAGTCAATGGCACGACCCAGACAAATTTAGAAAAGATGTCGATGACACCGAACTAATATTTGTAGCCACGATTGTAGGTGGCCAAATAAGAGACATCGGCTAAATCGGCTTCACATTGATGATAGATGCCAGCCACTCGGGTGAGACTTCTGGAAAAGTTTCGTCGAATGAGTTTGTGTTACAGTACGTGGCTTGTTCTCGTAACCATGGTTGCACTTGAGGTAAACGGAGACTTTTCAATCGCGTTTTAGCAGCACGATGCAATTTCTGAACTCCTCCATAACATGCAGGATGGCCTGGATAGTCGTAAATGCTGGCTAACACCTTCTCCATTTTTTAATAATTCGCACACTCTTCACTGATGATACTTGTTTTTCTTTTCTTCCGTGGGGTATTTTCTTGGATTGCAATGCTTTGCGTGTCCGGCGATCGATAGGTGTCGAAGAGGAGGGTTTCTGAACAGGGGTGATCGGTATTTGTTTCACTTCTGTCTTCACTTTCCTTTTCTCTTCTGTGAAAGAGGGGGTGACCATCATCTTTTTAATCCATCCAATTCTGGATGTAGTTGGTGTTGTTATCTTGCGTACTTTCTCTGGTGGTGTTGTTAACTTGCGTACTTTTTCTGGTGAAGTTTGAAACTCTTCTTCTTCTCTTTTCTCTGTCTTGGTCAATGGGGTAAGTGGTGGTGATGGACTTTTCATAAGAGTCTTAAAATCGTTCAGAGTTGGTAGAGCTGTTTCGTCTAAAGCCTTCTGGTGAAAGAGTTGCAGCCGTTGCAACACAAGACCATACCGTTGCGATGTTTCTGTTTCGGACAAATCGTTGCGATCCATCAACGATTGCAATTCGTGCTGTAACTGGCACATCTCAGTCAAATGAGGATTGCGAGGCAAATGCCGGGTCCGTTGTTCTTGCCAGCGATCGTAATCCATCCATAGTTTGTAATACACTAAAGTCAGTTTTCGTCCTTCCATCATATTTCAGGTGTCACGTACGAGATTTTTTAACTCCAGAGGTCCCTTTTATCTTCCTGGAAGCATGGGTAATATACTTTACAGGAGTCCCAACGCGGGCCCTACTATTGCTTTGGCAAGAGGTGTTAACAAGGGTAAAAATCTTTCGCGTTGGACCAACATCTTTGTCTTTTGACGGATGGGTATTTTCTTTTGAAACATTTGGTGAAGAACGTGTCAATGTTCGCTAAGCATTTTTTTTTAATTTGGAGACAAAGGTATCGTACCTTTCAAGACATTCAGACAACGTTCGCTCACGGTATCGATGAAGGCCTTGGAGGTTGTTTGAATGAGATTTTTTTCATGGGTGGAGAAGCTTTTGACAGAACGGACAACACGTCTCCCTGTTTGACTAAACGAGAAGGCAGCCCTTTCCTTTTCTTTCCTTTGGGGAGTGAAGAAGGCTGTTTTCTAGAGGGTGACATCTTGTGTCTATGTTCAACGGCACACACCCAAAAATACTCTGATGTCGATGACTTGGCAAATACACTTTTTTCTTTATCTATTGGACTATCGCTTCATCAAAACAGTGACGATATGTTTTCCAAAATCGCCAAAGAATCCTCCCGTTTTGTTGCTCCTCTTTTTCTTTGATCGATTGTGTCTTTTTTGGGGATGACGTCGATGCTTGGCTAAGCGTTTTTTCTTCTTCAGATGACGAGACTGTCCCTGTCATTATCCTTTTGGACAGGAGAACGACGATGGTGACGCTGTGCACTTCTTTGAAGGGACATCTTTGGGCGTTCAGGAACACACATAGAAGTACACTGAAATCCATGCTTTGACACGCGTAGTTTTATTACTTTTTTTGGGGAAAAGTTTTTGTTCAAGGTGTTGTTTAAAATGATTGACCATATGTTACATGCCCAAAAAATCCTCCCCTTTGCTGGCTTCTTGTCTTTCGACGATATGGTCTTTTCTGGCGGTGACGTCGGTGCTTGGCTAAGCGTTTTTTCAGATGACGAGACTGTCCGTTTCTTTTTCCTTTTCCTTTTAGGACAGGAAAACAACGATGGCGACGGTGTGCACATCTTTGAGGGACATCTTTGGGCATTCAGAAACACATAAACACTGATACCCATCCTTTGGTCGCAAGTCGTTTTTTATACTGGAATGCGTCGCTTCAGATTGTCTTTACGTCGCATCAACTTGATGATAGGTATAACTCGTGGTTGAGGGGTTCGCAACGAACTAACTAGGGACATTTCTTGCATGCACAAATCCAGAAATATCTGTAACATGTCCGATCTTTCTTGGACTTTGATTTTGGGGGCAGGTACTTTGTGTGAAGCTTCTACTGCTGCCAAAGAGGAAGAGGTTGTCATCGCTGGAGGAGAAGTTCTTGGCGACGTGGTTTTCAATTGTTTCATCAAATGAGGAAGACCGACTGTCAAATTGAACTTGGCAGACATCACACTTGCTACGGAGAACTGGAAGACCCTTAGGCTACTGGAGACGCGGTCACCGTCGCTTCTAGTCGTGTTTTGCGATTGTACGGTTGCATCATGGCCGAAGTACCTTTCTTCGGGGCAGAATCTGTTTTCTTGGGTCTACTCTGGGGACTTTTCTGTTTCTTTTTCTGTGGGCTTTTATTTTTCTGGGGCTGTGACCTGGTTTTAACACCACTGCTATTTTTCTTTTGGGTCCGTTTGGGGGTATTCGGATCCCATTTTAAGAGGAGCGAATGATGACACCTCCTAGAGAACCGCTACCACCAGGTTTCAAAATGATTTGTTTTTTGGTTTGAGTGTTGATGCGAGGATCGGCCAGTTGCGTCCTGGCTACTTTGTTTCTCTCAAAAAAGCCTTGGTTTCATGAGGGATTGAATGATGCCTTGCAGTAATAGACGTGTTTCTAAGACACGAGCATATACTTGTGGATTTTTTTTCCACGACAAATGCCGTACAAGGCACGAATCAATTCGACGGGAAGATGAGACTGAAGGGACGTCGTATTGACGCTGTGTAAGACACATCCAAAGTGTCAGAGCTTTTTATATAATTTTTTTTGTTAAATCGACGACGTGGACATGTACCCGACAGGTCCTCCTTATTCTTCCCAGTGGTGAAACAGATGGGTACGAAATTTGAAATAATGGGGGTAGCTTTTAAATCCGCCAGTAAGTAGACATGTGGGGTTTGAGATGTATCGTCGTATGCATGAGTCGGTTAAGGCGTTCCTATCTGTTTGGCTAAGACTTGCAAATGCGATTATCTCTAGGGCTTCTAAACAAGACCACGTGCTGACCATTGAGACTGATGGTACAATGGGCTTTACTTTGTTGAAATAAATTTTGAGTTATGTAAATGATACCGAGATTACGATGATGCCCTTCGCGCGTTAACCACAGTTTAATTCTTCTTCGTCTTCTCCTAACATGTCGTCGAAAATGATCAAATGGGTTTGACTGGGGTCAGACACGATCCCGTCGTCTTCGCCAGGAATGCCTTCCGCAAACACGATGTAATCTTTTTGACTTTCTCGTATGAGGCTGTACGCCGATTGCCACTCTTTGTAGGACCACTCGATCCGTTAAGGTGGAAAATCAATAAAAAAAAAGATGTTTATGCTTATTTAAACGTTTCACACATATTCTGTTTCACCTGAACCGCTAGGTCCGGCAATTAACATGTTGAAGGGATAGCGAAGATACCTGGCCTACCAACTGGCAGGATCTAAGTTTTCGTCGATGACTTTGAAAGTGGAGGAAGAGGGAGCAGAGACAGTAGAGGTAGACATAGTAATGGGAATGTCACTTTTGACAGAAAGACAGACAAGTTTTTATACTTTTTTCACGACACGCTTATCGCTTTTTAAAAAAATGGAATAACACCAAAGACAAAAATACATAAACTCACAATGGTTAAGTACAACGATCAAAGTGAAATATAAACGAGTCAGTGTACAACATGTTTTTGGTAACAAAGGTGACCTAGGAGCAGTGTGTAATGTTCTTAAAGTCTCTACACTGGGTACAGTCACACAGGTGTCCTCCAGGAATGGTTTTTCGGGAATGTCCATGACAGTCCTGTCCTGAAGGGTGTGGTTTTTCTCGATGACGGGTTCTTCTTCTTCTTCACTACTGGTTTAAACTTTACTTTTTTCACTGGACGATTGAATTTAGGATCACAACTCTTGGGCATAATTTTCCACTTCTTTGGCACATGCCTCGAAACCTTAACTTTTTCAGTCATGTACATCTGTCAAGTGAGGGTGTAAGCTACGTACACATCGTTATATACATATTTAGTACCTAAAAGCTGACGAATCTTTTTTCCCGTAGAGGTCGAGAAGTATCCTGATGAAAACGCAAGGCTTTTAACAGAATGGGTCTCTCTTGGACATTTAAAGGGACCACTTTCATGTTTTATTTGGTGATAGGTACTTTTCGTAAAGAGTCCACAAGAAATCGGCAGGTAAACGAAATCCCAGAACGGATGTCACTAAGACACACACCACACGTCGACCCCAAATCAATGAACACAGATCTCGTAATAACTGTTGGCAATCCAACACCGTTTAAATACTTTCATCGATTTCCTTCCACGGCATCTGTTGTATCACCACTTATATATGTTGTGGCATGGTAGCCTATTTTATACCTCTTTTTGTCGGAGGCAATACGTGTACTTCCTGCACAGAGATAATCGTACTACAGTGGCGGGTCTAAATGGTTTAGTCACTAACTTGCACATTACACTTCGTTCAGAAGTTTCCTTTGAACTAAGTTTATAATTGTGTAAAAGATTTTGATAATCCTTTAACTCTTCTTCTGAAATTCGTTGCATTATGTCTTCCTTGTAGTAAAAAGAAGCAGTCACTATAAACCGATTCTTCTCACCCACGTCCAGTTGAACAATGTCTGACTACTGGAACACTTTCATTTGAATCAGTCCTCTTACAGCATTCAGGTACCAGTGGTTTAAACATCGGTGACGGAACGGATGCAATTGTTCTTTGCGTTTCCCTTAGATTTTGAGCAGCTCTCTGTAAATGCGTTCTCTTAAATCCACAGGCAAACCACGAATGTTCTCTTGTAAAGTATCCATTCAGGGTCATCCAAGAATCAGGAATCGCTGGGTCGTGGCCAATAGCCTGGTTTATATTTGTAACTGAAGTAGTGTCCTGCCATAATCAGTCGTCGTTTACTTTGAAATATAGAATAGTTTAAAAATGGAGAAATGATTCTGAGTTGCAATTCACTTGTATTTTGACCAACTCTCGTTCAATGCGTTCTCTCAACTCCACAGGCAAACCACTAATATTCTCCTGTAAAACATCCATCCAGAGATTACTGAGGTCTCCCACTAAAGGTAGATAGTGACAATCTGGAGACCATCGAGCATTTTCCAGGTATGCCGAATCTTTCTGCTCCCAAAATGAAGCACTTGACTTTATCCCCTTCGCCCAAGTAGATAAATCCGGCGCTGGCTAATTCTTCGGGAGTAGGTCCTCCCAGATATTTAGGCCACCTTCCTTGGATCGTTTGAAAACGACTTTTCAAAGTCGCAGCAATCAGGCAAATGCACAGGGAACGAATATTTATTTTTCATAGGCTCGTTTCGATAAGGGTACGCTGAAATCCGCAGGAGTTTACTTAGGTTTGTATGGCATCCAAGTAGACGATTGATTTCACGCGGAGAATGACATTGACAATGAAAACCAGTAAAGTGATAAGGTGTTTTGTCACGAATGACATTGCTTTCGCATCCGTCAGGTCTGACAAGCACATCATCACTTTCCATGGTAGGTGTAGTGGTAGTAGTAGTCATAGCAAAGTTACCATAATGTCCTGCTGAAGTAATCATGGCAAAGTTTCCATGATGTGGTACTGAATCGCCGAGGTCACATCATATGGCATGGATCTCATCGCAAGGCACACCATCGCACTCTACTTGAGAATCGCCAAACTTTAATGATGTCTGTTTAAAAGTATTCATCTTTCTAGCTTGGTCTTTGTAGTAACAATGAATTATCGGTCTTGGACGTTTTACCTTTTCATATGCTGACCAATATCGACGTGTCTGTACGGCAACGTAAGGTGGTTCGCAAGTCGCACTCGCTTGTGGTACACAATTTGATACACTTTTTACCAAGGGTCGACTGAAAAATTGGTGTATGAGTAAGCATACAATCTTGTGCGGTTCGTAGATGGTCACTTTAATGTTTCCATCCTGTCCAGACTGCAAAGCTTCTTTCAGCACACCAAAGTTCGCCACTCGACTGGTGCGATAATTGGGAGTCAATCCTTTCACTTTGCACTCGGCGTGCGGGGGCCCCCAGTGGCCGAGTGGTCTAAAGCGCTTTCCGTCACGGATCACCGCCATCTCACCTCTGTCTGCCTGGGTTCGAGTCTCGGGTTCGGCCAATGTGGATATGTGCGATAGCTTGCCGGTAGCTTCTCGTGGGTCGGTGGTTCTTTCTGTGGTTTTACCGGGTTCTTCCTCCACCATTAATACTGACCGCCTTGTATGGCTTATCTTGTGCTGAAAATTGGCGTTAAACCCTATAACAACAACAACAACAACAACAACACTTGGCGTGCACTTTTATTTGTCCCGGTATTGGTAGCCGTAATTTTTAGGACTGCCACTTGCAAAACTTAGAATCTTGTCGCCAAAGTGCTCGTCCGTCCAGGCTCTTAAACGGTCGCCTTCGATTTTAGGGTACCAGTGACCCAAGCGATCGATGTAGATGCAACTGTCCGTGTCAAAATACAACAGGCGATCTCCTAACAGTTCTAAAACTTCGTACAATTTTAAGCGAGCATGGGCTCTCACGTAAGACGCAATGATGACCTTTCCAAATGCGGCAGCTTCTACAAAGTCCTGTTATTCTTCGTAATTGACTAAGACCAAGTCCTCACGAACGACGTCCACGTATTTCATGTATTTGCTTTTGTCGTGAATCATCTGGAAGTAGCAGGAAGGTTATGTCAAATACTCCGTCTTGGGTAAACACGGTCGTTTTGCCCTATAACCAATTTAACATCACTTTTGGAAACGATCGCCTTCTTTCGTTTTTCTCGATATGGTCGAAAGTGATGATTTCCTGCTCCCAGTATTTCTCTTTAAATTTATTTTGGTATTCGAGAGTGTGGCACCAGGATAAATATCCGCTGGCTTCTTGTTTCAGTTTCAAAAAGGCATCCATATAGTCGGCGAAAATGCCTTTCTGAGTTTGGACACCCTTCTGGTACTATTCTGTCTTGGGAAAGTGGTAAATTTCGTACACTTCTAACAGTTGGTATCCCAAGTCCAGAGCTTTAAACAATTCCACGCTAACCCACGTTCCCTTCAAGGCGCGTTCTTCCTGGGTGTGCTGACGAGTTCAGTCTTGATTGCACGTTTCGACATAAGTACGGCACAAGGGAAACATCAGTTTGCCTTGGCAATGGTGAGGTAAAACAGGATGGTACAAATCCGTGAGAGTCGAGAGTTTGCACTTGATCAAGCCTAAGTATTGTCGATTGTTGTGTATGTCGATCTTTTCCATCAGCAATTGCGGATGCCATGCGGAAAAGTGACAATATTTGTACACGTAAGGATGCAACGAACACACGTATAAGCATTTGATTTCTTCTCCTTTCTCCTCGTCGGCGTGGTACAGTAAACAGGTGACATTCGTCCGTCATCCATACAAACTATTCAGCGGGTTCAGCGGGTCAACAAGTTTGTAACTTTCCACGATGCGTTTAAACTCAGGATCGGTTTTCCTCCTACTGGTGTTCCCACATTTCCACCACTTGGTAGCCTTGCTGTTCTATCTTCACGCACCGTTGACAAGTGGCCTGGTACATGTCTTCCTTGGTTCGTTGTAAAAGCTAATTTTTAGTGCCACTTTGAGGGTAGCAGAGGGGACATCCGTGAAATAAGCATCCGTTAAACTGGTACTCGATCTTGGGGTTTTCTAAGTCCGCGCCAACCCCCGAATACGTTCCGATGGTCTTTTCGCCTCCTCCGTTTCGGGCATGTTGAATCCATTTGTCATCCTTGTCGCACAAGTAATGTAGCCAGCGTAGGGCTTTGGCTGAATATTGACGTTTAACAATGTTAGTCGTTTGAAGGCTTGTGAAAGCCAATGCGTTTTCGGGCATGAATCGATGGCGGTACACTAAAAAACACGCATTGGCAAAAGTGCAGGCTTCTTTCAAAGGATCGATCCCTCCGTGCCACATGAGTAATTCACGAAACTTTCCACAGCAACACCGTAAAATGTCCACGTCGGAACGACAATACTTTAACATTTCTTCCTGAAAGTAGAATGGGTCCCAGGCCTGAGTGTGGTACCAAGCGTTGAAAACTTCTTGTTGTTCGGTACGCATGTTGTCGAGGTCTTAGTAGTGAGCCTCAGGCAAATCGGGTAGAAAGCGGTGTTGATTAGCTTCCGCATTGAAAAAAGTGAGGCAAATAGCCTTTGATCATTTCTGTCATTCCAAACATTTTAGGCATTGGGCTCAAAGGCATGGCTAAGTAACTCATCGAAGCTTTAAATTGTACTTGTCCCACTTGCATGTAGATGAGTTTGGCTCCGTTTAAAGTCACTTTCGGACGTTCAGTACTTTGTTCCGTATAGTATCTGATAAGAAATTGCCCATCGTATCCCGAAAAATTGTGAGTCATCACCGTGTCATAGCGATGACAATCTCGGTAATGTTCGATGTCATCTTGGAAAACGTGTTCGCTCCTCGAAAGAATGTTTCACGTTCTCCAGGAATCTTACTACATTGAGGGCATTGACTAAAGCTAGGCCCTTGGATACACTTCTCGCACGCTCGATGAGCCACGCAGAAAATAGTAATGTGAATGTCTGTCTCTTGCATGCATTCGAAACCGAAAAAGATAAAATTAACTTTCTTCTGGTCATCCTCTTTCTCTTGATGATTGGAATGGTATTTTCGGATGAAGCATTTGTGTTCCAAGTCCACGATTTGGCGACAAATGTGACATTGTTTCTTTGCTGAACATACGTGTGCCTTGGCATTATTGGTACGTATGCCTTGTCCACAAGTCGGTATAATCGCAGCAGTTGTCAAGCACTTTTCTTCTGTGAACACTGCGTCTTCAAATGTTGTTGGTAACAGGCAGGAAAATCAAAAGTGCGCTGACAAGCTGGGCAATGCACCCGTTCTCGTCCTTCGTCCAGAGAGGGTTGAGAGACCAAACATCCCTCACGTTTCTATCCACAATACTTTTGCTCTCTAATGTTATAGCCATAGTCACAATTCTCCATTAATAACAATCCCAGGAATGCGGCGATACTGGTGATGTCATGGAAATGTTCATCGTGATAATAGACACAAATGTATTTTCTGTCTTTGAATTTTTTGCTTCGAAACAAGAAAGGTCCGCGCACTTCTTGAGGGTGTACTTTCAAGGTGTAGCTTGGTGCAAAGACGTGTTAAAATTTTTGCTTTTCAGGAATGCCATAGGTTGTGTCTTTGGATAGCTCTGCTTGCTGTAACAGGAGTTCTGTTTCTTTTCATTGTTAGGCTCGGTCCGATTGCTGAGTGTTCTCCCAGGCTCTTTTCCATTCTACCGTGTGGTTCTTGTCGCCGTACGTTTGTCCCACTACGATGGCATTGGATAAACACATATTGTCTTGAGGGTTGTTAATTCGGACGAGACTCTTTTTGTTGCTGTGAAGAATGTCCACCAATAACACCTTTTTCCGTCCTGTCCCTTGGGGAAGAGAAACGTGGGTCATGAACAGTATCGCTTTTCCATCTGTGATTTGAAACAACTTGTCGTTGGATTGTTGCACGTGTTTAATCTTGTCGATGACTTTCGAAGGTGTCAATTCTGAATGGCTGCTAAACTCGATCCAAACGAGGGACTTCAAACTGTCGTGATGAATTTTAAAGTCTCAAGCGATCGTCTTATTTGGCTTGACATTGTTGTTTCAGTGTAGATAACAAAGAATACCACAGATCTATGCTGAACCCCTCTGCTTTCTCCAATGGTACTTCGGACTTGAAATCTTTAAACTTCACTGTGTACGTGTAGGCCGTAGTTCTAAATTTTCTAGATGAGAGCTTTTCCGTCTCTCGAATGTGGTAATACTTTAGAGGAGTTAATGATGGGCTTTGGTTGGGTGTAGACTCTCTGGGTCCGGATTCTGGCTCACTCATGTCATCCTCAATATCAAAGGCATGAATCTGGGCCAAGACTTCAGCTAATGTGCAAGGCAATAAATCACGTTTCTGACTCTTACTATCTTCTCATTTCTCCACGAAATGATGCGATCGTTTCATCTTGACTGCAGAAAGTCAAATGACTACATTTGGAACGCCATGGTCCCCTATATCCATGTCTTCCCTTCCAGTATTCATTTCACTCTCAAACCGACCAGAACGATGGA
Source organism: Sinohyriopsis cumingii (assembly GCA_028554795.2). Taxonomy (NCBI): domain Eukaryota; kingdom Metazoa; phylum Mollusca; class Bivalvia; order Unionida; family Unionidae; genus Sinohyriopsis; species Sinohyriopsis cumingii. The sequence goes on from CM068830.1 coordinate 66,021,141, forward strand.
AAAGCCTGCACAGATCGAACTTCTGATCAGAGATTTGCGAGGTGTCATACGAAAGTTTTCTTCAGTCAAGCCGACGGAATATTCTCCATCCTTTAGAAGAAGTGATGTGATGTGATTTTGATTTTTAACGTAGCTTTAACAATTTTTCAGTCATATCGCTACGATGTCTGCAAAGTGGCAGTTTATAGTGATGTCTAGCACTGGGGCATCATGCCGAAGACATGTAGCATGATGTCCCACCCAGTCACATTATCCTGACACCGGGCCGACCAGTCCTAACACTAACCTCTTAATGCTGAGCGCCCGCATCCAAGGCGGACGCTCTAACCACTAGGCCACCGGAGCGGTTTCCTTTCGAAGAAAAAAATCAAGATACTTGCTAGATCTGTAGAAAGAAAGGGCGTTGGGCTACAGTGTCCAGACTGTCAAAAAAGTAAGACAGGTGTCAGAAGAGACAATAATCAAGATACCTGTTATCATTGTCAATGTAAAGGGCATTATTCTTCAGAAACCCCTATAAAAAAAAAAACAGGAGCAGAACGAAGAGATGGGTTCAAAACAGGAAGAAGATATATCCTCCCAAATGGAAGAACACAGAAACGTCCAGAAAGGGAAGGAAAAAAATAAAGAAGAAGAAAAGAAGACGAGAAGAAAGTGAAGAAGAACTGGGGGAAAAACCTGTGAAAGTGAAGAAATTCAAAAAACAGAGAACAAACACACACAAGAAGTCTATGAACGTTTTAAAGTGTTCTGTTGTGAACTGGATTGTAAAATTTGTACCAGACAGAAAACGTAAGTGTCTCTTGGTTTTGACTTACATAATCATAATAAGAACCGAACTCTCTCTCTCTCTCTCTCTCTCTCTCTCTCTCTCTCTCTCTCACACACACACACACACACACACACACGCACGTACATCATGGGCATAAAAGGGATTTTTAATTTTAATTGTTTTTGGCAAAATGAATGCCATCTCTTTTCGAGAAAGGTGAGTGACCCTGAAAAGGACCGTTGGGTGTTTTTTTATATATAAAAAACAACAAATCAGGAACGGGAAGCGATCAGCTTTAACTGCCTTAAGCCTTTGCCACGGCCAAGGCCTACTTCTAGACGAGAAGAAAGTGAAGAAGAACTGGAGGAAAAACCTGTGAAAGTGAAGAAATTAAAAAAACAGAGAACAAACACACACAAGAAGTCTATGAACGTTTTAAAGTGTTCTGTTGTGAATTGGATTGTAAAATTTGTACCAGACAGAAAACGTAAGTGTCTCTTGGTTTTGACTTACATAATCATAATAAGAACCGAACTCTCTCTCTCTCTTTCTCTCTCTCTCTCTCACACCGTTGGGTGTTTTTTATATATAAAAAACAACAAATCAGGAACGGGAAGCGATCAGCTTTAACTGCCTTAAGCCTTTGCCACGGCCAAGGCCTACTTCTAGACTCGATCTTGTTGATGATGATTTGGTAGAAATCACTAGGCCTGGTATCTCAGGTGTTGTAACAGGGTTAGGCTGTTTGGCTCAGGAAGATCTTTTTCTCTTGGGACGTAATAAATAAGTCTGATACATTTGTTTCAGACTCCTTAACTCTGCCAAAATGTCTAAGAGTACCGTCACCGTTTGACTTTCACTGTCCTCCTTGTCTCCTATACATTGTTTCTTCTCTGCTGCTACTTCTTCTTCCTGTCATTTCTTTCATCTTGCCTCTTCTACTTGCTGTTGCTGTTGAATGAGAAAAGCTTGTTCTGCTTCTTTCTGCTGCTGTACAAATTTCTCCAATTCTTTTTTCTCTCTCTCTGTTTAAAATCCTCGACGTGTGGTAAAGAAGAATGTGGCGAAGGTGCGAATAACGGAACAAATTCTTGCGAAAAAGAGAAAAATCCACTAAATCCCAATTAAAATCGGTCTCATCTGGAGGTAAGACTGTGTTGACTTTGGTAGCCGCTGATATGCCATCGCTTCTTGTCTCCACAGCCGGTGCAATTCATCGTCTTCTTAGTTTCCGTCATGTTTGAAAACTTTGTCGCGTTGATTCACTGCGCACAGACGCTAGTGCATCTGTATAGGGAATGTAACGTCACAGGCAGCTCTCTTCAGATTGGAATACAGACTCCACACAGTGCCGGATTTAGGACAAATGAGGCCCTGTGCTAGTTAAGTTATGAGGCCCCTTACTTGGTAGTCAGGTATACATACTCTGGGCCCTGAAAGAGGTAGGCCTGCTAGGCCTACACAGGTAGTTAGGCATACATACTCAGGGCCCTGAAAGAGGTAGGCCTGGTAGGCCTACACAGGTAGTCAGGCATACATACTCAGGAAGTTTAGGACGTTTTGACTTTTGAAAAACATTTGAAAAATTTATCGTAAAATTTTATTTTGCCAGGAAGATGGGGCCCCCTAGCCAACGGAGCCCTGTGCTTAAGCACACCTATGCACAATGGTAAATCCGGTACTGACTCCACACTGTGACTGAATTTTGTAACGTGTATCGGGATTGGTGAGAAAACTAAATCCGTTTCGATCCGCTCTTCTACTATAAATAACAACGGTTCACTACATTCCCTTTACACGTTCTTGTCTCAACGTTGAATCATCTACCGTCGTATCGTCGATGCTGTTCCATACGGACTTATGTCAGATCATCATGGACAATCATCCGGATCACCGATACGAGCGTTTTGAATAGGAGAATCTACGTGGAGAGACAATGCTGTCTGAAGAGAGTCCTCATCTACGGTCCAGACCAGAAATCAGAAGAAGTTTGAGGAAGAGAAGAAGACCTATGCGATGCCTCCTATGTTAACCGAATGCTGTTTATTTGTCTCTCTCTAGAGTAGCGCGTATTCAGGTCAGACCCTTGCTACATTGTTACCAATGTCCAGTACCGTGATGTCACCTCACATGTTCCATTTCTAATATCCCTATACAATAACCCAACTTTCCCTTGTCGCTATACAGGCCTAATATTCCCCATGTTAAATTTCTTTAACGCTAAACGTGGCTACGGGGTCAGTAAAATTCTTGACCCTAAATGTTCCGACGACCTTTTTTACTGGTGGCCTAGTGGTTAGAGCGGAAGATCGTGGGTTCTATCCTCGGCCGAGTGATACCAAAGACTTGCACACCAAGGTGTAGTTAGGGTTATGGGAAGGTGTAGATAGGATTATCTTAACCTTGGCTAGCGAAAATGGCATCACTACAGATTTTGAAAACGTAAAGCATAAAGGCTATAAAGAGGGCACACTAGTTAACCATTATATATTAATTTATGGTTTGAATATCACCTGCGCTTTACAAACAAAACGGGAGATTCTTTACTAGCACGGTGCCATATTAGCATAGGCGATGTTCATCCGATTTTAATCAGATTGAGGCGATTTTTTCAGACAAAAGAAACCGTGTAGTTTGCCATCTTCGACAAGCTGCAAATAATTCCTTACATTTCTAGAACTTTGAGAGTTACACGCCTTATAACATACATATGTAAGAGCTACACTTTTTTATCCGTTCAGTTCGTTTTAAAAAGCATTTAAACTTGACCTGGCAAATACTGAAACTTGAGTTTTTCCTGAAAAAGAAGGACCTTCCTAGCAACCGTAATTAGTCAGGAGTTTACAATGACAGCTTCTGTTTAGTTAGTACACAAGCAAGTTGACGATGTTACGGGCAACTGCGTGACAGCCAAGTTAGAAATTAAAAAGTGATGAATGAAATGTTTGTATCCTTGATGCAAGTCGTTGTAATTATCAGTAGAGGGCACAAACCACTGGGGTCTGATGTTTATCAATAAGATACGGCAAAACCTTGTGACAGCACAAAATATCCTTATCTGTAGTAGTCTTAATGTTTAGTACCGATAAGGATATTTCGTGTTGTCATATATTTTCTCATATTTTATTAATAAAACGTCCGACTCCAATGATAAAAAGAAACGGAAGGGCAAGTACTATAGTTTGACATAAGCGTATGTGTTATACATTTCAGAACTGGAGAAGGCAAATAAATAAATAAATAAATAAATAAATAATATATGTTCTGTATCGCTGATGATTTAACTGGCCTAGTCTTACGAGGTATTGATTTTATGTTTAATATGATAGCGCGGCTGCAGACAGGAACTTCCTGATGTAAATACACAAGGTATGCTATTTAACAAACTCGTTCCGGTATGCGAGCAATCAGTCGTTAACCAGGAAACCGTCGACATGGTGCTGATTGCACTGGTTAGCGAAAGAAATTGTAGGAACAAGTTTGCATTTCACCGTCAGGCATGGTCCACACTGCTTACAATCGCACTTAGTGTATTTTGTATGCTGGCCGTTACGGCTGTAGAACATGTCAGCCTTGAGAATTTTAAGAATGATGGGGTTGTCCCAGACGTCATTGATGAAGTGCCACCGAAACTGTTGCAGGTAGATTCTGTTTGTTTGAACTTTCTTTTGTACACATTTTTAACAAAAAATTAAACAGTTAATATTATGCAAGCTACAGTAAACGCAAAGCTGGACGTATAAAGGAGGTTGTCTTAAATGTCTATAATCAATTCCATTTCAGTCAATTAGATCTAAATATAGAGACTTGGTGTTAAATGCAGGGGAAAGATACAAACAGCATATAACTCACGAATGGACAACTTTGTCCACGGTGCGGAGCGGATAAGTGATTTTTAAAGCCATACCTTATGATATAAATTAAAGGATAAAACACGTCACAGATTCGATCCGGCCGTATTTTGCACACCCCTGATCTACGTAAAGCCCCGCTGGATTTTAATCTACCCAAGTGTCATTCAGTGTGACAGGCTATCACATACACCAAAATAGTTCTCAACATTCATGATTCAAACTTGGACTCGCTGCTTACGTATGAATGGTCACTGATTTAACTTCAGTCAATGAGATATTACATTTTTTTTTTTTATCCGAGTCAGATATTTTTAATCTTGGGGCCATATACACCAAATAATAATGTAACGTCTCATTAACAAACCCGGCTGTGCAGTCATAATGTTAGACCTGTAACATGCCGCCCCATGTACTGATATAACATTAGAAGTTGTTGTCTTAAAGCAAATATTGACTTTAAAGTTGCAATTAAAATATAATTCTTTTTATTGTGTTGTAAACAAAACTGAGCATTTTCTGGCATTTAAGTGATCATGATTTTCTTGAAAACTAATGTTTAAAATTCAAATAAATTTCTATTTGAAATTAATTTTTTATATTAGCAATTTGAGTCATTTTGTGATATCAGAATTTTCAGAAAATTAAATAAGTTTGTAGTTTATATTAATAATTTAAGCACTTCCTTATATTCCATATTAAATGATTTTCGTGTAGTAGAAAACATGTTAATTTTCTAACATGTACTATTACATCAGAAGCAAATGATTTCTATTTTACAGGTGCAATATGGCAGTATTGATGTCCAGCCTGGGATGATTTTGACCCCTGCTTGGGTCAAGGATCCTCCCAATGTGGAGTACCAGGGAGAAGTCGGAGCATACTACACACTGATCATGCTTGGTATTTTTTGGTTAACTCACCTTGTTAGAGGCAGTGTCAGTCTATGGTACATCCCTATGTTTCATTATTGATCCTTTTACCACATTTATAACATCAGATTTAAAACTGGAGCTAAGTTTAATCTAACTCGATGAATATGTTCTTAAGAACTGCTCTGTTATGGGTTTCCTTGCCATCATGTGGCCAGTATTTCAGCCCGATACAAAATATATTTTTTACATCTCCAAAACTACAGATCTAACTTTGACCAAACTTTGTAGGAATATATTTTATAGCTTCCTTTGGCAACTTTGTGGCACATTTATTAGCTAGGTTGAATATGTATTTTGCACATCTTCAAAAACACCATGGTACCAATTTTGATCAAATTTTGAAGGAAATTTTCTTCAAGACCTGTTCTGCTAAAATTGTATGTGTGTGTGTGTGTGGGGAGTGTGTGTCTTATCTAGCAACATTGTGGCTTGTATAGCAGCCAGATGGAAAATTTCTAGGGACATATATTTGTGACTGCCCTAGCAACTGTATTGCTTGCATGAAAACCATGTTTTTTGTTAGATTTCCTGAAGTACTAAGCTAGTTTTCATCAAACTTTTTGGAATGTTTCTTTGGACATGTTCTAAGTTGTGTTGTTTACAGCTTTCATAGCAATTTGAGTGACTTCCATGGCAACCGGGTGATAAATATATCTATGATACTTAAAACAAGAAAACTAATTGCTAGTCATTTATGATCAAATTTGGTAGGAAACTTTGTGGTGGTAGTTTCTCTAGCAACCAAGTGGCTTCAATAGCAACAGAGGAGGAAAATGCATTTATGACAGTTCAAACAAAACTTTAAAGCCAATTTTGAACCAGTTTTCCGGGAATGATCCTTGGGACAATTATTCTCTAGAAGTTGTGTTTTTAATGGCTTACTTGTCCACCATCTTGCTTCTCCAGCAACCAGATGGAAAATTTAATTTTTCTCTCTGATGCCATTAATCCTGTTTGTATTAAACTTGCTGGGGATGATGCTTTTGCATGTATTGCTACTTTTTATTTTTTATCAGTTTCCCTGCAACAAGGAGGAAAATGTATTTCTTATGTATCTACCAAAAACAACCAAGTCAGCTTTTATCAGACTTAGTAGGAAGGTGTTTTTGGAGGCTCCCTAGCATCCAGGTGAAAAATGTGTTTTTAACATCACCTTTTTAACTACTGGACCAATTTTGATCAGACTTTTGTTGGAATTCCATATAAAAAATTCTACCAAAGTCTGACCTGTTAGTGGTTTCCCAAGCTACCAGCATGGAAAATGTATTTCCACTTCTGTAGCAACCAGGTTGAAAAGGTTATTTTTATATCTACCCTTATGCTTTTGTTCAAATTTTATGTAAAATTATTTGTTCTTCTAAGGATGAGCATTTTGAGGCCTTTATTAGCCATTTTGACTTTTATTGCAACCAATATTACCTGACAGTTGGTGTAATATTGTCTTCTGGATTCGCATGAGCCATGAGTTTGGTCTCAACCTCTTTGGGCCTTTTGTTCTTCTCTTTACCCTATTGAATATTGCACAAGAGTCACAATGTTCACTTGGGTCCATCAAATCTTGTGCTCAGAGCCAAGCAGGAACTGCCTTAGTGTTAGGTCAGGGCTACCATAAATCAAACTCGGGTAGTCTCATGAACATATTTGTTTTATATTTATTTTAAAAATATCAATAAAAATCTTTTGCAAATAACAATATTATGACTCATTACATGGGGAAAACAGAAGTCTAAAGCTAACAGTACAATACCAATAATTACTAGCTTTTTCTAGGCTACCTGGTTTTTCTCCAAGCTGGGCTATCATCTGATTTTAAAATTTGCTCAACCTTGTGTATTGTTGTGTTTTTTTGTTTTGTTTTTTTCATCATTCTTTCAATTTCTTTCACAGTTCTGGTAATACCTGGGTGAAATATCATTCTCTTCTTCACATCTATGAATTAGTATCTGTCTTCACAAATAAGTTAATTAAGGTGCATAAAAAGATGTAAGATCAATTTGCCAGAGCAACAGAGGTCAAAGTTACTGAATGTTGATACCTTGGGATTCAGTTTTTATGCACCCACAGTAATAGCAGAAGGGCAGGGTCGGTGCTACCATATAGGCAAACTAGGGCGCTAATTTCAGGGGGCGCATTTTTAATTTTATTGTTTATAAATTTGGAAATCGATATTTTCACGGGGGTGGGGAGGCGCCAGAAGGGGGTATATTGTTTTGGTGAATTCTGCCCAAAGCCCAAAGTTCCTTATGTATATCTATATTTTTTATAACTCCTTGTACATGATTTTGTCTAATTTTTGTAATGTTTATTAATGACTATAAATTGTAGTGATTATCTGTAGCTGGATTTGGTCGGGTCTTTGTTAAGATATTAAAGAACATAAAATTACATAGGATCTATAAATAGATGCTTTCATACATCTTGAAAGTTACTAATAATACAATTATTAGTAAATATGTTTACATGATTCTGCCTTTTCACATTGGACAGCTGGTAACTAAGAAGAATAAAGTTAATTCCTATTCGATGAGTTAGGTCATATGAATAGGAATGTTTGAAATGTTAAATACAGTAGTAAGATCTGTCATGTGGGGTATATTGTGAAATATAGATGTAATAGACTCTTGAAGGTGTATATAACTAAGAGAACTGAGCAATCAGATTCATTCCTATTTTGGATTTATTTTTATTTCTTGTTTTCCTGTTTTAACATAGGTCTGCAGACGTATTTTATATTGTACTTAGATATTAGTTGAGAGGCAAAACATTTGTTGGGATTGTTAAGTGGAAATAGAAGGTATTCATTGGACTATAATATTATTCTAGAGTTATTGTGAATTATTCAAAGGAGTTCTGAACAACACAATTTTGACAACGTCATGATTCTTTGCAGGCCAGTACATTAACTGGTCTGAAATGTGTACAGATTGTTTCATTCTTTTGGACTCATTTTTTCAGTTTTCATTTTATAAGTTTAATAATTAAATTATTGACAAGTTTTACAAAATTTGCTGGTTTTGATTCTTTCTGTTAATTAGTCTATGACCATAGAGTCATAACACTTGAAGTTCATATGCATGTATGTCTGTCACAGACTTGTTTTTATCAGAGTAGAAAAACCTATTAAAGTTAGAGCCATGAAACATTATACACTTTAATAAAGTTATAGTTGGACTACAACATTTTTTTGACAAAAATCTTCATAAAACAACTTAGCAAAAACCACCTGAGGTAGGCAGATGGAACATGGTAGGCATATTTGTAATCATTATGACCTGATTCATGTTTCTTTTGGCTATTACAGCAGTTTTCCAATTTGTTTATGCATTTTTTAAACTTTTAGCACTTGGACATTTTTAACTCAAGGTTCTTAGTATGAATGAGTGAAAAGCACTTGAGGTTGAAAAATTAAATTTCTTAGATTTGTATTCATATTTGGATTTTCATGCAGTCATCAAGCAGTTATTCACTTCATTAGTTTTACATTTTTTGAAGGATACTTTTTCTTTACTAAAACCTTTTTAGCACAATTTTGTTAAATCGACATAAGTAGATAAATGAAAAGTAGCATACTTCTTTGTATTTTACATCTAACTGATCCTGATTGGATTGTGATGCCATTATGAAATGATTCCAAATTTTCCAATATTTTTTAATTTTTTGGATCAGCAGTGGAGGAATATGTGTTTTACAAATAAAGATCCAGTTATTTAAATGCCAGCTATTAGTCAGAGCATGCCATATTTTCCATGTGTCCATTCATATATTTGTCTTTTAGCATCAGACTTTGGCAAGGGCAAACTGATATCTGAAGGAAACACAACTCTGTGTTTGTAAGACACTTATCATCACACTTTCCCATCTTGACTACACAGATTTGAGCTACATGTATTTAGATAGGTCCCAGAGAATAGGGACTCTTACCAGGTTGGGCATGTGCATTTGTCTTTCTTATTCCTCGTGAGTATTTATCTGGTTATATGTAGGGTATTGCAATAGTTACAAACAAAGTTATGACCCAGGGGCTGCATTCATTTCCAAGTTATGACCCAGGGGCTACATTCATACAGGTTGCTACAGACCCAGGGGCTGCATTCATGTGGATAGCTATTGGTTGCATGATTAGTGTATGTTTGGTTATAGGGTTGTGATCACAATTATTTCCAAATTACAACCCAGGGGCTAGGTCCATGTGGGTAAGGATGGACCCCAGGTAAATGTTGGTTGCATGTATTGATTTGTGACCAGTAAGGGTATACATGGTCAAAAATGATAGAGGTCTCAGTAGTTTTATGTTATGACAGGCCTAGAATTTAACATAAATTTCATTGTACATGTAGCCAGAAGGACTAGTAGATTTGAAACTAACTAGTTCTGCAGAATCTTTGCTAGTCCTTCCCATAAAACAATGTCAGTTACATATTGAGAATTACTTGCCCTTGGACTATTGAACTTATTAAAACTACTAGTCAGACAGTAAATTTACTAGCCATGGGACAGCAGACTACTGCTCATTTTGAACCATGTGTTATGACCAAGGTGGGAAGGGAAAGACTCCAGGCATCAACCTATATACCTCTGTGGTGCTGTACACTCGCATGTAGTATGTCAAAGGCCACACAAGTACTTTAGCAGTTCTTGCTTGGTTTCATTATCAGTGTGTACGACACATGACAGTGTCCTGGTGTAGGTGGGTGCATTCCATCTGTCTCCTCTTGTTGCAGATTAATTATGAGACTGAAATTGTTACTTATTGAAAAGAAACGGTTAATACTCTGTTGCATATCAGACTCAGATTTGCTATTCAGGAAACAGTAATCAGAAAGTAGGAGATCATGAACAAAACACATCCTGTAACTTTGTTTTCACTTGTTGTTTACTCAGATTGAAGAACCTGTCATCAGTCCAGTATCTAATGTAGGTCGCAGTGTCATAGCCACAGAAGGCATGAGTAAGCATGGCAGAGAACATCTTACTAAAGAAGGTTAGGGCCAACACTCAGCCTTGCTTGACACCATTGGTGACTGGGAATGGTTCAGATGACTGTGTGTCATCCACAACACAAGCAAGCATGCATCATAGAATTACCAACCCATCACAACTAATTTCCTGGGCAACCACATTTTGCCATGTTCTTCCAACGTACCCAAATATTTACTCTGTCAGAAGCTTTTGTCAGGTTAACAAATGTTGTGTACAAGTTGTAGTTTTGTTCCTGGCAATTCTTTTGGACTTGATTAGCAGCAAACACCATGTCTGAGGTCCTTGCCCTTTCCTGAACTCACGCTCTTCTCAGACAGGAGCCTTTTATCAATGTGATGCACAAGTTGATTTATCAGAAATCTGGTGAGGACTTTGCTTGCTATTGACAGCATGGAGATGCCCCAATGGTTGTCATTGGATTGTCTCTTGCCTTTCTGCTTGTACAAGTGGACAATGGATGCATCCTTGCACTACTCGGGTATAGTTCCTTGAGACCACTTTGACGGAAAGAATTCAGTCAGTTTTTGGTTCTGTTTGAGCTGCCGACTTTGTAGATGTCTGCTAGTATAACATCTGCTCTAGGTGCTTTGCCATTTGACAACAGGTCAGTTGCTTTAAGTTTCAGTTGGCAGTGGAGGATAAGCAAGAAATATGTTGATGTCCAACTGGGGTAGTCTGAGTCAGTTACATCCATGGCTTTAGATGACTGTTGGTCAAGAATGTTGTTTAAGTGTCCTGCCTATCTATGCCCCATCATTTAGCAATGGCAATTATTGCCCAGATCACATGCTCCAATGCCCAAACATGCAGTGTATATGTTCATCCCCCAGAAAGTATGGAAACAGGTAGAAGGTAATAACATAATTAACAGTGACATGAACAATGGCACAATCAGGGTTGTGTGGTCCCCAACATTTCCAGTGATTGCTCAGCATTTGTCTTCCAAAAGATTTCTTGAATTCCCTTTTAATCAGCAGTATATGGCAATGATTGTTCTGATATGCTGTTAAACACTATTCATATATATATATATATATATATATATATATATATATATATATATATATATATATATATATATATATTATACATGTAATGCCATCTTTGAGGCACATTCAAATTACCAGTAATACGAGAATCCAAAGACCTTTCCATTCAATTTTGTTTTTATTCATCAAGTCCTATACCTTTCCAGGAATTACTATTCATTTTCATACTTAAACTATAGTGCCATATATTTTTTTGTAGACCCAGATGCACCAAGTCGTGTGAATCCAGTGTCTGGAGAATGGCAACATTGGTTAGTCACGAATATTCCAGGCAGTGATATAAAACAGGGACAAGAAAACACAGAATATGTCGGTGCTGGTCCACCAAAAGGCACAGGTATGTAGACTACTGCTTGTTTTATGATACAGTTAGGCTGTCATACATGAGTGTCATGGGACATAAAAATGTAATAAGCTCAAGGTTCCTGCAGTGAGAATTATTTGTGTATTTTTAGTCATTACATATCTAATAACAAAGTATATTTGGATGACACATGTATCACACCACTTAGTGAGGCAATACTGTGATACTGGTTGGAAGACATATTGAGGACACTGGTGAATGACTACCATGTTTACCTTTGTCATCAGACACTGTAAATTTTCCATCAGTCATGATTGATGATATTATTATTGACCTTGATTTTTGGACACATTAAATAGGATCAGTGAGTTTGCATGAAGAGACAAACAATTATTTAATTTACTTCAGAGCCCAATATTAGTTAAATGAAAACTAGTCAATAAAAGACTATAAAAAGTGTCTATTTTAAGATCATAAGCCATAATTTTGCATGTGTGTGTGTCGATGTGTGTGTGTGTGTGCATCTGTGAGAGAGAGAGAGACACACACACACACAGATGCAGACCATGATGCTTGAATAAACTTTCAACTGCTGAATACCAAACATTCGGATGATAGTGTGATGTTTGAATGGAAAAAAGAATCAAATTAACACCAACAAATCACATTAACACCTACAAATCACATTAACACCTACAATTTAATATTGACACCGCATGCTACTTTATTAGTGGTCCATGACAGTGCAAGCACTTGCTGGCTAATTGTGAGTCAGTATTAAAATGATAATGATGGTGATACACTTCACACCAGGCAGCTCTTGGGATTATTATGCTTGAGTTGGTATTAAAATGGTGATACACTTCACACAAGGCAGCTCTTGGAACTATTACGCTTGAGTCTGTATTAAAATGGTGATACACTTCTCACCAGGCAGCTCTTGGGATTATTACGCTTGAGTTGGTATTAAAATGGTGATACACTTCACACCAGGCAGCTCTTGGGATTATTATGCTTGAGTTGGTATTAAAATGGTGACACACTTCACACCAGGCAGCTCTTGGAACTATTACGCTTGAGTTGGTATTAAAATGGTGATACACTTCAAACCAGGCAGCTCTTGGGATTATTACGCTTGAGTTGGTATTAAAATGGTGATACACTTCACACCTGAGGCAGCTGTTGGGATTATTTGGCTTGAGTCTCTATTAAAATGGTGATACACTTCACACCAGGCAGCTCTTGGGACTATTATGCTTGAGCCTGTATTAAAATGGTGATACACTTCACACCAGGCAGCTCTTGGGACTATTACGCTCAAGTTGGTATTAAAATGGTGATACACTTCACACCAGGCAGCTCTTGGGGTTATTAAGCTTGAGTCATTATTAAAATGGTAATTTACTTCACAAAAGGCAGCTCTTGCGACTGTTAGAGACTAAATGTTAAGCAATGGCAGCAATATTTCTTTGCATTTTCTTTGCATGATGGCTCCAGTCTTTGATAATCTTCAAAAAACAACTGAATCTTATTCTCAGTTTTGACACTTTATCTGCCATGTCCATAAGTTTCCCATGAAAAACATGATTATCTAGTCCCCAAACCTTCATCATGACCAATTTTATGAGACTAATTAATCTTAACTAAAGACTATTTTGACACTGATATATACCTGACACAATGTATGCTGTATAAGCAATAATATGCTGATGGAATACTATCACCCCTGGGCAGTTTATACAGTTTGTTGTCACAGAAGTATTAAAAGTAAAAGTTTTCAGAAAATGATCACCATTCCACAGATTACTTAAATAACTGACTACAGCTGGGACAGTTTATGTTACTATATTTATTACTGTAGGAGACAGTCCATTTGACTAATTTCTGATGTAGCTAAAGTAAAAGAAGTGGAACTAGCCAATTCATTAAAAACTTGATAAACGATACATCTGTGTTAATTTATATAAAAAACCATAGCTTATACATCTTGCTTTTGTTTGTTAAAGATTATTGGCTGGTTCAAGATCAGTTGCAATGTTTCTTTGATTTTGCTCTTTACATGTAATCATGAAAAGCTGTGTGTGATTATTACTAAAGGTAGGAGGAAATGTGATTCCTTTTTGAAGGCAAAATGTCAAAATGCAACTGTATAATCTACCACCAGGAATAACAATATGTGACATATTTAGTCATGCTCCCTAACGACTATACAGATGCAGAAAGATTACTTTTAGCATTCAATGCCATCCCATTTCAAATGAGTGTAGAGGTGAACACTAATAAAATTGGCACCTGAAAATCCTCTAATGATCCAGCTGAGAGAAGCAAAGTCTGCATGCATTCCATTGTCGAAGAAATAGTGGCATTCAGGAGTAATTCATAAATAGGTCATAAATGAATGAAAGTGGATGTAAACTACTGATCTTGTTTGATAATGGATTTCAAAGACCGGAACTGTGTTATTTGATCAGAGTCAATTGTTGAAAATTGGATGTAATGCACTTCACTGTTCATGCTGTTGGAGGCAGTAATAGCAAGTGTCATGGCAAGTAATAGCAAGTGTCATGGCAAGTAATAGCAAGTGTCATAATATTAAACCCATTTATTTACCTTTTAAATTAAATATTTTTGTCATGAAATCATTCCAAGAGTATGTCACCTTTATTTAATGAAAATCATCGGTCAGGAAATTAGCCAGGGTTACAAGGGCTGCTTTGGTTTTTATCACTATGTAATGGAAAACCAAACCATGACCTGAGGAAAAATAAAATGAAATGAAAATGAGGCATCCCAAAGTTTGGCTGGTTTGGTGGCAGTGCCTGCATGCAAGTGTTCACAAATGTTAAATAAAATTGATTTTTGAAAATTCACACATTAAACACAAAGTAAAGTAAAATTTTATCATGAAGAATGTTGTAAATATATTTCAGTTATATATAATGTTCATTGATATCTTTTGAAGCTTACGATAGAAGTCTTTCATGAATGATTGCAGACAGTATGTCTAAAGTACAAGTCATTCAGGTCATGTTGTTTAAGTCATTCAGGTCATGTTATACAAGTCATTCAGGTCAAGTTGTACAAGTCATTAGAAGTCATATTATACAAGTCATAGAGGTCATGTTCATGTGCAGTGGCAATTATTTCAGCTTGGTGACATTTCTGATGATGCTAACATATGGTTGTCAAGAACTCAGTTCTGACCTGTATTTGCTGAGAGAATCCAGCAGGGAAGTTTAAACACCAGTATCATCCAGTTAGTGTGTGTGATTGATATGGATATAGTCATAACACTATGATGTCTGCAATGTGGCAGTTAATAGTGATGTCTAACAGTGGGGCATCATGCCACAGACATGTAGCATGATGTCACACCCAGTCACATTATCCTGACACCAGGACGAACAGTCCTAAATCTAACCTTTTAATGCTGAGTGCCTAGTGAGGCAGCAATTAGTACCACTTTTATAAGTCTTTGGTATGACTTGGCCATGGTTCAAATCTGTGACCTTCTGGCATTCTGAGGCGGATGCTCTAACCCAGTGCTGTCCAACCTGCGGCCTACAGGCCACATGCGGCCCACGGGCTGATTTAAATGGCCCGCCAGAGCTCGAGCAGATATACAGTTGTTGCTTTTCGGTTTTCTGCTGCGGCCCTCGGCTTCAAGAAAAACATTTTTCAGTGGCCCATGGTGTCAAAAAGGTTGGTCAGCACTGCTCTAACTGCCAGGCCACCAGAGCAGTGCCAGATGGGTTGCACTGCTGATACTAAAAACTGTATCTAATTAATTGACAGACATGATTAAGATAAAAGTTTTTGGTTTGAACCAGAACTTAATAAATGTTCCATTTCGTTTGAATAAACTGATGTTTTAAAAGACATCATTTAAGAAAAAATATTCTAATGCCACATGCAATGTTTCTGAAAAATTAAAAGAACACAGAAGAAGAGAACTTGAAAGATGATTTGCATAATTCAGAGTGTCTTTATTTGCCATGCTTGTGTTTCACCTCACAGCAGTTCTTCTTACACAAGTTGACCTTGATATGCAAACCAGTTCTGATCAAAGAAGTATATTCTCCAAGACTATAAGGAGGAAGAAACATGTCTACCAGTAGTTGTTTATCCAGAATGTCTTGATAAATATACACATATGTAGAAACTAAATGATTTGATGTGACAAATGATGAAAACCAGCAGAATATCTTGATAAGTATAAACAATGTAGAAACTAAATGATTTGATGTGACAAATGATGAAAACCGGTGCTTTCCAGGATATGCTGCAAATCGTCAAAAAATGTGCCTTGAGATGGCATGAAAAAAGAATAAGTAGCACATTTATTTATTCATTTAGCCAAACTTCGATGAAAAGAGTTCTTTTTTTTTTGTCACAGATCTACAAAGATGCACAAAATGATTAGGCACACGGTCAGCAATTGTGCTTAGCTTTTGAACATCGACTTAATATTTTGCAGGGCTCCATCGCTATGTCTTCTTGTTGTATAAACAACCACAAGGGAAGATGAAGTTCAGAGGCCTACCAAAACTGACTAATCATAGTGGCATGGGCAGAGCAGGCTATAATGTGCGAAGATTCATTACAATGTATGGGCTGGAAGGAAATTTGGTGGCAGGCAATTTCTTCAAGGCAAAATATGATGATTATGTGCCCACCCTGTACCAGCAGTTGGCCGGATAATTCCTGGAACACCTTTTTACTCTGATGAATTTGCATCTGTATTTCTCTGTTTGTAGGAATATTTTAAAATAGGAAGTAAAAGTAAACATTCAGTAACAAAAAAATCTGGTTTAAATTAAAAGTTCATGCTTATTAATATGTACATTTTATGATTCGTACATACAAATCAGCATATGCAATACAGGAAATTAAATTTTTTGCCAAGACTCGCTTTCTTTATTAATTCAAATAAGGAATAACTATTTAATCAAATGCCACTAAAAAGCAAAGATATTTATTTTTAACTTGACCCTTTAAACATGTAGTTAGAAAGTTGATGTTTAACTCACCCTAACATCGTTGACGACTCTAGTTTGAATACTGACCACTATGGTGCAAGGACATATGTGCAAGTGCTTTCCTACTGTACATTTATAGGGTTATTTAAAAATAGTTTGCAGTGTTTGTTTTGTTGAAGCTTTTCAAATTAAATAAGCTTATACTGGTCCAGTGGTACTTGATTCAATACAGTATCTTTACCTATCTTATGTCAGTGTACTCTAGTTGCTATTATCATTTATAGCTTACAGCAATGGCTTAAACCATAATGATTCCTCCAAGTGTGTATGTCAGAAAATAATTAGGAACTTGGAGGCCCAAATTGAAGAATCTAAACAACAGTTACATGCTATCAAGTCAGCACAGGAAAGGATTAAAGAGCAGCCTGTACGAAATTTTCCACATGGAATGGATATGGTATGATTTTTGTAGAGCATATTTTAATAGGAAGCCAACAAAATTACTTTTCATAATAAACATTAGATCAAGCCCAAAATCCACCTTGCACCAAATTTTCTAAGTCCAAAGATTCATCTATGCTTGTACTACCAGATATTAATTTTCTGATCATGTTTACATTTTCCCTACGTTTTTGGTCATGTCTTTGTTTTTAAACATCTGTGGAAATAAATTAAAGAAAACTGGCATACATCTGTTTCTTCAAATTTATATGAGTATAGAGTCATCCTTCCACATCAGCTACACTGACATATACATGTGCTGTAACTCCCATCAATATTTCTATTTTAATCAGATAGTTTAGGTTATTAATTCTTCAGAGAGTATTTTCCATGATGCTATAATACATGAGCCTGCTTTCCATATGGAAAAAAGTGCTTATGGATTAAAGTTGCAAATTTATTCCATATGGAATTTTCACTTGCTGTGAAGTACTTATGGAATTAATATGGAATAAATTGTCTGATTCCATAAGTTTTTCAGTCCATATCTCTTCCATACGGATTCCATAAGATTCCATACGGAATCCATGAGAAATTTCTGTACAGGAAGTAACCTCATGTGATTAGCAATCCAGACAGACTCCCAAATATAGCAGATGTCCAGACACAGACAATCCCAATACCAGCCAAAAGAAAATGTAAAATGACCATACAAGTAACAACTGATACCCAAAGTAATCCTGCATTGCAAACAACAGTACCCCTCTCTTAGTCATGTACCACACCTGCAACATCAATTAAAGTACCCATGGCCCTCAGCTCTGACAAGTCTTTTGCCTCCACTGACAACTGCATTTCCCACTGCTCAGATGTGTCAGCATTAGCTCGATTAGCTCACACAACTGAGACACCAATTCCAGCACCCTTTCCTTAAAGAGATATTTATGAAATACGAACCACAATCCAACACAGGAAATCACAAGCCTGAGAAAAGACACCTGGACTGTTACAATTGGTTCCTCAATATTGAATAGCATAATACCAAGGAGACTTCTTGAAACAGATGCACGGACTCTTAGAGGTGCAAAAATCAACATCACGGACAGAATAATGAATACTGACCTAACCAAATACAACCAAATTATTATTTTAGGTGGAAATGATGCCAGTGACGGAAGGTCACTAAATCAGATCAGAACAGATTTTGAAAGTTTATGCTGCTAAGCATTGCAGCCCAGATACATGTAAAATAATATCAGGACTACCTCCTTGTGTGGACACTAGGGTGAAAGTAAGCAATGATCTGATTATTGACCTTTGTGAAGACTTCAACATACAGTACATTCCACATCTTTCTTTCTTCAGAACCAGGACGTCAACCTAAGCCTCCACCGCAGACACAAAATTCATTTAAGTAGAAAAGTAACCTCTCAACTACTGAGAAATATTAACATGTATGCCCTCATTTTCAGGCACTATAATAAAGAGTGCTGTCTCTACTGTGGAGAAACTGGGCATGTCACAGGTGTGCCATCATGGAAAACAGATTGAGTGCTTCAGATGCCATAAATTTGGACACAAACAAAAGCTCTGTGAATCAATAAATACTAGGAAGCTGGCAAAGATGAGAATGCCAATGCTTCATTTATAACAAATCCAAATGTACCTAGTGAGACTATTGACTCTAACTATTCAATGGATGGACACTATGGTAAATGCAAAAGTTAACGGATTTTCAGGGATTGTATGTGACTTTGAAGATGCTAATATATATGAACATTTAAATATGGAAATAGGATGTCAGACTGATAAAAGTAGTATGGAGACAATCTCATTGAGTACCCCATTGCATGATGACATACATATAACTGATATGAAACTAAATACAAAAGGTTTTAACATAGGTCACTTAAATGTACAAGGTATAGTTGGAGAAATAGACCAGATTAAGCTAATGTTGTCTTCAAGGAAAATAATATACATGTTTTAGGACTCACTGAAACCAAATTAAATGCTAACCACAATGATAATCTTGTTCACTGTCAAGGTTATAATCAACCATTATGTAGGGACAGAGAGACATCAGGTCTTTATAACATATATTAGATTTAATTTATATTTAATTAAGTTGTATTTGATTTGATTTGATTGTTTGTGGGTTTTGGAATCTTTTTATGTTCTTAACATGTCAAAATAATGTAATTTTGTTTACAAGGAATTTGATATTTTCCAGAAAATTCAGTTTGATCTGAATGTTTCTATAAATACCTAATAATAGAAACACTTGTTTCTATTTTTGACATAGTTCCTGGCCTTGATTGAGGGTCAAGTAAACAACTTTTTTCTGGGAGTAAAATGATTGGTTCTTATCAAGGACATGCAGGAGCTATGTGACTTTTACATGTAAACATGATCATGTCATCCTCTATTTCACAATATATTTTGCAATTAGGCATTTCCGAAATTGCAAAATACTTAGTATTAATAGTGATGTTTAGAGAGAGAGATCTCAGAATCCGGGCCTTTAAACACTTGATGTCAAGTTGTTTTTTTCTGTTGTGACCAGAAATGAACTTTTGAGTTTTTGAGTTATTAGTTAATTTTTCTCCAGATTATTAGGACTCTAAAAGATTAATTAGTTTCTCTGGAAATATTATTGTATTCATAAAGAATTCTTGAACAAGGACATTTATTGAAAATTCTGTTTGGATTTCCAAGACAGGAGGATAAATTATTGTGTTTGTACAAAGAACTGTAAATGTCAACACAGTACAGGCTACAGCATACATCATCGCCTTCCATCTTGGATTCTTCATTGGGATTTGAACATGGAATCATTATAACATTTCATTATTAGAACTTCAAAAAAGTTTTTGTGGATTATTCTTGTATTATTTTTGGATTTGATTCTGGATACTGTAAGTTTTCATATTTTTTCCTTTTTACAGTATTTTTCCAGGCAGATAAATTATTTGTTAATATTTTTCAAAGCTTGTTGTTTTCACACTTTCTTGTGTTACTGTTTATTCGAGCCTAAACATGTAACATAAGAGTTAGGTAGCTAGTCCTTAGGATTATTTTTAATTTTGGATAGAATATTTCAGAAAACTTTGTTTTTTGAGATTAGAATTCCCCTAGTTTTTGAAATCTTTAGTGGAATTGGCAAGCTTTTTCTAAAATGTCATCAAAAGTAGAAATCTTTTTTTAAAATATTCTCCAGGAACAATTAGGTCTTTTAAAAAAAAGATGAATTGATTCAACTTGCCAGAAAATACGATCTTTCTGAGGTAAAGGCTTCATTAATGAAATAGGATATAAGAAATATTTTAGTTCAGCATTTGGTAGAAAAAAATATTTTGGATAAAAGTGACTCTGACATAAAAGTAAAGGAATTAAAATTAAAATATAAGATGGAATTAGAGTTGAGAAAGCTGAAACTTCAGAAAAATAAGGAAGAAAAATAAATGCAAATGCAGGTGCAGTTGGAGAAAGAGAAAGGACAAATGCAGTTGGAAAAAGAAAAAGAACAAATGAAATTGGAAAAAGAAAAAGAACAAATGAAACTGGAGAAAGAAAAAGAACAAATGAAGTTACAATTTGAGAAAGAGGAGAGAGAGAGAGAGACAGGAAAGAGAGAAAGAAAAACAGCTGCAAATGCAGTTACAAGAAAAACAAATGCAATTAGATAAGGAAGAAAGAGAGGAAATATCAATGTAGAATGAAAGAAATGGAACTGGCTAGTGAAAAGCACATTCATACTTCAAATCCAAATTTAAGTTTTTACCTTGCAAAAATATTACATTAGTGCCCCCTTTCAAAGAAAAAGAAGTAGACAAATATTTTCCTTATTTTGAAAAAGTTGCTGAAAATTTGAAATGGCCATGGGAACATTGGACTCAATTATTAGAAGTGTACTCATCGGTAAAGCTAGTGATATTTACCGTTCAGTCAGTTCAACAAAGTGGTGACTATGATACGGTTAATAAATGCATCTTAAGGGGTTTTAAGTTAGGCCCTGAAGCTTATCGGCAAAAATTCAGAAACTGTAGAAAAGAAGCTGGACAAACTCATGTCAAATTTGCTAGAGAAGAAGAGCAGTTATTTGATAGATGGTGCTTAGCCAAGAAAGTTGAACAAGATTATCAAAGTCTCAAACAACTTATATTACTTGAAGAGTTAAAAAAACTGTACATAGTAACATTAAGTCTTTTCTTGACGAGCATCAGATTAAAACCTTGGAAAATGCTGCTCGAGCTGCTGATGAGTTTTCTTTAACTCATAAAGTTCCTTTTGTAAATAAGACTTCTACTCAACAGTCTTCTGGCAGAAAAGTAATTCAGCCTCATACAAGTTCTTCTAAAACTCAGACTGGCACAACTTTTAAAAATCAAGCTTCTGATAAGCTTGATTCAAGATCCTTGTCTCTTCCTACGTGTACCTACTGCAAGAAAAAGGACATGTTATTTCTGATTGCTACAGATTGAAAAATAGGCATCAGAATCAAGACAGACCTATTCCAAATGCTCTTATTTCTTTTTGGTCAAGGTCACAGTCATGTATTGATAGCAATACATTTGTTGGGTCTAATAAACCCCAGTCTGATTTTATTATGGAGAATTATGAACCATTCATATCGAAGGGTTCTATATTCACTCTTGGGTGATTTGGCGCATCCTATCCCTATTAATATTTTAAGGGACATAGGAGCTTCTCAGAGTCTTTTATTGTCGGGTACTTTGCCTTTTTCTGAGAAGTCATCTTCTAATGAGAGTGCTCTTATTCAGGGAGTAGAGTGCAGCTTTGTTAATGTTCCTTGCCATTGTGTAAATTTGTCATCAGGTTTAGTATCAGGACCTGTGACAGTCGGAACGGTCTGATTTACCTGTTGAGGGCATCCATTTATTACTAGGCAATGACCTAGCTGGAGATAAGGTTGTGGTTAATCCACTTGTAACTGACAAGCCTTGCTTGGATCAGAAAGTTTATCCAATTGAAAAAGAATTCCCTGATTTATTCCCAGCTTGTGCAGTTACCAGAGATATGGCAAACAAAGCTCTTGAGAATGATGTTGATAAGGAAAGTATTCATTTAGTTGAGACATGTATTGGTCAGGCTTTTGATGAGGTCACTTTCACTCCTTGTTTGGATCAATCAGAAGGTATTGATCACAGTGATCCTCTTTTCACGACTCTTTATTCTAATCAGGGAGATAAACGACAATCACTTGTCGTCGAACAGGAAAAAGATCCTGAGATCTCCCATTTGTTTCAAAGAGCCTTAGTGAAACTGAAGCTACTGAATTTCTTGTCTGTTATTTCATTAAAAATGGAATTTTATGAGAAAATTGAGACCTCCCAAGGTACCTGCTGATGACGAATGGTCAGTGAACAGTCAAATTGTAGTTCCAAAACCTTACAGACAGGAAAGACTTAGTCTGGCCCATGAAACTCCATTGGCTGGTCATTTAGGGATCAATAAAACTTATCACAAGACTTGACTCATTTCTATTGGCCAAAAATCAAAAGTGATGTTAGCAAATACTGTAAGTCTTGTCATACCTGTCAAATGGAATGGAAACCAAATCAGAAAATTCCCAAGGCTCATCTACAACCTATTCCTGCCTTTGATGAACCATTTAGTAGAATTATGGTAGGTTGTGTTGGTCCCTTACCTAAGACCAAGTCAGGTAACCAATACCTGTTGACCATTATGTGTTCATCAACAAGGTTTCCAGAGGCAATTCCTTTGAGGAATATAAAATCTGAAACAATAATAAAGGCTTTGATCAAGTTCTTTACTCAATTTGGCCTTCCCAAATCTATCCAATCGGGTCAAGGGTTAATTTTTAGGTCTGGAACTTTCCAGCCTATATTGATTGAACTTGGCATTCAGCAATTCAAGTCAAACGTGAAATTATGGCTTGACAGAACATCAATGGAGAGACCTTTGGAGTTTTGTAATAATGGAGTTCTGTTTCTCTTGCTTATTCTTCAAATTTTTCTTAAGTTTGGAAGATATTATGGCCCTTACAAGGTTAAGAAGAAAATGAATGAGCTAAGTTTAATATTAGTGCTCCTGGGATCTAAATAAATTATAGGAGTACCAGTATATTGAAAGAGATAGGTTAAACATGCAGTTAATTTAGTTGTACCTGTCCCACTCAGTGAAGATTGAAGTGAAAAGGAATATCATCGGATTCTATTGATATTGGAGTGACAAACCTTCATAATTCAGAAATTATGAAAGATCTGCATCAGAAACTTTCACATTTGCAAGAGCAAGAAAGAAATGAACTTAAACAGTTATTATTTGAATGTGAGCACTTATTTCCAGATGTTCCTACAAGAACAAATAAAATGTTCCATGACGTTGAAATTGTAAATTCCAAACTTGTGAACCCTCTCAAACAGGAACACTTGAAAAAGGTAATTCAATATTTGCTTGAGAATTATTTTATAGAGCCCAGTAAAAGTGAATGGAGTTCACCATGCATACTTGTTCCAAAACCAAATAAAACTTTCCATATGTGTACTGATTATAGGAAGGTGAATAATGTGACAAAAACAGATTCATTCCCATTACCAAGAATCGATAACTGTATTAATAAGATCGGGAATGCCAAGTATGCCGCCAAATTTGACCTTCAGAAAGGATTTTTGTAAATTCCACTAACGGAAAGAGAAAAGGAAATTTCGGCATTCGTGACTCCTGATGGACTTTACCAATATAAAATAATGCAATTTGGGATGAAAGGGTCACCATGTACATTTCAGCATCTCATGAATATGATGACCTCTGGTCTAGACAATTGTGATGCTTACATTGATGATGACGCAATGACACCTGGAAAGAACATTTAGCAACAATTCAGAAATTGTTTGACAGACTTACAGATACATGTTTCACGATTAATTTTTCTGAAAGTGAGTTCTGCGTTGCTAGTGTAACTTTACTTTTCTAGGACACATCGTGGGACATGGACAAGTTAAACCTATATATGCTAATGTCAAGGATATCTCTGATTTCCCTGTGCCTGTAAATAAAAAGCAGCTGATGCGATTTTTGGATATGGCCGGATACTATCGAAAATTTTGTTCCGATTTTCTCTAATTGCTGAACCCCTGACAAATTTACTAAGAAAAACAAAGTTCCTTTGGACTGAAAAATGTCAGGAGGCTTTTGGCAAGTTAAAAACCATACTTAAAAGTTTGCCAGTTCTTACAGCTCCACATTTCAGCCAATCATTTAAATTGTCAGTTGATGCAAGTGATGTTGGGGTTGGAGCAGTTCTGATTCAAGAAGATGAAAATGGTATTGATCATCCAGTGTGCTATTTTTCAAAGAAATTAAATAAGCACCAAAGAAATTATTCAACAATCGAGAAGGAATGTTTTGCTTTGATATTTGCATTACAACATTTTGAAGTTTACCTTAATTCAGCTCCTTATTCGATTGTTGTGTTTAGTGACCACAACCCCCTTACTTTCATTAGCAAGATGAAAAATTAAAAAAATTAAAGACTTGTAAGGTGGAGTTTGTTGCTACAGGAATATAATCTTGACATCAGGCACATCAAGGGAAAAGATAATTTAATAGTAGATGCACCTTCCCGTGTATAACAATGTATTATTTCATGTACACTGTGTGTGCAATTCATAAGAGTTCTTATGTTTTTCTTTAATCTGTGGAAAAAGAAAGTTTTATCAGCGGTTAAACATTCTACTGCTAAAGCGTGGTTATCCATACAAGCAATATGGCAAATTTATTTACCACCACCTAAGCAAATTCGATTTGCACATCTTGATGTTAGTGTTCCTAATGAAGTTCATCAAGCTGATATATTATTTCTACCACATGATACCGTTAAAACTGGTCGACGTCAAATAACATAAATACGCGCTAACTGTTGTTGATGTTGTAAGTAGATACAAAGATGCAGAACCGCTATAAACGAAAACAGCATCTGAGGTAGCTTCTGCGTTTGAACGAATTTATCAACGAGGTGGTTTACGATGGCCACAGCTACTATAGGTTGATCCTGGCAAGGAATTTCTTGGTCCAGTATCATCGTCGATG
This sequence comes from Sinohyriopsis cumingii, assembly GCA_028554795.2. NCBI lineage: Eukaryota > Metazoa > Mollusca > Bivalvia > Unionida > Unionidae > Sinohyriopsis > Sinohyriopsis cumingii. The sequence goes on from CM068830.1 coordinate 66,046,528, forward strand.
AAGCAACATAATGTCACTATCAGACTAGGACACACTGCAATTCATCGTGATCAGGCAATTGTTGAACGATTTAATCGAACACTCGCTGAGCGGTTATTTGGATATCAATATGCGAAGGAATTTATTCAGGATACGAGATCTCGTGAATGGGTTGCAAGATTACCAAGTGTGATAGCCGCGTTAAATAATGAAGTAACTCGAACGACCAACATGAAACCTATTAGCGCAGTCACAAAAAAGTACAACTACACAACGACGTGATTTTTCAGCGCAACCAGTGGTAGGTAATATCACTGTCAGGTATTTATATGAACGAGGTGAACTTGAAGGCGGTAAAAAAAGAGCGACTGATCCTATTTGGAGTCTTACCACACATAAGATATCCACCGTGACAAGATCCTCAGGTAGACCCGCAATCTACAGATTAGATTCAACTGCTCCTCAACGTGGATTTGTACGTGAACAATTACAAGTAATTCCCGAGGATACGCAATTACCACCGCGATCACTTAACTAGCTCCTCTACGTCGATTACACTTAAGACAGGTCAACATTATATTTTCGCGTGTATGACCGCGACTGTTATCTTTTCTATACACGGTAAATAGTCTTGGATTATTACTCGAATATCTCCATAACATCACACAATTACAACTTGCACAGTGATTATTTTGTTGTTGCTTCAGCGCGTTGATAAATTCAACATCAAGATCAAATTCTCGATTATTATTTTTTTCGCTTTATTTATAACCAGCTAATTTTTTTCTTATTATATCATTGTCAATATCATCACTAGTCACTGACTCGTCCAAGACAATTCGTCTCAATTGAGATAGTTTTCTGACTCTAGACACTGCGAGATAAACTAAGTTTGACCACTCGATACGATCATCTATAATCCAAACAACTGTATCGGTAGTAGTTAATCCCTGAGATGAATGTATTGTCATTGCATATCCTAGTGTCCACGGAGATTTGTTCAACGATAATGCATCTTCAACAACATCAACATCAACTGTGATAATATCATTTAATACTAAATTCTGTTTCTCGGTCTCTCCTGGTATATCAACGTCAATATTTTGCCGCCGTGTATCAGCTGGTCGATAACACAACGGCACTGGCAGCGTCGGAAACTTTTCTCGTTGTAACTGAAACAACTCTCGTTGAAGTGTATCACGAACTATTTTTCTACTTGCAACTATCACATCATTTGGTCGCCACGTTTGTAGAAAGTCGTTCATGGGTGTTTCTGGAATTATTCCACGCATTACTTCACACTGAATTTTATTCGGTTGTAGTCTGATTAATTTTTTAAATTCCTTTAATTCTGCATCAAGCGCTCTATGATCATCAGTTATTTCTTCATAGTAATCAACAAAGTTCTTTAGCCATCCATGTGGAGATAGTCCAACAAACGGTGGTAGTTGACCGTGATCGCCGCACATTATCACAGCAGTATTTCTTGTTAACAACCAGTCTAGAAATATTTTTAATGTTTCTAACGGCACCGTGCATATTTCATCCCATATTATAATCCTCGGAATATATTTCTCCCCTATCCTTAAAGATGTCCATGCATCACCCTTCCATCGGAAGAAGCTATGATAAGTACATGATTGTACTCCTCGTTGTTTCATATCTCACGCGAGTCTGTGTGTAGGTGTCAGCACGATCATATTCGAGTTCTGAAATAGTTCGATCGCTCGAGTGGTTTTACCAGAACTTCCAGGTCCGTTTAGATAAACCGTTTTATTTCTGGTTATTGGATCATATACCGATGGTGCAGAAGATATCTCATTATTTCTGCCTGATTTTATCAGGTAAATATCTTTAACCACAACATCAGCGGATTCGGAATAATCGAGTATATATTCCTTTTTTATTCTCCACGAACCCCACGATGCACAAGTGCCTATGCTTAATTTTTTTAACAGTATTGAATATTTTTTACTTATATAAAACGAATCAGTAGCAACTCTGACAGCGAGTGTAGAAACTTTATTTATTGTCGATAATAGGTTTATTGAAACGTACGCGAGCATTGAAGATCTTAAATGAGTATACTGCATTGACTCACCGTCCATATAACTTACAATTGTACCTAATTTAGTTCCATTTGACAAGAAAGCTATTTCTCGACTTATAAACGTATTTCTGTTCGTTGTATCAGTGATTATAAAATCTAACTCAGCATCATCCATAATCAGTCTTGTACAATGTCGTCTGTGATCATATGCTCCTCCTTGGGTGAACTTGCCAATTATTTTTCTACCAAGATCTTTTGTAATTTTATTCTCGTAATCGGTTATATCGGGATTTTCATCATTAGAATATTTCTTTTGTTGTGGTAACCAAACTTCGATTTGTTTCCGGTATGATATAATCGCTTCACTTACAATCAACCGTGTTAACATCGCACCATCGAGCATATACCGTAACAGTACTATTGGTGCCCACATTTTTTCTGAAAAATGTTTTCTAAACCAGGTATAACAAATCTCATTGAGCTCTTTAGACATTTCAAATGACTCGATACAAGCAAATCCAGTTAGGTCAAAATCCGGTAATGGTCCATTTATCGATACTCGTGTCATCTCGTGCGTCGGATGACCGAATCGCTCAAAGTACACAGAACAATCTCCGTATCCAAGAAAACTTCCCGGATAACATGCAACCATATCAACTGAAATAGCATCTTTATGATCGTATTTAGTATTCCATAGTCCGCCGTGTCCGTATTCGACACAACTCAGTAGTATGACATTGAGAAAATCAGACCGAGTTGGCTTCCACGAATTTTTCTTTCTAGCAAAATGATCCGCAACTGACGGAAGAGTAAAACAGTTGCTCAATAGTTCGTCAGTGTCATCAGTATATTGCAGTGCAAGATGTTTCATTTTTTCGTGGAGAAGATCTGTTCGATAAATAACACCATTTGGTCTTACAAACTGATCAAATTTATTCTTTTCTTCTATGCATGATTCGTCACTAAAACTCTGAAATAACCATACTGACACAGGATCGATTTTACTTATTTCGTTAATAAAATCAAACATCTCCATCAGAATTGTCTATGGGATAACATTTAACAGTTCGATCTCGTGGAAACACTGTTACTGCGTTAGTCCACGCGTGTGCGTTATGATCAATAATTTCGATCGAAGCTCCTTTTGATTTATATTTTGGTTCATATAATATTTCTCTTGTTATCGTCGCAACGGTTGTTGGGAATTTTAATCTTTTTCCTAACTCAGCGACATCTTTGATAGACGCCCCGATATCTTTAACCATTTCTCCCCACGTGTTTATTATATTTTCGTCTTTTATCCGTTAGACAGTTTCCACTGGCCGCGTTTGTAAAATGTTCTATTACTCGTTCAGCCACACAATTTATTTTTGAAAATTTCATCGGCGCCAGTTTATCAACGCTGGGTTTTTCATTTATCACATAGATTCCATAAATAACCGCGGTCACAGGATATGCTCGTTCATAATACGGTTTGTCAATACTGGTCTATAGACCTGGTTTGGAATCCTTACTTAGTACGACAGTATTTTTATTACCGTGGACACGATTATATTTGTAACGGATAATCCAATCATCTGTTTCTGCAAGTATGACAAATTTTTTTTCTGAAAAGATATTTGCGATTATCAAGATAGTTAATGATAATTGCTGCTCGTTTGTCATTCATCGTAGCGTCGATGATATCTTTGTTGCGTATAATCTTGAACGTTGACCAGACAAGAGATGCACCATCTGCGTAAAATTCTTTCTTGGCGTCGTGAATTTTATTAATCAAACTTTTGTTTCTCGGATCAACCAGATCTTGCATCGGTAGGTTAGGAGATATTTTGTCGAGATTAAATTTATCTGCGCTCCAAGGCTTGATTCGGGATAATCTATCGAATTCGTTCATATTATATTTCAAACAAGTATTTAAATTAAAATATTATGTATACAATGTCTCGATGCAAATGGCTCATGGTGGGTTCATTGACTCACTACAATAAATCCTGTAAAAAGGAATTTTGCGGACAACACATGCAAAACATTCACCGTGGAAGCTTAGGACCAATACCATGTCTGCGATGTGGTGATGGAGTACGAGGTAAAACAGAGTTGTGTGCGTGTTGTGGTGGTAAAAAATATTGCGAACTTAAGAGATATTATGATAAAAAAAATAACGTCAATGACAACGCTATAAAATCCGTGGAGGATTATCTACGTTTTCAGACAAATTATGATTTAAGCAAATGATATTATTGTATAATGGAGCAAAATATGAACCACGAGTTTATAAAGCATCCCATAATAACAAAGTACGAATCAAATATTGATGGCATGATCAGAAATTGTCCGAAGAAAGTACCAGTTGGTTATATTAAAAATACTGGTTACCTATTGTTTACTGCTGGGAAGAGACCTTATCTCTGTCATCGAAAACGCTGCTCATTTACATATTTACAATATATTCAGAAACCGCTGTTTTATTATATATATATATATATATATATATATATATATATATATATATATATATATATATATATATATATATATATATATATATATATATATATATATATATATGTGTGTGTGTGTGTGTCTATATATATATATATATATATATATATATATATATATATATATATATATATATATACAGAAATATTCACAATATATTCAGAAACCGCTGTTTTATTATATCTATACAGAAATATACACAATCTATTTAGAAACCGATCTGTAGATATATGATAACTTCAGAAACATATATTGTTAGATGATTCGATAGCTCAGTTGATAACGTATCTGACCGTGATACTCGAGGTCCCAGGATCGAATCCCATGACTGACAACTGTCGGTGGTTTACGCTTATTAGCGATTTTTATAATTAATTGGAGCCCCGCCAGCCCCTCTCCGCTCAACAGAACCCCTCCAACCACGTCACTGGTGGTAGATACATGTTTTGTATCACCCACGGGCTGATTATTGGGGGGTGTTCTGTTGAGTGTAGAAAATGGCCCCATATATGTTTGTGCCGTCCTTAATTACGATTTCATTCATTGCATATATTTTATGTCATTCATTCATTGTATATGTTTGTGCCGTCCTTAATTAATATCGTCATTCATTCATTGTATATATTTCATGTACGTACTGAACTTGCTAAAACACTCGAATAGAGGTTCATGTGGGGATTATCATTCATCATACATGTTGTGCTGTCCTTGAAACATCGTCGTGAGCTCGCTAAAACACTCGATTAGGGGTTCACATGAGGATATATTTTTTGATTTAAATAAATATATACCGTATAATAATGAACTACGAAAATATTAATGATGTAATTGTTGCTATTAAAAAATTGGAAAAAGATGGAATTAATATATCTCATGAACTAAATCCTGAAAAAATAATTTCTGATTTTGAAATTTTACAAGAACGTAAGAACCAAGGAATACACACACTATCATCCGAATACAAGTTTATAAAACAGATTCAGGTGGCGATGTTTCAGTCGCTAACTACTGTAGAGGAAGATCAAGTGAAGGAACTCGTCCCCCTCTCTGCCGCAGTAGAAAGAATTAGATCGAGTTATCCCACGAATACGAGGCAAAAAATATAATTAGTACTCGTATAAGACAATTAAGAAAAATTATGTCAGCGAGTAACTTCGTTGGTGAAACGACCGAGCACGAGTAATATTTTATTTTATTTTATCAGAAATATTTTCATTTTATTTTATCATAAATCTTTGATCTTAATATTTATTTCATTTTTTCTGAAATATTTTATTTTTTCTGAAATATTCCAATATATTTAGTCAAATTTGTTATTTTTTTCCAGCTATTTCAGTCGATTTGTCAAGGAAAATTGATGAATTTTCCAATATCATTCAGGTCAAACCTCAAGCGGTTCTCTAATTGATTTATCGATAAATCGCCAAAAATCAGTAAAATTAGCTCAAAAAATGAGATTTTTCATGCGATTTGGTTAATTTTTCTGGTAATTTTCGAAAAAAAATGTGGATTTTTAACGATTTATCCATAAATCAATTAGAGAACCGCTTGAGGTTTGACCGGACGAAAAATTGTAATTTGATGAATTTTCCTTGACAAAATCGACTAAAATAGCTGAAAAAAATAATAAATTTGACAAAAAATGTCGAATTATTTCAGAAAAAATAAAATATTTCTGATAAAATAAAATGTTTCAGAAAAAATAAAATGTTTCTGATCAAAGATCTATGATCAAAAATCATTACGATAAAAATCTTTAAGATGAAGATCTATGATAAAAGTCTTTAAGACAGAAATTTTCAGATAAAGATCTACGATAAAAGTCTTTAAGACAGAAATCTTAAGATAAAAGTCTTTAAGACAGAAATCTTAAGATAAAAGACTTTAAGACGAAGATCTACGATCTTACATGTAGATTCACAATCAATTCCTCCTCACACAGGTCAATTAATCGTCCTATGTGGTCTGTGAGTTTGAAATTTATTCGTGACAAATACTGATTATGTGTACGTAGATAAACAGGATTGGTTGGCTCTTGCACGATCAAATCCCCAGGGGGAACTTGTGGTGTGAACGTGTATAAGATATATCCTTGTTGAGCCTGATTTGATTTTCCGAGATCTATTTGATAGCTGCCATCGATTACGTCACAAACAAGATTGACTGCGATCGTTGATGTTATATTAACGATTTCTTTTGAAATATGTCTACCACCTCCGTACGGGTCGTTATTATATCTAAGAACAGTTGATGGTGGGGTTATTTTTCTCCACACAGCTAGTATTTCAGGAAAGTTTTTCACGATAAGATTGTTGAATGATCTTATTACTTCGCCGGTTTCAAATCCTGGTAGTGTAAAATTTAATAAATTTGCTTCAGTTATTTTATAATGATCAATATATGCTTGTTTGATACTTTTTCTTCCTGTATTTATATAATTATTAGCATTTATTACTTCAATAATAGTCTGATTAGCGTATTTAAGATCTAATACAATTTATTTAAATGTTGTATCGTTGCAATGATCTGATGTTTTAGACTGATATTGGGATACTCCAGGATATAGTTTTTAAATAAATATGCTAATGTCGTTAATGTAGTTGTGTATTCGGTTTTAATTCTATTAGCTGATGATTTGAAATCTCTTTCATAAACAATATTAGTTGAAGTTTTTATATCAAAATCAATGATAGAAAACGGTGTTATAGGATATATTTTACCATCTTTCAAAATGTAATAATTATCCCTACCAGTCCATGGATACAAATTTCGGTATTCTGGAGTTATTATAAACTTGGCATCGTCCGTGAGAAATTCATTTAACTTCGGTTCTGGTGGTCCATGATGCTCTGGCGCAATATCAGGCCAACCTAGTACGAATCTTATCGTGGACTGATAAATATCAACGACATAATCAGTTGAATGTATTTCAACCACAGAAGATAGCGTCGGCTCATAAACGTTAATCGATATTTTTTATTCTTTTCCTGTTATTGATTTTATTCTACGCGCAAGTTCTTCGTTGATTTGTTCGATCTCATAACTGCCAGTTGGAATTCCAACAACGACCCAATCAGGTGTTCCATCTGGTTTGTTTTTATTAGCAAATACAAGTGAATTATTTGCTGGTGTACCATTAAATGATTTCGATCTGATGTTTGGCCAGCTGCAATATACTCGTAATTGTGCTAACGCGATTTCATTCGCGCGAAACGCAGTTGGAAAATTAATACTAAATTCGGGATTAGTCGAGCTTACCGAGATCATCGTGGTATTGTGCGGGGGTGTGTTTGTCACGATCTGCTGGAGTAGCTCCTGTGATGTCATTATTAATACTCGTACCTTTACAGCAGTGTTATATATTTTAATCATTTCTGAAAACTCAAAATCAGAAATCATTCCATCACTAAGGCTGATAACTTCGAGTATGTGACCGTTGCTGTGTGTAATTTTATCATATAATCGGAAAATTTTTCATTCGTGCAAGTACATATTTTTTTGACAATGATATTAAGCACACCTGCAATAGTTGTTGCTCTTGAAACACAAATAGTTACTGCTACTGGTGCCATCATTGTCACCGCTGATAATATCACACCGGTTCCAGCAACAACAGCGGATACTGAATAAACGATCACGTCGACGATAACTAGACGTCGTCGATATTTCTTTACTTTAACCGTGTATTGTTCGATGATATCTTGCAACGCTGCTTGCCATTCACGCGCTTGATTATACCTAAATGTCTGAACGTCGATTGAGGTACTCATTATATTTTATACAGTAACCAAATGAGGTATTTCAGCTACAAATTCCAAACACCACCAGTAAGATGTTGCGGTTAATTTCTTATCAGCTGCTTCCAGAATAAATGTTTCTTCGGTTCCCTTGTTTAATATGATCGTTGCAACTCCAGAAAACTTATCAGTTGAATGACGCCATGGATACGTTGTAAATATTTCAAATTTTGCAGCACTGAACACAGACAGCCTGTACACGATAGTGACTATTGCGGTATATTTAATAGTATTATTCTGCGTTGACCATGTTGCGAATCCAGGTGATACTGTGTATACGATGTTGGTAATATGCCCGGGAGTAACCCCGCCGGGAATTTTACTCAAACTGGTTTTATTAACGATCTCAGGAATCCCCGCTACGATGTTTTGCTGTGTTTGTTTGGTCGTGTCGATGTTCGTCTTGATATCAACGAGTTTTACGTCAACGGTCAACGGATTACCAAAAATTCCTCTGCGGTTTCATTAATTTTTCTAAAATTTCTGCGAAGATTTGTGAACGCGTGTACTTGAACGTCATACTCGGCCCGCAACGTGGATAATTTACCATCTACGGCGTTGTAGTTAACGTCAACGTATTTTTTTGTTGCTGCGTCTTCGTCGGATGTTGGATCTCCAAGTGTTGTTATCTTATTCCCGTTCATGTTGAGTTCTGCCGTCATTGTGTCACCGGTATTTTTCACGCGATTAGCAACGCTTGCTGTGATTTGATCTCTGATGGTTGTAAACGATACACTCGAATCCCTGATTTTTCCGCTGTCAGTAAACACAGGGATATTATCCGTGACCACACCGAGTACTCGTCGAATTATATCATTCCATTTGATATTGCTGGTTTTTAGTTTACCATATCGATCCTGAAAAATAACAACCTCATCTGGGTCAACTCCAGCCAGGTTCATAATATCAGCGAGTTCATCTTTAGTCGCATACTTCGACAGATCAGTGTCATCGGATTTTTTCTTAACGCGTGAAGAATATCTTCTTCCGTAAATATCAACCATTATATAAGATCTAAGATTTAAGATCTGTTTAAAACGAAGCGGTTGCTTGTATAATTATGCACGACTTTATGAGGTGGTTTGGATGATTTTGATACAGCGTTAAGTACATTAATTACTTCACGGTCGCATATTAGCGGATCTGTCATTGTTTTGTGGGTAGAGTTGAATACCAAACTTGCGCTTGAAGTGGTGCAACATACTTGATAAACTCACGCGGTGGAGCTAACCCATATGAATCAAAATAAACGATTCCACGTTAATCAACCGCGTATGATACCCAATGAGTACCGGTCCTGAATTTGAGTCAAGATTAATAATACCTGTTTCGAATTCATTCGGTTGTTTCGGTAATTGATCTCGCATAAAAACACCTCTAAAGGCAGATATTTTTAGTTGTTTAGCAGCATTAAGTAAATCAAAATTTGATGCTGGAACGTCTAACGTGTTCCTGGAAGCCTCAGACCTCTTCCCCAACGAGATCCTGGCAATCTTAGGCCGCGCCCTTTTTTGTATTCCTTTCCTGTTGCTTTCTTTAGAGCCATTCCAGCAGCTGTTCCAACAGCACCTAACGCGGTTGCTTTTGCTACGGCTGGAGCAGCAGCAGTTATTAATGCCGGAATGGCCGCGAGAAGTGGAAAAATACCACCTGTTTTAACCATGTCCTTGATGGCGCTCGGAGAAAGATGAAATTGCACTCCGGTTTTTTATTCTAGGGCTTTATTGAGATGTTTAATCTGGTTATTTGTCAACGATAATTTGTTTGGACCGCCACTAGAAATTTGATCTCGCTTTAGTGATATTTTTGTTCCGCATTTGTTGGCGTGTTTTGATTGTAATATTTTTTACCTGACCATGAGTCAGAACAACATTAACATGACTGTATGACATTTTATCATAAATACTTACCACGCTCCAAATAATGATTAAAGATTTTCCACTGGTGCTTCGATGACTCTCATTCAACCGCTGCCACCTTCAAGTAACATTACTTTATCGCTTAGTATAACCGCGATTGCTCTATAATCAACACCACCTGTATTTAATGTTGCTTTAAGATGTATATCAACGACATATTGTTTTGATAGATCAAGATGCTCCAGTGAAAAATAATAAATCGGATACAAAGTTCTGAAATCATATTGTGATATTTGCAACCCAGTATCAACATTTTGATCATGTCCCATGAATGACATCAAACGATGATATACACGTCCTATATGATTTTGTTCATAATTTAGTTGTATATTCTCTCTTGGTTCTTGTTGTCCGTTTATCCGTAAAGAAATATCTGTGATACCTAGTTTATCAAATATCATATGAGAGTGAATTTGTGAGTTTAATCGATCATAGTTCTGAAACGCAATGAAAATATGCCGCGGCGCAGAAACGCCTTGTTGTGATGCTATATGCCATGTAAACTGACCGTTAATACCAGTTTTTATACTATCCATGCTTGTTGTTAACCATGACAACAAGGATTTACCACCTGTGTCCATGAAGGAAATCAATTTTTGCTCTTCTGCGATCGTTGGAGTCATCACCGGCATCCACAGTGAAAGTTTCAATAATACTACTTTACCAGCATCACCAACAGGTCTCCACAACCGTTTGTCTAGCTCCAAAAATAACCTTTTTAACATTCCTACAAAATCCAAAAATATGCGATAGTGGAATTGTACATGAAAAACTTCTATTGGCTCCTAGCAACATATTTTTACGCGTTGCAAATCCCAAGTTGAAATCTGGGTTAGCACCATGAACTACTGGCGTCACATCAGCATCAGCGTTTCCGGCAAAATTTCTTGGTCGTCTTATATTATACGGATCGCTTTCAGGGTGACCAGAATTATCTTTCACAAACATCATTGTGGGACCTGCTGATCTTGTACAATCATCAGAATATCTTGCCGATCCTATTATTGTTGTAGCAACATCGACATCATTCTGAATCGATTCGAGATTTCTTCCATCAATCATGTATGTGGCGCTACTAAACAATGCCATAATCGCGTACAGACTCATCTTTAAGGACAGGTGCTTCCATGTCAAATGCTGTGTCGGACATGCGCTTGAACATTTTATTGTAATTATTTTCGTCTAACACGTTGATTACCGCGTTCGGGAAATTCCACTTCGGGAAGTTCCACTTCCGGATATTAAACTAGAGATATTATTTCCCGATTCACCGAGTCCCCGATCTGCTAACACTGCTAGTTTTTGATTTGCAGCTTGATTTATTATTTTGCTGACATCTGCGAGCATAATTTCAGCACTTGGTAATTCTACTAGTTGTCGTTTTCGTCTTATTAATCGTGCTAGTCTATCTTTGATCGCCCAGAACACCTTACCAGCAACAATGACAATTGCACCAGGAGTTTTTTCACGAACAATATCAATAGCTTTCATCGATAATTGTTTTGCAATAGGCGCTGCTTTTGGGGCTAACCTTGTAAATAATCCCTGAATGACATCACCAAGTCCATCTCCGTAAATTGCTCTGTAGATTGGTAATCGTGAATTTACTGCTCTGACCTGTACGGAGTCACTGTAATCATCAACAAGTTCATCGATAAGTTCTCAGTAAACACCGATATCCATGATGCCGCCGCGAAATAATCGCTGGCAAATATCAGCTGCTTCATTGGTTATTTCTGGTGAATTATTTCCGGCACGTTTTCCTCCTATAAGAACTTCTAACCGCGACACGTCATTAAGGATATTATCGGGACAAACAAAATTATTTTCTGGCTGTGTCACGATATTTAGACCACTTCCAGTTGCTCCTTCTTCTTCCTCACTTATTGTTCTGAGAGACTGTGATAATTTTGATTCTTTTTTTTACAAGATACATGTTTATTTTTCTGCGATAATCTTTATATACCTTATCATTAGAATAAACTCTATCTTTATTGTAAAATATACGATATATCCATTTATACCAGATTTCGGGATTACTAATACGAGCGGAACTATATTCAGGTTTTAAAAAATTTTCTTTTTTATCAAAACTTTCTGCTGCAAGTTTTGATAACGTATTAATATCACTAATTTCTTTTATGAATCTGATACCCACATTGGTAAATTTATTGCTCAGCATAATCATTTCCCTTTCATCATCTTCCTCTTCTTCTGGTTTTATTAATTCACGATCATTCATATCACCTATCTCAGCACGAAGTTTTCCAATACCTTCAAGTATTTCTTCACCAACGGGTGGAGGCTGAGTTGCATCTATATCAGTTGGAAGATCTCGCAAAATCTTGTTTGTTTGTTTGGTTCTTCTTGCTATTTTTTCAGTCTGCGCTGCAGTTTGTTCTAATACTGGAAAAATACCCTCTTTCCTCTTCTCATCTTCCTCCTTAATATCTCCCCATATAGTTTTTTCAACAGCCGCTGCAGCTTTCTTAGTAGCTGTAGTGACGGGTTTAAATAGTGTTTTAGTGTCTTCTTCGTACTCAACTTGTGATTGTTGCTGCGCTTGTAGGTTTTTTCTAAATGGATCTCTAACAGGAAGAATTTTTTTGATTGCTTCTAATCGTTCTCGTGCTATCCTTGCAGTATGAGATTCCGGATATACCATTTTATTATAACATAATGATTTAATTAATAGCAGCAGAGGGGGCGGGACCTCAAGTTGGTTCATTTTTTGTAATGTACTCGCCATCGACAAGTTTTTAGTTGGAGAAATAACGTGGACTAACCCTAGGGACTCTAGGGACTCTTTGAGAGACTCTTTGAGAGTCCTCCGTAGTTAGTTATTTTGATTTTTTAAGTTATTAATCCTTTTTTTAGGAAGGCTTATTTCGGTTTTTGGACGCTCCAAAATTCGGTCTGTTCACCCCCTTTGCTGCTACAGGTGTCATGAAGGTGTTCTGCTGAAGATGTTCAAGCTGCCCTGGTTAGCTTGCCCCAAATAGCTTATATTTCTGACATTACATGATGTTCAATGGTGGGTAAGTGAGGTAAGATTGACATTTAGGACATATTGAAATGTAATTTGTTTGTTTGAAAACTATGTGATATAAATTGTATGCTTCAATCATCTACATTCATATATATATATACTGACCAGTATCAGTGAAAATATTTACCATGAAGAAAAATCATATTTGATAACATATGTATCATATATTCAATTGGCAACATAGATATGGTATGATATCTATGTTCTATGTTTATCAAGAAAAAATGAAAAAGAAATGTTGATAATGAGTCCAAAAATTGGTTCAGAAAACGCAGGTTGCAATGGGGAGTCGAGACATTGGGAAAATGAACAAAAATAATCGCAAACTTTAATACAGAAAAAGCCAAGCCTATTCCCACACAAGATGGTGCATAAGGTGACATGGGTTTCACCAGACTTTCAGACCAAGAACTAGACTGGCCACATTTGCATAGGCAAAAAGTTCAGAAGGCATCGACAAGATGTAAAGTGAAAAGAGGAGCAGATGCAACCTCAGATCATTAGCTTAAGAAGGTCAAGTACAATGTAAAATCTCAAAGAGCAGAGTAGTTGAAGAAACATTTCAGCCGAAACTTGGCAATGTATCTGAGATGCAGGATGAGGAGGACAGATGAATATAAGAAACCTTTGTCTACACTAACACTGAACACAAACTATGGACTATTTTGACAACTCTTTAAAAAAAAATACACTTGCAGAAGAGAATGAAAGAAGTACAGAATAACGGTCACAGAGCAGAAAAAGCGACAGCGCAAACATGATACATGCAGGTGCATAGTTAAATTGAAGAACAGCATCAGAAAAAATAAAAGGCATTTTAAGGAAGAATTAGCATCACAGGCAGAAGAGGCAGCTGAGCAAGGAGATATGAAAGCCTTGTATGAGTTCATGAGGAAAATGGCAGGAAGAGAACAGATAGAAGACAGAACAATCAACACAGGAAGAACAAACTCTGTGCAACACAGGAAAAACAAGGGAAAAGTTGGGTGGAGCAATTTTAAAGAACTTCTTCACTGACTGGCATCCACCAGCAGACCATAATTTCACTTGCTAAGGATATATTGTGTTTCCTGTGAAAGGCAGACGAGAGAATCAATAAAAGTAAACCACCATCCAAATGTTGAACAATGGTAAAGCTGCGGGTCCAAAAGCTCTATTAGTGGCCATCAACAAATCTTCAGAAATGCTGTACCAGCTGGCAGAAATGATCTGGGAAAACAGAAAAAAAACATCCCAACATACCAAAGAACAGTGGCCTTGGTTAATGCAACAACTACTAGTCTCTCCACACCATGTCAGATAATCAACAGATGAATATTCGAAATATTAAGATCATGTGTAGACGTAAGCAGGCTCTGGACAACAAAGATTATGTGTAGACCAGCTACAGATGCTTAGAATTATCATAGCACAAGCTACCATTCTTCTGCATATGTAAATTCTCGTGTTGTTCATATGATGCCATTTTTTAAATGAGCGATTCAATGAACACTTTGTACTATGCGAACCAATGCCTAAAGTACCCGTTATTAATATTGTAATTGGTGATCAGTTCAAAGATTATAAACATTTTAGACGAATTTCCGAGATTCAATTGATGTTATTCGCTGGTGCCTTGAGCGACATTATCTATTACGTCCACATGCTGGCTATGTTGTTCGTCCACTCATGAATTCGTATCCATGGTCTGCATTTCTATTTTTTCTATGGTTTTTGTTTTTTGTCTGATATTTGTGTAATATTTTAAAATTATCTATCCAAGGTTGATTTAAATAGTACTTGATTTTAACAGGGTTCTTCAAATTTGAGTTTTGGTATACCTTGGTGAAGTAAATGAATTGTCCGTAAGATTTAACTCCAGGCGTTTTCTATTGAGACAGGATTTATCCTCATCAGCCTCTAGATCAAACGAGGGATATTGACATTGAAAATCATCATCTTCTGTCATTATTTATTTGCCTATACAAACCCTTACATCTGAATAAGGTATCATCGAAAACAAAATTCCATATTTACATCTTTTGTTTTAGAAATGGAAATATACAAACAAGAACTAGACACTGACAAAGCGAAAGTAACTGATAATAGAAATAACTGACATAAATTTGAAAAATCAATGGCAAAAAAATCAAGAAAACCTCTAATATCTTTATAATGCAGGAACTGCAAAATATCCAGTTTAATATCAGATAGAGCCATCTGTGCCGTCACTTCTTTGTTCAACGTTCAAAGATCTCAGAATGAATTAAACAGAGATTACTTGGTTTCTAATGATATTATATTCTTCTCATGAATTAGATTTACCTTAATCGTTATTAGGCGCATCTGTCATCACATTTGAAACTGATGCACGTTGTAAGATACAGAAGGAGCGAGGCCCAATGAAATACTCAGTAAATTCTTTTGGTACATGTCTACGTTGTACTTTCAAAATTGCTCTGAGCAGAGTCTAAATAAAATACAAAATTACTTGCATAGTATACTTGAATATCAGTACCTTCAGAAATTTTGTTGACAGAACTTATCGAACATATTGGTGAATAAACTGAAGACAAAGAAAGCCAACTTGCCAAGAAAAATATGGTTGACAGATCTGTAACGGCCTTTAAAAAGTATTGATAAATTTAACATTTTGCAATTAGACCTACTTTACATGGATTTACATGCGTAAGTACGTGTATCATTTAAGGGAGGAAAATGTGTGTACTTTCAAAAAGACAAAATTAGAAGAATACTTGATATCGCCGCCCAAAATGGTAAATACTCCTCTACTGAAATGTAAGACTTCAAACAATACATTACTCGTTGAAGCAGGGCTCTGAAAAATATCAAACATTATAAATTTGCAAGACTTATGTTAACGAAAGCTTCTCCTTTTTAGAAGGATAGTATTTGTTTATTTTGTTCTTTATAATAATATTTAATACTTGTATTTGTTTATATATATTGGGCTTTTGAATTACTTTTTTTACGTATAGATAAAATATGATTTTCAAAAGATTCGATCGATCGATCGATCGAAAATAAAAAAAACAGGTCGAATTATATTGATTGTTATGAGTCTAGGTTCTTACAAAAAGTAACAGGAAAAAAGTGAAGACAACAAACTTGGTAAAATTAAACAAATACTTTATTTCTTTAGAATATCAAGTGAAAATTGAGGGGTTAAAAAGAACTTACGGTTTTACGAATCAAATCCAAAAATAATCCAAGAATAAAAATATAGAAGTCCTATCAATAAAAAGTCGTAAATGAAACTGAGATCGAATCCCGATTAAATCCAAAATGGAAGACGATGATGTCATTAATAGTCAGCGAAGTGCGGCAGTGTCAACAGTCTATTGTTGAATCACAGAAAATAGTATTCCAGTTTTGAAAACTGGTCACAACAACACAGCTTAATGTGTCAAACGTTTAAAGCCCACTGACTACTTCTATACAAAACATTAGGTATAAGGCTTACTTAAGACTCAAAACAGATTCCCGGATGGAGGTCAAGAGTTCAACCTTCCAGAAGAAATGAAGTTTGTTGTTGTTGTTGTAGGGTTTTGTTTTAGGGTTTAACGCCATTTTTCAGCACACGATAGGCTATACATGGCGGCCAGTATTAATGGTGGAGGAAAACCCCGGAAAGAACCACCGACCCACGAGAAGCTAGTGGGAAGCTTTCTCACATACCCACATTAGCCGAATCGGACACTCAAACCCACGCAGACAGAAGTGAGATGACAATGATCCGTAACGAAGAGCGCTTTAGACCACTCGGCCACTCGGGGCCCCATGAAGTTTGTTACATGAAAATTATCATGTACTCCCACGTGTTTGACCTTAACTGAAATCAATGGTTCTTACTCTGGGAAATAATTTTTTTTTAAATTTAAAAGTTGTTTAACAGAACTGCCAGTGTTTCTGAATCAAGGTCAGAAACTAGACACAGTGTTTTTATTATTATAACAGTCAGGCCAAACAGAACTGAACTAAATTTCTGGAAAATGTCAAATCTAGTAAACAAAGTCACCTTACAATATCATGTAATGGAATATACAAAATTAAAACTAACAAACAAATCATTAAGTTAAATATATATATATAACATTATGATACATATCCTAATTAAAGTGTAATGAACATGTCATAATGATGACAAGAAAGATTAGCCATTGATTACTATATTTTGCAACATAATAGTGCCCCTAGACAGACATTTCCTCATTTAGTATCGCATGTAGCTTTTCACAATTACATGATTTTGTTTGTACTCCTATCAACTTAAAAATTACACCCACCGATCACCGATGCTGAATTTCCTCTGCCGAATGTAAATGTATATCTTTCTTTTTGAACAAAGCAACTGAGCTAGAATTGGTTTAATATGGAGCCCCTTAAGTAACATGGATGCACATATTTTTATTTCGTTTAATCGAAATATATTTCGTTATTTCGAAATGCTATTTCGTTATTTCGAAATACTGTTTCGTTATTTCGAAATGTTATTTCGTTTAAACGAAATGCTATTTCGTTATTTCGAAATACTATTTCATTATTTCGAAATGCTATTTCGTTTAAACGAAATACTATTTCGTTATTTCGAAATACTATTTCGTTATTTCGAAATACTATTTCGTTTAAACGAAATACTATTTCGTTATTTCGAAATGCTATTTCGTTTAAACGAAATATTAATTCGTTATTTCGAAATGCCATTTCGTTTAAACGAAATACTATTTCGTTATTTCGAATTAATATTTCGTTATTTCGAAATGCTATTTCGTTTAAACGAAATGCTATTTCGTTATTTCGAAATGCTATTTCGTTTAAACGAAATACTATTTCGTTATTTCGAATTAATATTTCGTTATTTCGAAATACTATTTCGTTATTTCGAAATGCTATTTCGTTTAAACGAATTAATATTGCATTGTTTCAAAATAGTATTTCGTTATTCCAAATATTTCGGATTATTTTCGAGATAACAGCTTTTCACTGATATTTAGGCGTTTGGTATTGCTTTGATTGTGAGATTGGATGAGGACCGTTTTGCTCTGATAAAAGTTTATTTTCACTTGGGTTTAAGGTATAAGGAGATTGTGTTCATTCTGAAAGAAAGACATGGATATAATCTCAGCATTAGACAGCTGATTCGTATTTTGCATGTTCTTGGTCTTTACCGGTATAAAAATCCCACTGATATGATGACTGTTGCCGAATTCATAATGAATGAACAGCGGTTCTCCGGTACCATGCACGGTTACAGGTGGATGTATCATAAGCTGAAATGCAGAGGTATACGGGCAAGAAAGGAAGAAGTTCGCCTTTTGATGAGAGTTATAGATCCTGAAAATGTTGACCTCCGCCAATCACATCGACTTCATAGGCGAAAGTACCTATCAAAAGGTCCTAATTACATCTGGCATATGGACTCCTATGACAAGTTGCGCCCCTATGGTATTTGCATCAATGGTTGTATTGATGGGTTTTCACGGAAAATGATATGGTTAAATGCATATTGCACAAGTAGTAACCCTCGCGTTATCGGGGGTTACTATCTCGAAGCTGTGAAAGCCTTCGGTGGTTGCCCCCTTATACTTCGAGCTGACAGGGGCACAGAAAATGGATATGTTTGTGAATTCCAACGTCTCTTTCGCCGGCATGGAAATGATTCATTCTGTGGTGATCGCAGTTTCATGTACGGACGCAGCACAAATAACCAAAGAATTGAAAGCTGGTGGGGCTTTTTGCGCAGGGAATGTGTAGAGTTCTGGTTGTCACTCTTCGACCAAATAAAAGCTGAGGGTAAATTTGACGGCGGATATCTGGACAAGAATCTTGTACTATTTTGTTTTCTTGGTATGATACAGGTATGGACAGTATAGCTCTGTCTCTGTCTGTTTGACTCAAACAAACACACACGCACACACAAACGCACACGAATATATATTAAATATGCATAATTCATCGTAAGGAAACACAAGTGCTGATTACAGATTACAATGTTCAAAGAGCACATACTATACAATAGAATTATCACATGACGCTCCTTTGAGAATTTTAATGCAGACTGTGAATATTTGTTTCAAAGTCTTACTTGTATTATAGATTCCGAACCATTATGTTCCTTATAAGAGATGATGTCACTGATAATAATCACTCTTACATGTCAGAGTTGCGATTTGATACATCAGTTGCATATTTAACAAAGCTGTGTTACCAGATATTATATATTTATAGTGTTTCGTTATGCCTCATAAAGGTCATATGTTCACATGAAGAAATTCTTTCTCAGCCTTTCTTTTCTTTTCATCCCTATTATCAAGTATTTCATGTGTGAACATTATTTCTTGTCTTTTATTTCCAGGATGAATTAGACTCAGTAGCCGAAGTGTGGGATTCCCATGTGATTCGTCCATCCAAAAACTTAACAGTTCCAAGTGGTATTCCAAACATCATGTTTTCAGTTCCAGAGTTATATGAGACGGAGAACTACATGTGTCTGATAGATGAGGAAGAATTCCAGTTATGTCAGAATAATGCAAGGTACCGTGATGGAATGGCTTCTGACGAGGATGTGTACAATATATGTGTATATATAATGGCTGAGCAAAGTTTACACATGGTAAAGGATGCATATGAAGCTCTTGATCTGTATTTGGAGTTGCGACAACATATTAATGACATACTGTAAAGGGCATCCTCCTAATACTATATGTACAGTCATTTTATGCTCTTGGATAATGATCATATTTCTGTTCCAGATGAACCGAGCTGAGACCAATGTTTAGAAATAAGAGGATATGATATTGAATGGAACTTTGTCATTTGTGTTTATTATCAGAAAAATATAAATCTCGCACTTAAATCGCTTGAAAAATATATACAAAACTAAGTTCCTCGGTCATTCAAGTTCATTTACATAGCGTGCATCTATTTTAATTGGTAGCACGTGTGTTTTTGTCTTTTGATGTCGCAAATTTGACGACATAATTGATCTCTATGATCCGCCAGTGTTATTAAAACAACGATATCTGACTGTAGTTAAACAAGTTTAAACAGTTTCTAAACTATACTCATTCTGCATCCTTTCCTTCTCTCCAGTCACACAGATAAATGTTTTAATTAGTATTGGGTTCAATTTAAATTTATTCAGTAAGTTTCATAGTAAACATGGAATCAATGCTCTGCTTGTAATTATGCACAAAGCATTTTAATCTCTGTAGCCTTCCCCCATCCCCCCGCAAATTTAAAAAAAAATATTTTAAACAATTTAGATTCGTATCATTTTGTAGAAAACTAGGGTCAGTATTATTTGGAGCTTTTCTTAATCTTGGTTCGCCGTTTTTCTTAGAACTGAAAAAGGTGTGCTTATCTCTATTCTTACGATCTGCTAAAACATAAATGTTTGCATTTCTTGATTAACAATAGCGCCAAAACGAGTAGGGAAATATCTGCAATGGAGTAAGTGACCAGCAATACACTCATATCTTATACAAATTAGGGTTCAAAAAACAAAAGTGTCTGCTTTGAAAATGGAGAACTGTTGCTTGTAATTTTAATTGGTTCTATTTATTATGACTTGCTGAACTAGCAATGTTTACTTCCATAGGCCTATCTACTGTGGTGACATGAAGTGCAATATGGGAATTTTATCCCTCAGAAAAGATCACAAGGAATATATCCAGCATCTATTTTATATGTTTCAAACAATTTCTGAATTCAAATGATAAGTTCATATCGGATTTTACAGCAGGCTGTGGAAGCGCGAGGGTTTTAGGCGCCCGGTAGGCAATATTGTTTGGTGAATCCTCTACCGATCCGCCCGGGGGCAATATTGTTTGGTGGATCC
This sequence comes from Sinohyriopsis cumingii, assembly GCA_028554795.2. Classification (NCBI taxonomy): domain Eukaryota; kingdom Metazoa; phylum Mollusca; class Bivalvia; order Unionida; family Unionidae; genus Sinohyriopsis; species Sinohyriopsis cumingii. The sequence goes on from CM068830.1 coordinate 66,067,664, forward strand.
CCTACTGTCGCTACCGATCGGCCCAGAGGCAATATTATTTAGTGGCAGCCTCCTACGTTGTCTCTCAGAACAGTTTCATGATTAATGCTCAAATTTTTGGGTATTTTTCATCACAACACAGGAACTGTTATGACATTTTTATTAATTTAAAAAATAAATGTATTCATGAATAAATGTTGCTTTTATAACCCTGGGTTATAATACATAAGGAATTGTTACCACTTATATAATTGCACAAGATTTCCATTGACTTTTATGTCCATATAGTTTTAAAAATGTTATTCACAGGTGAAAAATGCTCATGTTCATTCTTTTTCTGAAAGAAAATTAAGCAATTGTTAAAAAATGAATGTTCCTTTGATAGTGAATTTTCAATTGCAAAGCATTACTAGGAAATATGGGCCAGTACAGTTGGAACAGTGAATTTCCCGTAGACCTTATTCAATACAAAATGTAAATACAATTTTCATCAAGAGGTAATGTGTTGTTTCTCTATGAACATTACAATTTTACCTTGACCTTTCATAGAAATTTACCATTAGAATTGCCATGTTTTAATACACAGGATAATTCAATTTATCAAGCTGTTTAATTTCTATAGTATCTGTAGAAATATATATTACCAGATAAATCTACTGGACTTTTTGAAAACTGAACAAACATTTGGCAAAAGAGTCAGATCGATCTACAAAAGCCCATTATTATGAAACCATGAAGTACATCCTTAAAATCCCCTTCAAACACCACAAGGCAATGGTAGAACATGAACTACTAAAAACAAGTTAACCATGCCAGGAATCATGAGGAAATGCATGTTGAAAGTCACTCACCTCCTTGTTTATTTGAAACAGTCATAGAGACCCCCAGAAAAATGTTTCCTTTTGCACTGGTTTTAAAATTAGGGTAGCTGGGTATGTATATTTTTAAAAAATTCTTTTCACTAAACGTTATATATTATAATGTAATGATTAGTATATATAATGTACTAAGCACTTAAAGTACTGGACTAAACCAGCTTAGTTTGATGCACAAAACAATTTCAGAAATTATTTTTTTTTCGTTCCTTCTTTTAACGGGGTGGGGGATGGGGGGTGCAAGGGTCGTCACCAAAAAACAGGGATGGTCGGCCGACCAGAAATGCACACGTTTTTTCTTGCATAATATGTACAATGCTAAAATAAGAATAAGAAACTAAAATAAAATAAGAAACAACAAGAACTAATACAACCACTATTATTATAGCTTGACAAACATGCAATGTCATGGTTGGAATTTTTAATGTACATAGCAATGTTACAAATAACTGGGGCCCCGAGTGGCCGAGTGGTCTAAAGCGCCAACCGTTACGGATCACTGCCATCTCACCTGTCTGCGTGGGTTCGAGTCGCGGGTTTGGCCTATGTTGGTATGTGAGAAAGCTTGCCAGTAGCTTCTCGTGGGTCGGTGGTTCTTTCCGGGGTTTTCCCCTGTTCTTCCTCCACCATTAATACTGACCACCATGTATAGCCTATCTTGTTCTGAAAAATGTCGTTACCCTAACAACAACAACAAATAACTAAAACTGGACCCAAATGAAATATCTGAAAGAAAAAAGCCAGAAAAATTGCTCAGATTTACTTGCATGTTCTTACAAGAGTGATAGTGAATGAAAGTCCTGTGTTTGGTACACATTACTAAGAATAGCATGCACTATGCAACTGTTTAATGATACATGAGTGGGGTATCCGTTACTAAGAAAGCATGTACTGTGCAACTGTTGGGTGGCTGATTCGTATTTAATTGTATCATGTGAATGAAGACAAAATACTGACTACTAATCATTTAGAGATAGACATGGAGTGTGATGCACCCCCACTGAAAAATTATCCGTTTGAAATAATGTCAGGCCAAAACATTGTCAAGCGTTCAAGATTATTCATCCACACTATACAGAGTTTGCATGCTACTACACCACAACAACAGTTTATGTTTATTTATTGTTACATCTACGTCTTACATAGAACTAAGCCTACACCTAACTCACCTTCGTATCTTTCACATAAATGACAAGACGCTGGCACAACACCTTTTACGTTAAGGTGAGACCTAAACAATACAAAGGGCGATAATCGACACATACATTAATTTTTCAAATTTAAGTTACATATATGATTCCCAAGAACGAAATAGTATTTCGAAATAGCGAAATAGTATTTCGTTTAAGCGAAATACTATTTCGAAATAACGAATTACTATTTCGAAATAACGAAATAGTATTTCGTTTAAACGAAATAGTATTTCGAAATAACGAAATAATATTTCGAAATAACGAAATAGTATTTCGTTTAAACGAAATACTATTTCGAAATAACGAAATAATATTTCGTTTTAACGAAATAGTATTTCGAAATAACGAAAAAGTATTTCGTTTAAACGAAATAGTATTTCGAAATAACGAAATAATATTTCGTTTTAACGAAATAGTATTTCGAAATAACGAAAAAGTATTTCGTTTAAACGAAATACTATTTCGAAATAACGAATTACTATTTCGAAATAACGAAATAGTATTTCGTTTAAACGAAATACTATTTCGAAATAACGAAATAATATTTCGAAATAACGAAATAGTATTTCGTTTAAACGAAATAGTATTTCGAAATAACGAAATATATTTCGATTAAACGAAATAAAAAATATGTGCATCCATGTCACTTAAGGGGCTCCGTAGTTTAATGCCCACAATTTTAATTTTTTTTTTAAATTTCTGATAATATTATTCTTTGTTATTAAGTCCCGACATAAAATATTCCATTTCCCCCATCATCTTCTTTGATACGTTTTCTTTTCACTTACAGCCTTCACTGGTGTTGTATTTTATAAGTTGTATCATCTTCATAACATTTACAGGATTCTGAAAAAAATCCCAAACAGTCCTAAAAGTTCTATGACTAATCCAAACGTTTAGATTGCGTGGCCCGAATGAATTGCAGTGGTATTCCTAATGATGTTCCAATAGTCTGAAATCTGATGTGCCAAAAGAATCGATGTATCACAATGATATAATCCAGAATGTCATTGAATATATTCACAATAATCCTAAAATAATGATTTATTCCCAAACGATCAATGAGAACTTTGTAATTCAAAAAATAATTTAAATAAATAAATCATCTCAAATTATAACTTAACACAACTAAACGACTGATTGCATTATACAGATGCAGATATAGGAAAAATTTTCATATAAATAACTTTATATACAGTCACCTCACTTACAACACAATAAAAAAAATCATCAAATTCGTAAACAAGGTCAGGTCTTTTAACTTAAATTTTAGCAAACTACCTAGCAAACAGCATACACTACTTCAAAGGTATTATCAATAAAATCGTATGAAATTGCTGTGTTTTTTTTTTAAACGTACAAGTGAATATCATGCATTTCAAGAAATAAAATAGTAAAAGTAATATATAGTCCAAATGGATTTCATAACCAGCCTTCTATTAAGATATATCGGTAGAAGACGGTCCAAAATGAAGTTGTCTTTCATCCATGCAGAGATTGCATTTAACGCCAATCCATGATCGATCCGTTGACAAGTCTTCCTGGGTCAGATATATCTAACAAAATAGGTGAAGACATTCTCTTTTTATGATTAATAGATCTGTTTGTTAACTGAGCACCTGCCAAACCCAGCACTTAATGCAGGTACAAAGAATGCCGGCGGCAACGTGGTCAGGTGTTCTTCCATACATCAAGTAAATAATGTATGAACAGCAAACACGTGGAACTAGCCTGCTACTCTTGACCAAAGAACTAATTTTAACGGTATTAAATGAATTAGGGTATCAGGTTAGTATCAAAACTTGACCAATCGGAAAACAATATCTCACTAATAGGTCGGTATACCGGTGACCACAATTTGGACAGATAGAGAGAGTGATTTAGTTTAACGGCCTAAATAGAATGTGTGAGTGTGATTTTATATTTTTAACGTAGCTTTAACAATGTTAGTTAGGTCGCTACGGTGTCTGCAGCGTGGAAGTTGATAGTGATGTCTAGCACTAATGGCATCACGCCGCAGACATTTAGCATCATGCCCCTCCCAGTCACATTATCCTAACAGCGGGCCGACCAGTCCTAACATTTTAGTACGATATTTATAAGCCTTTGTTATGGCTCGGCTGGATTTCGAACCCGCGACCTTTCGCATCCGAGGTGGACGCTCTAACCACTTAGGCCACCGGAGCGGTCCTTCGTTTACGTCCGAATTGTTCATAGCAGTGGAATGTTGTTCTTGTTTTTGTTGTTTATTGGCACGATAGGCTACACACGGCGGCCGGTATAACTGGTGGAGGAAGAATCTGGGGGAAAACGCATAGAACCAGCGACCAACGGAAAGCTACTGGCTAGGTTTCATACCTACATACTCACACTGGCCGAACCCGAGGCTTAAATCCATGCTGAAGGAGTTGAGATGAAAGTGATCGGTGTAGTCGAGTGCTTTAGTCCACTCGGCCACCAGGAGTGCACATTTTAGTGCAAGACAAAAATTCGAGGGGATCATTTCTGTACGAAGAAGTCTTATTGTCATTTGTTTCTAGGATTACCAAATCACAAAACATGCACTAGCTTACTGGTATAACTTTCAGCAACAATGTGATTGAATCTATAATACTTGTTTTGCTTTATTTAATAATTAATCTGCCTTAAATTAGACGAACATGAATTGTTGAGACTTTCCGTCATGTGTACATGTAATATGACACAAGACATTTTATTACAACATAGCATCAGCTTCGAAAAACTATTTCGCCAACAAAACCAACCCGATAATATTGATTTCATTCCTTACGCTAGAATTTGGTGTAGCTATTCACTCTTTTGTTGTTAAGAGATCAACACAATTAGTGTCATCATCGTGATGAGTCAGAGATAACGGATACAAAAGAATGAAAAAGAAAAGAATATGGCAACAGTTATATGGAATTCACATAGGTGTACATGAGAGGATTCTCCTGTACGCACAACTTCCTCTTGGGGATCCTGGTATGAGAGCACCATACTTGTTAAAAGTAAGGCCGTCTCAATCCTTTGATACGTAATTATTTTAAATATTATTATCAGCATTTTGTTTCAGTGAATAAAATGTTATGTCAAGATTACCAAGCAACGACTATGAAGATTTCTACCATCGTATGTCTGCCAAACTTAGATGATTTGAAAATCAAATGAATAGAATTCATTCAGATGCAGAGAACAAATAAATTTCTGTTACATTTTGGGTTCATCCAAGAAGATGTCGTTGAGAAATCCTATATCCAGAAGATGTTGAACACGATTCCTCATCTAATATATTGTGAAGAAATACGCTAAGACAAATGACAACATTATTTATTATACGTTTCCAAAATTATTTATCTTGTACCACAATGCTTTGACAATAAAATATTATTTGGATTATTATATCTGCAGCGTTTACAAAATTGTATGTTCTTATTTGGTACGTATCAAACCGTTTGCAAGGGGTGCGGTTAACTGTAACTCTCTTCATGCTTTTTGAATCTGTCACAACATTTACGATTTTATAGAATTGTAAACACTTAAGATCTTGTGCAGGATATGTCAGTGCCCGTAGTCATGCTTAAAGAATCATCCTTTATAATTTGTTTCCAGTTTATTTCTCTAACAAAATCTTAAAAAATTTCATAAATATTGTATGTGTGCAAAATGCCACATGTATCGGGAACGAAATCTTTCTGTTTTGTAACATCATTTCAAGAATGATATAGGTACTATCCGAAAATTTAATATTTTAGATGTTACATTTTCTGAAAGATGGCATCATTTACCTTGAAAATTCTATTTCCCTTTATTTGTGTCAGCGTTCTTTATCCACAGTAAACAAACGCCAATTCCTGACTGGGTGGTGTGAAGAAAGCCTTGCAGAATTATGGTGCAATGATGCTGAAATACATCGAGTTTTCTTAAATCTTTCATTCTGGTATTATACCAACTCCACAACCATAAAGGGCAATTGGCATCACACTTATTTTGTACAATTGATGCAGGTAAAATGACTGGATCAAGCTTTATTTCTGCCAACTCCTACAAGAAAATAAAATGATTTTCGACCTTTTCTACAAATCTGGTCTACTTGTGACAAACAGTTCATATTAGAATACAAAGAGATTTTAACATGATCGACTACATTTGAAAAAGATATAGAAAGATTGCTTATTTTTCAGTCCTTTGTGTATTGTGATTTCAAATTAATACACAGATTTTACTACCGTTGATGGTGTAGTTTCTTTGTCAGGGAGTATTTGTTATATATATATATATATATATATATATATATATATATATATATATATATATATATATATATATATATATATATATATCAAACGTCTTTTGCATATTGATGGGTGTGATTGCAAGAAGTTTTATAGTCGGCTAAAGTTGGATTTCTAGATGGAGTGGGACCTACATATATCAATAATTTTGATTGGTGTATGTCCTGTGAAAGGTCATTGATAAAAATATGGTGAAAAAGTGTTGATAAAACACATCCCAGCCGAATCCCCGTTCTATGGGAAAAAGGTTCAGAGTTTGGTTCGTTCATACTGGTCATATCTAACGTAAATGCAATTTTGAATAACATTGATGCTTTCCTAAGTTTGAGCTGTTTTATGACATAAGTTATTTCTTGATTAATTTTTGTTTTGCTTCAATGACAAGTTTATCAATGCAAAATCCGTTAGTATGTTTATGATTTACTGGGGAGATTTCACTAGAGCAAACACAAATTCACCGTCATATTTTAATTCAAACCATCATTTTTAATATTTGCCTTTTTTACGCTGTCTGTTGTACAACTTAAAAAAGCTTGAAGTCTAATTCGGTTGCTCGATGTAAATATGTTATGATAGATTCTTCAAAAGCCTGTAACGCTTGTTCTTGAATATTTTAAATTCCCATTTTGCAGCTGTCCAACAGTTTTGTTTGGTAAATATTTATTCCCTCTCTTTGAATTTCTTTTTTTTTAAAGTCTAGATACCACTTTGCAATAATAATAAATAAATACATTCTATAATTATCATAGTTTTTAAATGTTTAAACATATTTTATTGCCCATAGGATCGCAAGCATGGATACTGTTAAAATATTGAAAAAAGTTTACTTGATAATTGTGTTTGTTTCGATCTCCTCTATTGATTTTAAACGATGGAGAATTGTCTTTCTTGGAGACAAAAGCGTGAAACAAATTAAATCAAATCGAGCTAACTGAATAAGAGATACTATGGCTGTTGTAAAGGGGTGAACCTTAGTTGCGATTGTATTTATCGAAGACACCATGGCTGTTGTAAAACGGTGAACCTTGGTTTGGATTGTATTTATCAAAGACACTGTGGTTGGGATTGTATTTATCGAAGACAACATGGCTGTTGTAAAAGGGTGAACCTTGGTTTGAATTGTATTTATCAAAGACACTGTGGTTGGGATTGTATTTATCGAAGACAACATGGCTGTTGTAAAAGGGTGAACCTTGGCTGTGATTGTATTTATCGAAGACACCATGGCTGTTGTAAAAGGGTGAACATTGGTTTGGATTGTATTTATCAAAGATAATGTGGTTGGGATTGTATTTATCGAAGACACTGTGGTTGGGATTGTATTTATCGAAGACACTGTGGTTGGGATTGTATTTATCGAAGACACTGAAAGTAATTTCGTGAATAAGCTGTTTATTAATAATATAATTGAACGATGAGTGAATCTGACACCAAACACGTGCGCATTAAGTCCAACATTGAAAAAGGAAATTATATCTGTCCTGACTGGAAATAATCACAAAATGTAAATTCCACGATTAATCAAACAAGAACGAATGTATGCAACTTATAAACAAATATGATTGATATATGGATCGATCACCATGGATGATCAATCTATAGAATATGTACACAAATATGAACAATGAATGATTATATTACCATGGGTGATCCAAGTATAGAAGTTGTACAAAATATGAACACTCTATGTTTCATCCAAACGTAAGCAATACATATGGTAGAATCATTATGTAACATATGAGATAAAAACGGATATTAAAATATTGGTATAGAGCCTTGAAAATCCTAGATAATATATTTCCAAAACATTGCTACATTCTGCAACTGAAATGGGATAAAAATGTTAGAACGTTTTTATTTCAGCATGTGTTTGTTGATGTTTGATTGAGATAAGGAGTTAGTGAAAAAGAATGTAATTTTAGAAATATTCAAGTTACGACGTAAATATATATTGAGACCAAAAACATTTAATGCGGAGATAGAATTTATGAATACATTACGTTTTTGCAAGCTGAGATAATGTCAGACTTTACTTGTCAAAATTTGTTTGGATATTCTATGTGATATAAATTTGGATGGATAATCACTACTCTGAAGCAGATATTTGCCATTGAGAACAAATTTATGAAGGCATTCTCATTAGGTTTTCCATTATCGTAATTATACATTACAGTGCAAGTATTACAATGTTGTTCGTATCCGTATTTATTTTAATCAATATTATGACTGCAACATAAACTGCATTTTTGTGGGGTTGAGAGGTGGGGGTAAGGGAATTTAGGCATTTTGATTAGTAGATTTCGTATTTTCATCAGCATATGACAATATACTCTGTAAATTCAGGTGTAGCATTTTTAAGAACAAAAAGGAGATAGTTAACAAAAGTTTGCATTAAAACTTCGAATTTTAGTGAACACTGCACAGTATAAGTACGTTGACTTACATTAAATAAAAGATAACACATATAACATTAACAGTGGCTCGTGTGTATATTTCCCTATAATTAAGAAAGAAAGATTTAAATAGAAACGGTCAGTAATTGAAAAATATATGTCAGTCGAGTGCGTTGTTTATCCAAAAATATGCACATGTCAACTTGTCAATCAAACATGTTACACCATTTGTGCACCAATACCTAGAAGATTAAGAAAAAAAAAGTAGGTTGTTCCTTAGTAACAAATGACCAGTGATGGAAAACACTTCTATTTATTAGGTTGTAAATGATAAAAATCAATACATAAAGTATTGTCTGAGTTCTAAAAAATGCAACAAAAGAATTAAAACGGGATAGAAAAGTTTTATACCATGAAGAAAATATGCAAGACAAACATTGATTTTATTGTTTTCTATCGAAAATGTGTAACATGGATGAGATTAATGGAGTCAGCAACTTTTCTAATAATGAATAACATTGGGGAAAGATTGTACTCAATATACCTAATTTATACACCCAATTTATCATAGATTTTTGAAGTTAAATTGTTTTTCTTTGCGATAAAGAATTCTGAAAGATAATACATTTATAAATTCAATAAGGCCTGTTATATTCAACTTATTGTTGTTTTACTGGTAGTATCTGTGTTATACTTAATAATACAAACTATACAGTTTAGTCCTTTTAGTTTGTATTTATGGATCTATAAGGAACCCGCTATCTTAAGTGCCTCGGCCCCCACCTTAATCCGGCCCTGTGTGAGTGCATGTAAACGCGAGTGCCTTAAGCCACTGCACCCCCCCCCCCAGCCCTACCCAGTGGAAAAAGCACATCGGTCGGGGAATTGTCAACTCTAACATCTCTTTTGAAAATCAGCACATAAAGTTATACAAACGTGTCATAATGAGTTTCGTAGCAAGGGTTACCTCAAAATTTAGAGCACTTGTGGCATATTGGCCGCTACTCGTATGTGGACGACACTGAGTCGCCGTGACCTTAGTTAAAACACGATCTACCTTGGCACAACGTGTATCGCAGAGCTTGGTAAATCAGGTGCTGCGTGATTTATATCAATGGAGCATTGTGCATTAAAACAACAAAAAGAGGCGGAAAAAACATCAGTATTTTGATGACAGATGGAATATATCCAAACGTTTTCTCCTAAATAGTTGCATAAAATGGTAATTGAAAATATGCAAGTTTTTTAAAAACCAATTACTCTGTTATCTGTCGACAGATTTGGATGAAATTTGTTAGGCCGGAAACAATAGTTGAGATTTGTGCCAGGAAATTTAAAACTAAAAGTCACAAGTTTTTCCTATGCTCTTATCCGTTCCGCCAATCGAAGAAAATATTCGTCTAAAAAGATTCTTTAATAATACCTTGACGAAGCAAACTATCGGCAAAATCTGAGTCGGCTAACGAGATGAGACTCTTCTGAGCTATCCTATTACAATACGTTTACGAGGAGTCTTACATCATGTGGAAAACGAAAAGTATTAAAAGCCTGAGTGATTCCAATTATGAACCAATTATTTTTCTCGTGCAAGATCCATCGATTCGGGTAATTATAAAATGTAACAGATTGAGTTATGAATTTATTTTTAACTGAAAGATAAAATTAAAATGTATACCTTGTACAATATACTGGCGGGGGGGGGGTAATTAAAATTTTAAAATTAATCACGGACTTGAAGATTAAAAAGATTCAGACACTATTTCAGTGAAACATTAAATATGTTCAACTTGTTTGAAACACCGTTTGCAAAAGAAAGTTTTGGTTAACTCGAGATAAGAATATCTGCTACATTTTCTACACGGAGCAGTTTAACACTGCTAATCGTGATAAAAGAATGCAGAAAATTGGCTTAATCTGAAAAATTGTCTTATACAGAGATACTGAGAGCAACAGCATCCACTTCTATTTTTCTTTCAGTTTTAGGTCAATCTCGAAAAATGACACATATCCGTTTTATCGTATACAGAAAACGACATATTAAATGAAAACAAAGTTTGTTTGAAAGAATTTTGTTCATCTGAAACAACCATTTACTTCAGTTATTTAATCTTATGTTATCTTAATTTTATTTGATCCAATGTCACTCATTTTCACTCTCAGGCCATACTAATTTTTCAGAGTGCAGGATAGCGAGAATTTCGTTAAAAGTGATGTTACTGACATAGTGCCGTAATAAGGGGCGGGGGGGGGAGGGAGGGGCTAAAATAAACACGAAACAACTTTGCTACCGCAGCAGTGGCATCACCACAGGCTTTTATAAACAAAAAAGAACCCGCGTCTGCATTTCTCGGTGGAGGTTTTCATAAGTGGTGAACTTCCTTGCTCCACATCGAACACAAATTCCAGTGATCGCAGCTTTACCATTACGTGTGTGAACCTGCATTGGAATTGCAGTACGAGTTTTTTGTTTTGCGGCATCGCACACAGTATGAAGACGTGATTGTGTTATACAACAGGCGATATTTGACATGGCATCACTAATGATAAAATTAGCCGTCATTGATTTGTCTACGCAGGCTAAACCTAAACTACCCAAACATGTTGACATGTTCCAAACTCAGTTCCTATGTTGATAATTGGATCAGGGAAAACCCAACTGTTAATGAATATGATTTTGGGATCGGTCGTACACAACTGCGCCATCAGCTGCCGATCGAACGTGTTATGATTTTATCAGGTAGTTTACGGCAGCGCTTTAGTTGTCACTAAGATGCAAATCTTCCACCATTGATTTCTTTTCAACAGTCGATGAAGCTCCTACCATTTTCAACTTTGATCTGAGTGAGTATAATCTTGTCGAGTACGACGACGTAATGCTTGAACACCGAGACAATCGCGTCAGAAGATTTTCCAGAGGTCGACAAGCAACACAGACGTGATCTAAATCGCAAAAAGTTTTGCACACGTGCCTAAAATGAATCGGGACAACTGTACCGTGTTAATTATATTTTGCGGCATTGACGCATGCAGTCTTGCAAATATTCATTGGAATTGGTCTGCTGTTGATTAATCGTGGGATGATTTATGAAATATCTGAGCTGAGGCCACTCAAGGGCAGTAAAGTTTCCTCACTCTTGACTTAACTGGTGGACCATCCTGTACTATGCCGGTTCAGACACGATAATTTAAACAGGAATGAGAGTGATGCCATAGCAAATATATGGGGACCGGAGCTGCAAAGCTGTTCGTGAATACCAGAAACTAATTCGTATTGTTATAGCCGTCCGAAAAAAAAATGTTAAAGATATGATACAGTCGAGACAGACTGCACGAAAAGATCTCACATAGGGGTTCTTAACAAACGTTTGCGCCGCTCATCAAATTCACGTAGCAGGCTGCTTTACGAATATGAACCCCAACAATTATACAAACCTGAAGCACCTCCATTATACAAACCTTAAGAAGCAGAGAAACAAAAAGAAACAAGAAGAAGCGTCAACCAAATACGAACATGCAAGTACACGCGAACGTACACGGAAAGAAATATTAGAAATGCTTCGAGAATCTATTTATTCCATAGCAAAACTGTACCCAAAGAGAAACAACAAGACTTCTTGCGTCCACAACAGAACAATGTGCACCTATAACAAAACATATATCACCCGAACAAAGACCTTCTTCTCTCACACAGGAATAACAACCTGCACCCCAACTCTGATTTCGCAAAAAGGAATAAGAAACAGAATAGCTAAGAAAAACAATGAGAACTAAAGAGGTGGATGGAGCAACAAGAAAGGGAAGGAAAGAGCCTTGATTGACTGTGTGACCCTCACAATCTTGTAGATCGGTTTGAAACACTCGTAAGATAGGTTTGGGCTGGTACCATAGCTCCAGAACTCATTAATGATGTCACGATGATTTGTCAGCAGTTGTTCACTAATGACATCGTCCTGGACCCGGTGTCGTTTTGCGCATTGATGCATGAACTTGTTGAAGACATCGATGAGTAATCCAACGATGAGACCTGATGCACATCTAGCTGAGACGCTCTGTGCCTTGCGTGAAATCAGCGCTAGGATTTAGCATGTTGAAAAAACAACTCCGCTCATTACCTCGTTTATCACGATCTCATCAACGAAACCAGACTTTTATGTGACTTTTTCTAAACCAATCACAGCGGAGGAAAGTAACCACATGAGACTGCATTAGCATTTATGAGCGTTTAGTATAGTTGGACTAATATTCGATCACGTCCATTTGGGGGATTCTCCGCGAACAGCTCGTTTGTGTTTTCGTCAGAGGGTGGATCCATCTGGAACGTTGTTTGACTTTCTCCAGATGCGTACGAGATTGAATCAATCAATTCAATAAAGATATCCGACGAAGGACTAAATTAGTGACCAAACGCGATTCCAAAATCAACATACGCGTACAAGACCCTAAACTCAGCTTTGCCATCTCGATCGAATCTCCATACGCGGTTCTTGGTTGGCCTGATGTTAATAAGATTTCCGAGGACATACGAATTATGCGTACTTAACCTAAGGGCCTGATGGCACCAGTTACACTATCGTGCCATACATTCTCAGGATCACCACCAAGACTCCGGCTAACCTGACCTGTGACGCCATTAGTAGTAATTATGAAGCATCAGCCTCGACAACGCAAGTGTCGCAAGGTTATATATTTTTGTGTTTTCACCCGTTGATCTGACAGTTGCATTTGGATGTGTGATACCAATGTGTGTCATAAACTCAAGAAAACCCGTTTGCATGGCATATAATGGAACAGGCCTCAATGGTGTTGTTCGTGGGTTGTTTACAGGCACGCCAAAGGTGCGCGGCATCGCCTTTGCGCGCGGCACCAATCGCTAAACAAGTTACAATGTGAGTGATTGTTAGCTTCAAAGATGTTTCTACGGACAGTTTGATAAATCTAAGATTGCAAACGATTCATTCTATTCGAAATCGACTTCGGTGATTAGTGACTTGAGCACGACTTGAACCTGTTGTATTGCTATCTACAGAAACAATGCCAGTTCCAGTTGTTAAGATTATCAAGTAAGCCCTCAATAACGTATAGCTGATTCAGCTATTGCAAATTTGACGATTGGGAGCAGATTATTATTGTCTCACAAAAGATATGAGATGAAAACAACAACCAATAATGTATAATAAAAGGAAATATTCAAATATGTACGCGATTCCGCATTTGGCATAGACGTGCCTGTTTTGGTATATAGCATCATCAATGATTTGCAGTATTAATCGTACCCAACTAGGGTCCCTGATCAACAAAAAATAGAATTACAAATGCAGGACATGTCTAGGTGAGACCTTATTGAAAATCGAAGAAAAAACTGATACAGGGGGAAAATAACCATTACAGTGCTGATCTCTTAGCTGTTTTTGTTAACAATGGCACCATGGCGCTGTTCAGCATAACCGGAAGCAAATCGAAGGAATTTTCGTCAACGTTGAAATCGCCACAACAATTATTGAACTAGCCAGGTACAACAACAATTTTGCGAAGTCTGCTGAATCGTCTATGATATTTAACAAGGATTCGTCTGATCATGCAGATCATAAATCGGACACTAAAGTTGTTGTTCGATATTATTCTTTTCAGTCGCACCTTGCTGCTTACATCGCCGTAGACCTCATTATAGCAACCCGAATTTCAACATTGGACTTTTAAAGTCGTCAACAACAACAATCATGGGGGCTCAATGAGGTTTCCTAATGAGATTTTTTTCGGTCAGATAGTTGGGTCTTGCAGAGATTGTTCAGATGGTTGTTTTCGGGTCTAAACATATAGCCATTTTCTAACGAAAGGGCACATAAACAGATGCAAGTATTTGCGGTGATAGAGGTGCTTCTGTTGTTAACATTAACTTTGTGGATGCCTCCTCTGATCCCTTCACTAGCCTTTGAAGACCGTTTATTATCGTTTATGCGGTCTGCAATCTCATCAACGCTATCATTTCTGGCCCACCTCACGGATGCTCACACAAGAGGTGATATTCAGGAACAGTGTGCATGGCAAATAAGTACCAAACATGGTTTCACACATCTTGGTTGTGTTTCAAAATATGGATGAAGAAAATAAACAACACAAGTGCTTTGATATTTGATAAACTAGGTGTATCTGTGGTTTTTTGTGGTTAAACGGTCATCGGGAAACCTACGGAGAAATTTTGCCTAACTTTAACAAAAATCAAATCGCACGTACATACCACAAGCTACTTCCGTACCTGGACCGAGATCAAAACGGTGACACGGGTATGCATATTTTCTATAATCATAAGACAGTTCTACCAATAAAAAGGTGTAATTGCTTAGAAATACATGTGCGTGTTGCATATAATCAAGGTCAGCATGTGAAGCAATGTCATATTATTAATAGAAGAACTATAATAGAACCTCAGTGTTACCAACGCGAGAAAATAATCGACGCAGAACAAAAGATGCGAGATGAATAATCAAGAGAACTGCGCTACTCGTGAAATACAAACACGTGTATGTGGTCATATTTGTCATTTATGGAATCGCCGCAGCAGTCACAGTTGGTATATGTGTGGAGAAAATCACTTCTACGTTGACTATTCTAGGCACACGGAGCTATATCAATAGTAAGCGGTGTGACTGATGGCGCCAGTAAAATAATCTCGTCACGACTGTATGCGAGAATACGTGTATGTTCAGAACTTCTCTCAGCTACACAAAGCAGTCTCAGTGTAATTACCAAGCTGTACTCGATGGTCACTGAAGATAAAACGATTAGCATAGTTGAGTTCGACATCGTGTTGGCAGAAATAGAAAACTACAGGAGATTCAGATAACAGAGACTGAACCGAAGCATTAACGATTCTGATTTACTGGCAGTGAAAATTGAGTAACTGTTTGCCACTGCACTGTAGTAGGTTCCATAAGCACCACAAGTATGATTATGCAATCGAGTGAGGAGTAGTATGATAATAACGGTTTTGTTGATTACTGATCTAGGTTGAAGTTCTCTATCCCATTTGACTTCCTCTTGCAAGCGCACATGTGGGTAACGTTCACGCGTGAACATGTGCGTTTCATAGTCACGGTGGGGTGTATAAGGCTTTAATCTAGATCAGTAATGAAGTATAAAATTATCTATTACCATACTACTTGTTTACATGGTAGCCTAAACTATATTCTTAGATCTGCCTGTGGCAATATAAGAAATCCTTACTTGATCACCGACAGTGTCACTGAGTTAACCATTGCAAGCATTTAAATTAGTTAATAGTAACTAATGTAGTAAAAAGATTCTCTTAAAAGTTTCATTGATATTGAACAGACTCGTTCTGGTAATGTACATTAGGCCATACATTAACACGACATTTGAGCATAGGAAAGTATCACACTGTAACTACCTCCTTCCCGCGAGAACAACAACAAAACAAAAACACTTGAAAATCGTTTCTTTCGTCATAAGCAAACAAGGTGTGGCGTTTGCCCAAAGGCAGAAAGCGTGTAGTTTCATTTGTCTAATCCCATGAGTGATGACATGTTATTATCACTGCTAATAAAACCACAGTCTTGAAGACAAATGGCAAATAAATTGAAGTGGTAGCACAAAATGTCGACTGAAAAATACATGTCGTACGTATGCTATCGTATATGTTTTATGGTAACTTGTATAAAAAAAAATGTCAAATGTATTTAAAGGATAAAGCAGTAACATTAATTTTAATACGAGGCAAGGATCTGATTTATCTTTTGTTCTTTTTTCCATTTAGGAATTCAAAGAAATGTGTAATTGTAATCACTGGTGATAACCAGGATTAACTGCATTCCTGATCATTATTATTGACTGAAGTCACGTGCTATATGTTGGAGTTAACGAACCTGAATGATACCCTCAGCAAAGTAGAAATTAATCATTTATTGAAGTAGAGATGAAAACCCAGTGCTTTACTAAAAGCAATAGGAACATTTCTGTATGCATTGTGTTACTGTCCTCCTCAAGTCTGTATCTATTTTTGGTCATAATAGGTTACTGACATTTATTATCAGTGACTGGCTCAAATATCACGTGTCGATAAACTTTTGAAGTTCTAGATAAAACACTACGTATGTGTACCAAGCACTGAATAGCACAGCGGCATTAGAAAAATATTTTTCATAAACGTTTTTTAAACAATGTAACATCCATAAGCATTTCATTTTGTACAAGTCAAATCTACACTTGTTCTTATGTATTGCAATGAAGAAAAGCTCGTTTAATGTAACCCTAAGACTAAGAAGGCGCCACCCAATTTTTTGTAAAGCTGTAATGATGTGCATTCTGTCATAGTTAGAATTATTCTCTCTAAGAAAAAGTCTTTGAAAAAAAGAAAACCAATCAAAGACCTGCATGCTAGTCTCAGGTAGTGCTGAATGTACAAACTAGGCACTCGTGCACAGACACAAAATGCTAAGCGCACATTTCTGTATCATTTTTTTTTCTTTCTGACAGCATATGAGCGTAGCCACAGTACAGCTTCATGTTTGCTGATCGATCGAAAGTACATAAAATAGCTTTTTTTTCTACGCGATGTTATAACTACATTGAGATGAATGTCATTGGTTACTACAAAATGTTGACGGTTGGAAAGCGTTAAAAGTCCGTAACAGTACTGTCAGAGTTAGTGTTTACTACGAATGTTGATAGATTGAAAAGCATTACAAGTCCACAATTACACTGTCAAAAAAGAATATGTTTTACATATTGTTTGTTTACCGGCAAATGGTTTGTAATTGTACAATGACTCTCATAATTGTAATAATTGTTCAAACTTGTAGATCTCTTCTTAAACTGTAGAACAATATACAAGTGGCTTTACAGTTCGTACAAGTTTATATATAAGGAGTATTGTATGAAAGTATATTGAAAAATATAATTATTACTCAAAGAAATATCTTTTCAAACCCAAATATGAAAGCTTTAGTGCAAATATATGCCTTGCAGATGATAGAGTGCATCATAATTACTGTGGGCATTTTCTGTCGACTTCTTTATGGTCGTCGTTTATGACTGGATACTTTTTTGCCACCACGTATGACGTCAACGACAGGTGACCAAAAGAACAAATATGCACAATTAGGGGATGTCCGAGCACGGGAATGGTAACTGTCAAACGATCTCGTGGGCGTGGTCATCTGCTGCATAAAGGTTAACATTCTCACGGCAAGTGCTGAATTGACCATTCGATATGACGTACATTACACACGTTTCTCTCGCTGTTAGCGAAAGAAAATGGGCAAAAATTCTTGCATTCTGTCACCACAGACTGTTGCTTATTACAATCGCCTCTGTTGCATTTTCTCTGCCTGTAACTTCGGCTTTCCAGCCATCCGGCCTAATCAGTTTTAAGAAAGATGGAGTTGTGCCAGACGTCATTGATGTAGTGCCACCGAAACTTTTAAGGGTGAGTGATATTTAACTTATTCTTCTGTATAAACAACTGTTACATATATATATATATATATATATATATATATATATATATATATATATATATATATATATATATATATATATATATATATAATAAGTTGTCAGGATTTTACATGCTTCCTATATCATTACCTGGTCTGATGTAATAGGGATTACCTTAAATTGCCTCGTATCCTCACCTTTACATACATTTGCTTTCTTAAACACGTGCACATACATATTGCACACAAAGACACACGCTATCACATAAACCCAAAGGTATTGTTAAATTGCCTGGTAATCTTTTATTTGCCAAAAACACATGAAAGGGAGAAACTGATTTAAGACTTTTTTTACAAACTGAAATCACGTATTAATAATTGACAATAAGGTCCATTTAAAAAAAATCATATGTTCTTTCATTCGTTTTGGCAACATAGCAACATGACTGTCATGGCTTTCACGTCATCTTTTTGCATAATTCTAATATTCGGGTCATACATTAAAGTCCATTCACACAAATGATTTTCAAAACTATTTAATAATTGGACAGTCATATAATACTTGCTCAATAATGTCTATTCCCTCCGTACATAAAGTGCATTTTTATTTGTTAGCATTGTCAACATTCTCAATAGTATAAACACTCCAAGTATATGGATATATTCAGCCAATAACACAAGTATACACTTACTGACATTCAGCGCACGCGTCTTTTTTCTCCTTGAGCGACGATGATTATCATTAGGAATTTTCTGGTGCTGTACAACAATTAACCTATCGATAGAGTAGCGATAACTACACCTACAAATTAACATACCACATCATGCAAAATCAGACATGTTTTATTTGACAACTGCTCCAGGATGAGCTAGCATCGACACAAAGAATATATTGAAAATATCATAAAACTGTCTGTACATTGATGAATATATGCCCGTTTGAATTTGTACTCTGATAAAGGTATGGTCGTTTGAATTTGTACATGTAGTGCAATCATTTAGGTGACAGACATTAAACTAGAATTTCCATCATGCTGACAATTATGCCTATGAAAACGTAATGCCTGATACTATTTTTTAATGATAGGATTGACCAGCGGCCCATGAATATCAATGTGTCTGACTCTGGAATTCAGTGATAGGTTAAATCTTCTGCGTACATCATCGGTCTCATTCCGGACAAGTCTTTTCTTCATTACTAAATCCAACCACACAACTTATCTTCTTTACTCTGGATAGCTGTCATATCAACAATATACAAAATTTGACTGTATTTGACTGTAGATCAACAGACTGGTTAACATGACTCGTATGCTTGAATTTGACAACCATGATTCAACTGTCACTCGTAAGAAGAATGTCACTAGTGGAAGCAATCTATGATAGCAATGTGACAAGTATGCCACCAGGGCAAGCAACGTGTGTTACCTATTTTACAAGTATACCACTAGTGGAAGAAGCAACGTATGTTAATCATGTTACGAGAAATGCCACTCGTGGAAGCAACGTATGTTAACAATGTTACAAGAAATGCCACTCGTGGAAGCAATGTATATTAATCATGTTATGAGAAATGCCACTCGTGGAAGCAACGTATGTTAACAGTGTTACGAGAAATGCCACTCGTGGAAGCAACGTATGTTAACAATGTTACGAGAAATGCCACTCGTGGAAGCATCGTATGTTAATCATGTTACGAGAATGCCACTTGTGGAAGCAACGTGTATTAACAATATTACCAGAATGTCAGCTACACATGAATCATTTTAAGGTAATGGCCTCCTACATTTTTTCTGTTGTGTGCATCATTTAAATCGTTTGTCCTATCAATAAGAGCAAGCTGATATTTGATGGACTGCACAGTACTTAAACAAGCAAACCATGTGTTCTGTTGCAAGTCTTGGATTTTGTAGTTGTATGCTTCTACTTTTGATGCACACGAGTCAGTCTTAGAACAACGAAACATAACATTGAAAATCATAATTATCTGGGATGACTATGTACACTGTGTTTGCATAAGGATTGACTACTGCTAAAAACTTTACATTTAAGAGCAACAAAAGTCTATCAAAAGGTATTTATATAACAAGCACGATTGCCTTGCCAAATGTGACAGATCTTAAAAGTGAAAAGAGCACTCTGTCCTCCTGCAACACACCAATAGTGCTTTGAAGAAATGAGAAATAGGCTAGAAAGTCCATAAAGATTAAAAAGCATTTTGCTTAACATATGAAAATGACTAAATAAAAGTATAACTGAAATCAACGAGGCACGAAAAGTAGGGCACAATCACCTTAGTAACAGTCAGCAAGACTCTTAAAATAAAGTCTGAAGAGAGCTGGTTAAACAGGTTATAAATACTGACTTAAATAAAATAAACCTGAAACAAACACATAGATGAGCAATTATTATTATTATTATTATTATTATTATTATTATTGTTGTTGTTGTTATTGTTGTTAGGGGATGACTATTATCTATAAAACAGACTACTGGACTGTAGTTCAATAATGAAACACAAATATATTACAGCTTATGCCAGTTCAATATGAAGGTCAGTATATTCCAGCTTTGACTAATTTGAAATAGTACCGTTCGAACAAATCTGTTTTTCATTCATCATGTTGATCAAAGTATTTTTTATAAATATGATTTGCAACACCTGCGATTTTTAATTATTGCTTTTTGCTTTATTCTTGGCCTGGAAAAAAATAAGGGATTAATAGGATGTTTTATTTCATTCGTTGAGAACACGTGTTGGACCAAGGTAGTGATTCCCCTAAACTCCTATTAGAAGCGTCCAGGTCGGTTATCATCAGATTCATCCAGCTTTGTTATTATCAGAAGCGTACTGGTCCAGTTCATCTGGGTCTTCGCTCTCTGGAGGTATATTTAAAGTATGCCGAGGAAACCAACGATCCTGCTCACAACCATTTTAGTTATCAGGACTATGACTAGTATATGGTCTCTTTAGGAAAAGATTGCTATGACGTCACAAGCTTACATCCAAGTCCCCGCGAGATGTACAGTCTGCTCAGCCTGGTTAGAGATAACGCACTTATCCATTACAAGGGTATACCAATCTTGTGCAAAAGGAGGCATGTTCATAAAAAACAAAAAAAAAAGCAAAAAAAAAACAAAAAAAAAAACAGAAGATCAGATGCTGCTCAGGTTTTAATATTAAGTACATCTCTGATGAAGAGTCAAAAACTGAGTTGAAAAGGAAGATCTTACCTACGCGCGCAGATGTCATGTTCATAGACGATTTGCACGATGCTGTCATCTGTTGTTGTTGCTGCTGCTGTTGTGATTTGGATTTTTAACGTAGCTTTAACAATTTCTCAGTCACATCGCTACGATGTCTGCAATGTGGCAGTTTATAGTGATGTCTAGCACTGGGACATCATGCCGCAGACATGTAGCATGATGTCCCACCCAGTCACATTATCCTGACACCGGGCCGACCAGTCCTAACACTAACCTCTTAATGCTGAACGCCAAGCGAGGGAGCTGTTAGTACCATTTTTGTAAGTCTTTGATATGACTCGGCCGGGGATCGAACCCACGACCTCCCGCATCCGAGGCGGACGCTCTAACCACTAGGCCACCGGAGCGGTATGCTGTCATCTACAGCAGACATTATAAAAATGGGTTTTAAATAAATTTGCCGACGATTATTAGGAAATTGGCAATAAAATCGTGTGGCAACGTGCTATTTCAACTCGAAAATGGGGGCCCCGAGTGGCCGAGTGGTCTAAAGCGCTCTCCGTTACGGATCACTGCCATCTCACCTCTGTCTGCGTGGGTTCGGGTCTCGGATCGGCCAATGTGGGTATGTGAGAAAGCTTGCCAGTAGCTTCTCGAGGGTCGGTGTTTCTTTCCGGGTTTTTCCCGGGTTCGTCCTCCACCATTAATACTGGCCGCCATGTATGGCCTATCATGTGCTGAAAAATGGCGTTAAACCCTACAACAACAACAACTCGAAAATGCATTGTCCAATGCCAGCTTTAATTTAGGAATGAAAATGAATCTCATCCAACCCCGGCCCCATCCTTTAACCCGTGAAGCCAGCCCGATCGCCGAACGAACAAAACTGACAAAACGTAATAAAACCCTTTCACTATCCAAATTGGTAAGTTGAAAAGGATGACATTATATTTATAGTGTTCCTATTCCATTTCCATATAGTGTGAACCTCCATAAAGGAATACGTGTACCCTCAATTTTGACTAAGTACCGAGAGTTAGGGACCGACTATTTCATGATCAGTCGGATATATTGTGTTTTTCTTTTATATAAAAAATTCCAACATAATATGATGGATTACGATTTTCACAAATCGGAGCAAGAGTACTTTTTCTCAAGCTATTTGAGAGTCACTTTAACGCCCCCCCCCCCCCCCAAACAAAAAAACATAAAGCAATCGAAAATGTAAACTTTAGGTCCCTGACATTATTTATAATTTGCTTCAGCAACATCATTATACAGATGATGGTTATAACGATGATAATAGTGATGATGATCTCAAACTAAAATTGCAATTATGTTATGCTGATTACTCTCGACTCGTTTTTCATTTCTTTCGCAACGTCTTGGTCATGTGTATTCTCCGCTATATTGATTGTTGATTTTACCTCTGGGGGATACCCTTATGTATCGTGATGACGTCACATCTTTTTCTAAAGCGCCGATAACGCGAGAATTCTTTTACATTGTGGTATTTTCTGACAAATTCCAAAATTGCACATAAAAGCAACTCTGCGCTGAGTTGCATCCACCTATTAAAATTTATTTTTAACAAAACGTAAACTCCAGTTTTCCTGAAACTACACAAACTATGCAATTCGTATATGGTTTAGTTTAATGATAAAATCAATTTCTGATATATATATATATATATATATATATATATATATATATATATATATATATATATATATATATATATATATATATATATATATATATATATATACACGATGCTTATTTGCTACAAATCTTAGGAGAAAAAGGCTCGAACTATGCCTGCTGAATACTTCATATCAACATTTGGCACAAACTAAAAATATGTACTTTGATACCTTTTGAAGTTTCATTCTACAAACATGTATGCAATGTTTTAGATAAAGCTTTGTCAAAGTCACAAAATAATATGAAAAATCTTGAAGAAGAATTATAATTCATTCATTCAATAACAACAATGCTGAAAAGACATGCACACCATTGACACAATAGCAGCGCCAAGAGAGCCAACTAATAAAATAATTGTAAAGTGTATACGTAATTGTACGTAAAGCAGTATATAGTAAACAATAAATCCCTATCAGACAGATGACTAATTGGTATCCGTATATATCGTCCAGGAGGTAGCGAATGTTATACTTTCAGATTTAAAAATGAGTGGATGTTTGCAAACGCAGGCATAATTCTTTTATGGAACAGGATTCCAAGAGTTGAATTGAGTAAATGGTAGCACTGCGATGCGATATGGATTTTTTAAAGTAGCTTTAAACAAATTTCAGTTATATCGCTACGATGTCTGCAGTGTGGCAGTTTATAATGATTTATAGCACTGAGGAATTATGCAGCAGACATGTGGCATCACGTCCCACCCTGTCATATTATCCTCCTAACACTAGCCTCATTATTCTGAGAGCCTATCGAAGCAGCTGTAAGTACCATTTTTATAAGTCTATGGTATGACTCGGCCTGGGTTCGAACCCGCGACGTCCCGCATCCGAGGCGGACGCTCTAACCACTAGGCCACCGGAGCGGTCAGTGAATGGTAGGAAAAAACTTACTTTTGCATCTACCACTGTTCTCAAATCAATGTAGGAATGTATACCTGCAAACACTGTATCTCTCAGTAAGCACCGCAAGTTGCAGGTGAACGTAAGTTTGGCCCGGCAGGAAAAATTCACGCAATTCGTAAGTTCTGAGCCTGTAACTTCAGTTTGGAGCAACGCAGAAAAGTCAATGACGGCTTGATGAATAGAAAAATATCTCAGGAGTAAAACAAATCTTCAAAAACGGAAATAGTAGCAGGAGATCGAGGGTCAGATGTGGAATGAAATATTTGCAAGTTACTTACCTTCTCTCTTTTTTAGTATGATAGATAGGGTCATCTGTCAAGATAGGTAATGGAGGCAATCTGAGGTAATTTTGTCACTCTGTATGTTTTCCTCAAGCTGTGGTTTTTCAACATTAAGCTCGCATAAGCCTCCTGTGTTCCAGAGTGGTCTGTAGAACTATATAGAGCGGCTCCCATCGAATTTGTAAGGTCTTTTGAAACAAGCATTATTGAAAGAAGAGAGTCGTTTGGAAGAGGCAACATTGAAAGAAGAGAGTCTTTTGGAACAGGCAATACTGAAAGAAGAGAGTGAAGTCTTATGAGACATGCAATATTGAAAGAAGAGAGTCTTATGGGACAGGAAATATTAATAGTTTTTTATATAGGCTACAACAGGTCTGACTCCCGTCTCCGGAAGGGGAAAACATTCGGTTTACACGGGTCTTATTCTACGTCTTGCTTTACCAGTCTCTAATTCCGTCGTCATAGAATGTCTAAAAATGAATCTTGTAAAATTTTTAATACATTTCAACATGTTATTAGCGATGAATATCAATTTTGAATTAAAAATATCAGGCTAGAATGATTTTCTTGGCTATCAAAGTCAAAAACATTGTAAAGTATCGAATTTTGAATTTCAGTGGTGTCGAATTTTGAACTGCAGTGAATGTTAGAGTTGAAGGCATTGAGCATTAAAAGTTTATCGAATTTAAGCCAGAAGAGCCTTTCTTCGTTCATCTCCCCCCATGTCAGTGTAAACTTCAAAGGGACAGCATTCCAACTCATTGAAATTGACCGGGGTATATTAACACGGTCCTTAGAAAGTAAACCTTTGAGCTACCAACCTTAACCGCTTGGTAGGGACCAAAGTGAAATTGTCACGCACTGTCGTTCACAGATTCCGAGCTGTCTAAACCTGATGAAAGGAATTATTTCTTTGGGAAAAATTAGGGACCGCTGCCTACGATTGGGCAGAATGAACTAGGGCGTACACTTTAGAGCAATCAGACTTTAAAGTGACGACCTTAGTCGAAATTCTTTACTTTGAAAATTTCCTGGAAGGAGGAAGTGTAGTCGGCTCCGGGGAGGCATAAAGAGAATAGTGCTTTCCTCGTGAAACAAGAAAGGGACCAGGTGGTCGTCTTGTAAAAAGAAATACATGTTTTAGTGCTAGGACGCACAAGTTCTGAAGAGAACACCAATAAGGAACAGCTTTCTGGGAGAGAGACGAGACAGTCTGAAGAAAGAAGTCTGAGGAAAAGAAGGATCAGGAAGTCCATGAAGGGACATAGCATAGAGCTTAGGAAGGATGAACTAGGAGACGTTGATATAAAGTCAAAGAGAAGGAAGTGATGCACATCAGTCATGGACATTGCACTCTTTTCACGTCTCGTTATGATAATGGAATGAATCCAGTTTGGACACACATGATAAATTGTATTGATATAATCTAACTTGAATTGGAATTGCCGTCATGATTTTTGTTCTGATTAAATTTGTTATTTCTTTGTCAAAAGGGGGCTCGTATCGCTTCATTTCTCCCATTATTCTTGCTCAGTTCTCTGTTGAAATTATATTCTTCTTTCACTCACGCCGGGCTATAATATCGAGAGAGGTCATCCTCTAGACAACCCCAGCCAAATCCAATTAACCACCCCTCTTACTAAGAGAGCGACGTTACAGACATACAAGGATAAAAGCTGAGTTAATCACCGATCAGAATGAGTCAAAACGTGGTGTTTGATTGGCTAAATGCCAGTGATTGCGTCACTGAAAACTACTGATTTACGGGCAGCTACGGGGGAGAATGGATAGACGGACCAATTTAGCGCCCACCTAAACAAGTAATATGAAACAACCGCAACGTTTCGCAGAGTTAGTTTTCTTGACAGTTAGACGGTTAAATTTATGCCATAAAACTGCTTAAAATGCAAACACCTCTGGGGCTTCACACCGATATTTCTGGATCCACCGATGATACTGAAAGTCAACACAATTTCTCTGAAGGCATGTATGACTGACGTTTCTTTGCATATGGTCATTCAAATGTACAAATACGTTATGCTTATTTAAATTCGTAAAAATTATTCCAGGTTTTAACTGGATCAGAATAAATAAATATCATATCACTTTTAGAACAATCTTGATACCACATAAATATAATGGGGTAAATGAAAAATTAATTTCTCTTGATCGAGCTGTTTTCAATACAGGCTATAGCTTAAATCTACCGCTGCCTGATCGTTTTAATTTCCAAAATAGATGCAACTTAAAAATCAAATTTGTTAAGTTTGATATTTAAAGCTGAAAATAAGTAAGCACTGCTTGCTGTAAAGGCAATTAAAATCTAACCTGCATATAGCAAGGAAAACAGCACAAGAAAATGCGGCTTGACACATACAAGAAGATAATAAAGAACATTTCCAGTTCATGGATGACGAACTGTTTGAGAGCAGTTTCCATGCTACAATCAAGCCAGTCATATTGACATTTCCAAACATTGTAAGTATTCATACATGTTCTATAAGGCGAGGCTTAACATCAGCTGAATCGCCATCTTGAAAGATGGCGTACCAATGCTACCAATACTCATATGCGTGGAAATTTTACTTAAGTACCAAACACATATTTACCATAGCTGATTATTGGCTACCTATAGGTTACGTATGACAACCAATGGTACCCTACTGATAGCATAGGCTACCAAAGGTTACCTTCGATATTAAGTTCGAATGCACCTGCAGTAATATGAAACAAATCAACCTCCGTAAAACATAAAAATCAAATATATTGGCGTTCAAGTTGCAAGAAGAAGATAACTCTTTTCACTGTATGGCTGGCCGTTATGCCGTTATGAAAACAAATAAGCATGTATAATGCCAGAAAATGATATCCTAACATTAAAGAGCCATATTTGCCTAATGTCTAAAATTAGAAAACAGTTTTCTAATATCTGAAATTCAACCTCTTGAATAATATTAGAAGATGCATCTGATTTTTAAACATCTGACATAATTTAATATAATAAAAAAATCAGACACCTTTTTATTATAAGAAAACGATTTACCAATATTAGAAAAGAAGCTATTTTGGTGACATGTCCTTTCAATTATACAAAAGCTTGTGATTTCTTTATGCAGGTGTGTTATGGCAGTATTGATGTCCAGCCTGGCATCATTTTGTCCACAGCTTTGGTTAGGAATCCTCCCCGTGTGACCTTCAACGCCGAACCAGGAGCATATTACACCCTGATCATGCATGGTATTTTGTTGTTCTTTTTTGTAAGGTATTTGTTTGTTTATTTATTTTTAACTGAGTGGACCGAGGGCAATGTGATCTTATGGTACAGCTTTGTCTGTAATCCGTCCATTTTCCACGTGTATGACATCTGCTTCAAAATGTTTTAATCAAATTTTACCAGGATGTTTCTTAGGATCTATTCTATGCAAATATAGCTTCGATGTCCAAAATCTGGCATCCATAGCAACCAGTGCAAATTTTGACCACAATTTGTACGAGTCTTCCTTTATTTTTATAGTTTCCAACTATGTAGCTTCCGTATCAACCAAGTGGAAAATATTTTTTGGACATCTCCGCAACTACTGGGTCAAAACTGATTATTTGTTGGAATGTTCGTTAAGACATAAACCCAGTTTTGAAGGAATTTACCTCAAGACATGCTGTTTTTGGTCCCTTCAAAACTTCTAAACTAGTTTTAATCAAACTTCGAGTGAATCTTTCATTGCACATGTTCTAACAAAGTGATAGCATTCGTGGCTCCCCTAGCACTTGTGTGACTTCCGTGGCAACAAGGTGGACAATGGAATTTTGATATCTTGAAATAAAATCATACAAGCCAATTATTGTAATAATGTTAGGAATATTTTTCTATGACATTATGTACTAACATTGTTTTTCTCATTGCTATCATAGCAAACAAGTAACTTCGACAGTAACAAGTGGAAATTATATTTCTAACATATCAGAGAAAATTGCTTTACTAGTCTTGAACAAACTTTGCAGGAATATTTCTTTGAACATGTTCTAACAAACCTGTATCTTTGATAGTTTTCGTAGCAATCACATAGCTTTCGCAGCAAATCTGCAGGTTGTTGCTTCTTCTCAGCAACAGCTCAACATAATTTAACAAAATGTCCTGACAAACAGTGCTTTCAGTTTAAGATAAATGATTCTGATTTGCCAGCAATCAAAGGTCACAACTGCTAAAAATAACTAAACATTGAAATAAATCTTTACTCAACGCCCGCTGACTCGAGTATGACAAATAATGACAGTAAGCGCAACTACTAAACTAACCAAACATTAAAACAATTCTTTACTCAACGCCCTCTGACTCGAATATGACAAATCTTGACAGTGAGCACCCTAGTTTAAAGGACTTTCAAATTGTTATAAATGATGACAATAAGCCATCAAATATGGCCACTGTAACTTCAAATACAAAATAATTAAACGACTTGTTCTCAAATTTACTAAAAGTAAAGACTTAAAGAACCTTACCAAATTTAACAGAAATTATTTCGGTACAAAGGGCTTTGTGGTTTTATATCAAAAATAACAAAAATAATGAAAATTTATCATCAAATATGGCGACCGTTACAAACAAATAGAAACATTTTTTAATCCATATATCAAGCTCCACTCAAAAGAAATTATTCTCGCATAAAAGGATTGCAGATTTGTAAAAATTATTTCGATCAGATAAATTATCAGTATTGTTATTTTCTTTTAATAACATTTATGGAATTCATTTTTTAAAAAACATTTACAACAAAAATTGACTAAATTTGACCAAAAATTCGCAAGCTTGAATGGCTGGTGACAGTCAGTCATCAAAAATTGCTGTTGAAGAAAGAATAAACACAAGTTTATCTTTAAAAAGACCAGCTCCATAGAATTTGACCAACTTTGCAGAAAGCATTCCAGTCAAAATGTGTTTCAGTATTGAATCAGTGATGCTGATGGGCCATCTAGTGTAGATGAATATATAATACAAAAGTTAAACCTTGAAATAATTGCTTTCATAACATGCACCCGACAGCATTGGAAAAACATCTATCGAAAGAATCCAAACATCGGCTCTTTTCGTCTGGCTATGAAGCATATGTCATCAGGTAAGCAGTCTCAGGTCCTTTTGGGTCTCTTTTTATATTATAATGGATAGCTGATAACAAAATTTCAAATCATTTTCACGTGAGAGATTTACAAAGTTTTGTTCCTTCGGATTAATTTGGAAGATATCATGTATGCCAACGTGGAAAGGGCTGTGACACGAACACTATTGAAATCTTTCCAATAGAAGATTAGAACAAGATCAAAGTGCCCTAACTTTGTCCAAACGTCGATGTGATACGTAAGCGTTTCACTCTCATTGTACCGTCTTTGAGGTACGGTCTAGGTTAGATATGTTTTTCGTTTAAATTTTTTTATATTCATCAACTCCAGTATCCTGCAAAAAATATGATTGATTTTCACACTTTAAATGTAGTATCAACGAGCACTGGCTTTTTTGTAGACCCAGATGCACCAAGTCGTGCGAATCCAGTGTTTGGAGAATTTCAACATTGGCTGGTCACGAATATTCCATGGGGAGATGTAACAAAGGGGTTTGAGGCCACTAGGTATATGGGTTCAGAACCACCACAAAACACAGGTATGTGAACCACTCAAAGTTGTACCATGCAATTAGGCAATAGTATGAGTGTTTCTGTAATATAAAAGCGATTCATGTATTTTGGATATTATGATGTGTGTAATATCACAAGCCTAATGCAGGGGGTAACATTACTTTTCAAATGTTGTATACAAGTACATATCTGTAAATATATATTTTTAAAATCGTTTTGGACAATGCATGTATCATACAGATTAAGTCAGACAATATTGTGTGAAGATGCTGTTAGGAATATATATTAATGATACTAGTTAACGTACTGCAATATGTTATATGAGAAATTAGGAATATATATTGATGACACTAGTAAACGTACTGACAGTAGTTACAAGGCAAAATAGGAATATATATTGATGACACTTGTTAAGACCCTATGGTCAAAAACTAAGAAACAGGAAAGAAGGAACAATTTTTTTTTTGTAAAGCTTAAAAAAATTAATTATCAAAGTTATAAATGAAAATGTGAGATGAACTTACAGTATTACGAAGTGAATCCAAACTAATCCCTATAAAGGTCCATGAAAGTCCTAAATAAATGAAAAGTTCCTTATAAATTTAAAAAACCGGAAATTTACTGGTCCTCCAAGAACCGTGATGTTGTCAAGATGGCGTTGTCCAAAATTCCTTCGAATAATTTACAACAGTTTCAGAATAATATTAGGGTCCAAATAATTAGCACTTTCTATTTCCACTGAACAGGCCAAATAAATGTTTTTCCTCTTGAATAATGTCTAAGTACAACATAAAACACGTCTGCAGACTTACAACAGGAACACAATAAGTGTGAATGTCTCCAAAATCGGAATGAAACTGATTGCTCAGTTCTCTCTTTATATACACTATCTATTGCGACTGTAGTTGGAAAAGGACCCCACGTGACAGAATACACTACTCATTTTTCGTCGAATTGGCCTAATCATATGACATAGCTCAACCAATGGGAGGCTACATAATTATTCTAGAAACGTCGTAATCCCATCAGGCAACAAGAAGTTAAGCAAAGGCGCCATTTAAGTCGTATAATTATTAATTATTGACAACACAAATGTAAGCATATATTCGAAGATCTATGCCATACTATGCTTTTAACAAATTCATGTGACTTAGGCAAGCCTAATTAAAGATATTCTTTACAGTTTACAGCCATGAATAAAAGTTATAAAGATTAGATAGTTACAAAAAAATATAGATATACATAATGCACTAGTGAACGTCCTGGCAGATGTATATAACAAATTAGGAATAGATGTTGATGGCAATAGTGAACTTACTTGCAGAAGTTACAGACAAATTAGGAGATAATTCTGTGACTATCTCTGTGGAAACTGTGACTGTCTTTCCATATTTCAGGTGTGTGTGTGTGTGTGTGTGTGTGTGTGTGTGTGTGTGCAAGCGAGCGAGAGAGAGAAAGGCGGGAACATTTCTTGCTTGTCCAGTCTGTTTTCAAGTCTCGTAAAATCTGCAGATTCAAAATTCTGTAGGATCAAGCACTGTTCTACGAAACATTAAAGCTGTGATTTTTGTCCTCATTTAAATGAATATGTGAAAGTCTGTATACGTCTGCTGTGTACATTTTTCATGATATTGTAAAGTACAGTCTTCAACAGTGATACAAGGAATGGATCAGCATTGCGTGCGTATGAGAGAGCTAAAATAGCTTTTACTTTTATGCACACAGGAATTATTTTAGCTAAGCCATGTATATTTGCCAACATTCGTATCGATACCAAGATTTTCAGACAGGCCGCTACGGCAACATATTAGAGGTGACCTGAGCACCATTTTCATTTACAACCAACAGCACATTGCTGTAGAATTTAATTTTGAAAACTACAAGCTGATACAACCATCAATTCAGGAGAAGTAGCCGTATAAAGCTTTTCAATATGACTATTAAGCCAGCCATTACTGAAGCTGCTTCAGGAAATTTGCTGACCTGGCAGTATGGACAGCTAAGCTTCTGACATGGTAATGCATGGTTCGTCCATTAACCGTCGTGATCCGTCAACAATTGCTATTTAACATTTATTCCCCAAAACACTGAACAACTTTTCATATGAATATGACGAAGAGAATCGTGGTTTAAGGGTTTTAAATTTGTACAGATGATGCCAACCCACCATCAAATATGGCGGCCTTTACTCAAAATAACAAAACAACTGATATTATCGAACATGAACAGGTCATGTAAGATCAGTCACTGATAATTTGCATGATTCATTTTTGGAAAACTAATTACAAATATTTTAATGGCCTAAGATGTGATACTGCAAAAGTAAACTGAGCGGATAGCAAAATTATTTCTTTTTCTCTATTTAGCCAACTATTTCTGAAAAAGGCACACATAATATTCATTCCTGCCCACACCCATAACGTCGACCAAATCTTCTGCAATTCATTAAGGAAAATAAAACTGTGCCTATGTTTCCAACCCTTGAGTTTCGACTTAATATATTTCAGGGCTCCACCGTTATGTCTTCTTGCTATATAAACAGCCATATGGAAAGATGATATTTAGAGGCCTTCCGACAGTGACCGATGGAGAGGGTAGGATGAACCAGAGTGTGCGAAGATTTACGAAACTGTATGGACTGGACGGATATTTGGTGGCTGGCAATTTCTTTAGAGCAAAATATGATGACAGCATGGCCACTTCAGAACGAGCAGTTGGTTGGATAAATCCGAGTAAAACCAACTGGATATATCCAAGAAAAACCTGGTGAAAAACTGATCTCAGACGAATCTCACTTTCTGAACGGTTAAAAATGCACAGACAGTTTTCACACTTGGTTAAATGAAAGCTTGCATTTAAAAATCAACTGTCTTTGTGTAGTTTATATGTTACCAGGAGTCCATTACTAGTGGGGAGTATGACACCCCTACATACTCGCTATGTGAAAATGTCAACCACTAGGCAAGATTTACCTAGCTGGACAGTTATAGCTGAAAACTGATACAACCTTGCAGTAACCATTGGGATTCTACC
Source organism: Sinohyriopsis cumingii (assembly GCA_028554795.2). NCBI lineage: Eukaryota > Metazoa > Mollusca > Bivalvia > Unionida > Unionidae > Sinohyriopsis > Sinohyriopsis cumingii. The sequence continues at coordinate 66,100,602 of CM068830.1, forward strand.
GAATTAACCAAGTGCACCATGAGAAATCAGATGCATTAAATAGGTATCCCATTTAGAATATTTCCCAGCCTGCACCACACATTCACTTGATCCATTTTTAACACTAATGCTCCCATTGATCAGACGCGTATTAGAGGGACTGCTATATCATTGTTGATAGGTCGAGGAGTGACGTACTTGTTGCAAGAAGTATTAGGAGTGATACACTTCACCTAGTAATGGGCTGCTTCTATTACTCGTTTCGGTTTTGAGTCTGATACTTGCTCATAATCAAAAGGTTTTCTTCCTTCAAATATCTCACCTAATCATCTTATGTTAGGCGTATATTCGTTACGTTGCAAATGCAACCATCCGAAGCAAACAATAATAGTCACCACATCGTCTGGTTTGTTTTATTAACAAAAGTGCCTAAAAGATCGCCAGCTTAATAAAGCAGAAATTATATTAGAATTGTCTCCCCTATGATACCAATACTGGTGTCAAATATCGTCAAGCTTACACTCTTGCCTGGTCAGTAAACTATTATTAAGGCCTCGTAAATACAAATGATTAATAAACTGAGTGATTTATATGCGTTTTCATACCCCAGGTAAGTAAAATTCATCTGTTTTGTATGTCCGGGTTTTCTCTTTATTCTTGTAGTAGAGAAATATGTTTTATTTAAATTTATTTTTAAAGCTAATCAGGGCCGGATTGAGGGAGGAGGGCGCTCAGAGGTTTCCGGACTCACCCACCGCTAAATAAAAACATGTACACGGATACAAATGTACAGTCACCTGTCGCTTGAAATTTGACCATGGTTTCATTCTTGGGTACGTTTATTAGATATTATGCACACTTTGAGTAAATAGACACATATACTTTTGCTTTGGTGCCAGTTTTAGGAAAGTCAGAGCCCTTTTGAAATTTTGAGGGAAAAAATCCCCAACACATGACCTGATCCGGCCCTGCTAATCTACACCGACATAATTACTCCTCGTGGGTATTTAGCACGTGGAATTAAAAATACTAGATCTATTTTGCTAGTAACATCAGGTAAATAATAATTTATTCCAGAGATAAGATAATTCAAGTAGTTTTCCAGACATTGATCTTAATGCAACACGTACATTTTAAAGTAGGATCAGCGCAGTACTTGACTGATTGTGGCTGTATATATCATTGTCGTGCTTTCTCAAATTATGGATACCAACAAGAATGGGCAGAATTGGATATTTGGGATATGCAATAGTTTCCGGCAAATTGTGGCTTATCACTTTATAGGGTGCAATTTGGATATACATGTGACGTGCTTACACTGGGTTGGCGACCGTTACAACCAAGCATTTGGCTCCTGAGAATCAGAGACATAGAAAGACACAAGCAGGGATGCAAATGCCATCGCCATTTTAGCCGAAGCTGCATGTTTCCAATTCTCTAATCTCTTAATCACTGCAGGAGAAATGATTGCCCATTTAGACCAAAATTAAGTAATATGGTATCACAGGCTTCTCGCACCGCTTCGCCCACACTACCAGAACAGTAACAGGTCATCGCGCCACAACCGATCGAGCCAATAGAAAAAAACATGGTGTGTTGGCCTAAATGAATCAGTCATGGATATACCATATTCACATGCAGACCCCAGTACAAACTACATTTATCTTTACCAAAATAGCCAATGCACCAGGCACCAGCCTGCCCTAGACTACGTCCATTCCAGCTCCAGCACAGTCTCAGCCTTAGCCTTTGATTACCTGGTACACAACTTCTCGGCCCCAAAACATACAGTTTATGACGCCCGGTCACGCCAGTTTGAGGCTCTGCTTTGCCCCAGACGCCAAGCATGACATCGAAGCTCCTATCGCAGTCATTTGCCTCCATTCAACGATCTCAGTTACATTTTGTCATTATGGAGAGGGATATTAAAGGCCAGAATAAATACCACTAGACCTTCTTGAAAATTAGGACTTCTTTCGACCGATGTCCTTGTATGGAAGAATTTGTGTGGGTTCTGAAGTTGCTGAATAAATTGTTCATCGATCCATTATCTAGAGCCTCTATGTTGCACTTGTCTGAAAAGACCTCCTTCCTCGTCACTTTACTTGCAGCAGGCACAGTCAGTGAGATACACGCCCTATCGGTCGACCCGAACTATATGAACGACGGTTCAGTTTATGACGGTTTATGTTTACATTTCCAGGAACAATGGTTAATGATCGTTGTATTATAAGTGTTGATGTCTTTGGACCCGTCTGGCGTCTACAGGACGTCCCCAGCGCTGTTAAATGGTTCATAAAGCAAACTGAACTCGCCAGAATGGAATGTATGATATTACCGCTTAGGCACTGTCATTTAGGACACATTGGATTATCCGCTCAGTCAGCGAGAAAGTAGCCCAAAACCAGACTAATTTCTTGCGAAGATCGGCTCAATAGAATCGAGCAGTCACTAGCACAGCATTCTACTGCATATGTCCCCCTAACAGACATTATTACAGCCATGAGGGGAGATCAGAGACAACATTCTTTTGGTTTTACCTCAGAGACCCACCATGTCAAAGAGCTAAATTTTACCTTATATGAAATATATCATCAACAAATATGAAAATATACAGCACAATATAACAACATGGCAGTGGTATAGCGGGGCAACTTTCCGCTTTATCAGGAGCTTTGTTGTGCGAGTAAAAACCTGTTTTCTTTACGACATCCATGCTTAGCCCATGAACTAACCTTAGGGCATATCTCACACGATTTCGAAGATTCTACACGTACTTTAGAAGATTGGAGACATGGCTAACGTGATAGCAAGGAAATGTAACCACGTCCGCTCTTAATTATTTTCCTTACGTATCATGGTTGGGTAATGAAATTTTAAGAATCTATAAAGTTTTAAAGTAAAATATATTTCTTGAATAATACTTACTCGATCAAAATATGAGCACACCCTTCCAAGACCTCCCCACAGGTGCATCTATGGAAGAGCATGTAAATCCGCTCCAGTAGTAACAAAACGAAGCTCAAGAAATTGGAATAATTTACATAAGGCAGTCTGAATGGTCAACTGATATTCCAGATGAAAAAAGAGCACGATGAAGCTGTATAACTTAAATCACCATTTGAAGTATAATAAAATTACACGTATAAAAAGAAATAATTTGACAAACAAACAAAAATAATGCGAAAATAAATGCAGTATCATACATGTTTATTTTTAAGTGATATGACGGGAACCAACTTAAAAGGACCCAAAGTGCATCGAATGTAAACAGTTTGACAAAGCCCGGCTGGGACAAAAATTAGGGCCTACTATTTACGGTCAAACTGAAAATCATTTAGCGAAAAACCAGACCTGCACATGGTGGCGCTGCTATGCATGACACGTGTTGTCTGTCGTCGAAACTAATAATCCACAGTGTCAATACATATTTCGGCTAAGGATCATTGTTGCAGACGACACTCGGACAGCTATAATCCGATCGGTGTAATCTTCTATAAAAAATTAGATATCGATATAAGCATAGTATTTCTTTTCGTAAGTTATAAACTACGATAACATTTCATTTTTACGACAGCACAAAGTGGTCTACGTTGTAGAATGTGTGCCAAAGCAAGTAAGTATTTTTCTTATTGAACTTCTTCAGCTTCTAGGGCTTTAACAAAACTCGATCCATCATCGAGGAGATTAAATCTTAATATTATCTGATCACTAGTAATTACCAAGTGTACTGACCGGCCATACTACACATACTAGACTAATAAGCTGATGTCCTCTATTACTGGCCTCAAGAACATACATCGGACCCGCTTTTAATAGTTAATATACCTCTTTTTTTAACGAAAATCTCTGTATTAGGAGTTGGTGATGTTTAACGATGATAAACTTTTTGTCCACGCATGACGTACGTCGCCATTTTCGTTAGCTTCGAAATTTTTAAACGCATGATGAGCTCTCCAGTTGTCCATTATTACACTGTTATAGTTTGTCTAATTAAACGTGTATTTTCGTTAATCCGCGATACGGCCTTGTGGTTCATGCAGTGATAATTTAACTGGCGGCAGTGGCGTCACTAGAGGAGTGCGGGGGGGGGGGGGTAAGGACCGCACCGGGTGATACCATCAGAGGGGGGACACCATGAGTTACCGCACATGACTATCTATAAAATGTTTGAATTTTTGTGCAGGAAGGAGGTCCATGGTGGTGAAATTATGAGTTACCGCACTTGGTGATACCAACCCTAGTGAAGCCACCTCCTGGAGGTGTACCTAATGTTGCTGAAACTCCATCAGTTTAAGCAGCACGTGTGCCATGATGTTTTTATCCGAGTAAACGGCATCTCTCTCTTTTCGGCGTGAAGAAGCACATCCATTTCCAAATCCCTCTAAAGTAATTTTAACAGCGAAGTTTCGTCGGCGTCGCCGTTATCCACACGGCCGTCGTTCTTCACGAAAAACAGTATCAAACCAATGGCTAAAGGAGCAATTTTATAACGGGAAAAAATCGCGGATTTAAGCATTTTTTATCATAAGGTGGTGTAAAAGCCAGGTGGCGGTGGGCCCATTTTCGAATACCGTGTTCAGCAGTAAGCCCTGAGAAGCCACCGGAGAACACCGTTAAACCTGACAACACATGTGTGTAATAATAATCGGGTAGAGTCCCCACGCGTCTCACTTATACTCGATCAGTAAAATGTTATTGTCCGTCACGATATAGCAGCCATCAGGAGAATAGCGAAGACTAGGAATAACGTTGTCGATGCAGATGTCGTTGCAACTGATTTTACCGTCCAGTAGCTGTTCCATGTAGGGTCGTAATGCTGGCTCAAACAGAGATCCCCACAAGCACAGTAACGTCATTGAGACGATTTTACCACCTGGAGACGATAATTTTGATTACACAATTGTATCGACATCGCTAAAAGACACCTCATCACAGTGTGCAGCTCATAACCGCCAATGGCAGTCTTCATTAAATTGAACATCCTCCTGCGACTTTTTCTGAACTCTGTGCCGTGCAATAAAATCATTGAGCTGCTGATGCATATCCATTCTGATTATTTTAAAGCTGGTTCTCTAACATAAACAATAATCGGAGACGAAGTCTTCATCACAGACTTGATTCTGCACAACCCGGAATCGCTTGACAACGCTGTAGCTACTGTGATTAGAAATAAAGTGATTGTGCTTTAGAACTCACTGCGATAAAGGCAATAAGACGTGACTCGAAGAAAGATCTTGCTGACGCGAGAGAAGTGGGAGGGGCTGTCGGAAAACGGAATCATTAACCTCACGTACGACTCAGACCTCATCAGAAAGCACTGCGTGTTTTGCGTGGGAACGGAATACTTTAAGCGATTGTTAAAATTATCGCAATCCTAATGGCATAACCATGGATGGCGCCGGCGCCAGAACCAACACCAGGTACCTCACACATGCCTTCGTCGAAACCGTAAGGATCTCAAGAACCCTACCGTTAACACGCACCATCTCAACATTGACCTCACTGTGGAATTAAAGGTCACAAAGGTGGTACGTATAGGGACAGACTTTGTTTTACTCACTGTTTAGCAACAAAAAAAGGATTTGAACGCTGCACATCGTGTACGACAGAGACATCATCATGAAACACAGCATATTCGGCATGCCTCGAGAAGAGCTTCTAAAACTCATAAACATGTCATCATTGCAGTAGGATTCCGGGTCCGGTCGGAAGTAGCTAAATATTTTTTGCCACCTGTAGCCGCCAGTTGTCCGGGGGGTGGGGGGTCCGACCAGAGACCATCTTTAAATTAACCTGTGCTCGGAAACTCCCTTACGGGCCATTTTTCTTTAACTGAAAGGAACCTGTTTTCATAAATGTGGTCGGAACCGCCAATATTCATACTACTCACAGATAATGACGTTCTCTGCCACTTGACAAGCCAAGCCAATCCTGCCATTGGTACTGCTTTAAAGGTTGTTACTTAACAGCCGAAAATATAACATCGGTCAGCGGGATTACATCAATAAATTTCTTTGCCTACTATAGCTGTTATTTAACACAACATTCAAAATGTTGGTGATTTTATGCTCAGCAGAAACAACTATCATTATCCTTGGTGCCGGACTTTGCTTCGCTAACCTCCATGGGAATCGTGGTAACGGGAAGGGGAAGGGTTGCAACGCATTCGGTCCGTTTGAAAGGATGTCGTACAGGCACGTAATGACAGCAATGATGAGTCGCTCAATAACGTTGCATCGAAAACTTTACAGTTGGCCGTGCGTCTTTGTTTGCCGCTGCCGACATAATCTGGTGTGAGTGTCTCATCATCATCACACACTTGCTGATATTCTCAGCAACTTTAACGATCTTCTGATCCGTATTTAGAACCCACTCTATGCTAGTTATTAAAAAAAAAAACACAAGGAAGCAGCCTGGCGTAGGTAAGGAACATGAATCATTGATGTCATCTGCCGATCCAGTCTTTCACGAACAAGACAGAGTATTGTTGCAGCTTGCATAACTAGTGCATGACATCGACAAGGAATAAAAAAACCACGGCCCTTCCTTGGGTTAAACTGCATGCGGTTTCAGATTGGGGTGAATCGAGAAAGCAAAGCAGACATACCTAGAGCACTGGGGACGCCTAGAGTACCCTAAGCTAACCCACGACCAGCTTTTGCTGTCGGAACAACAGCCGAAATTACTATCCTCAGTACTTGTCGGTCTCAATTGCTACTACAATAACAACTTTGAATTTGTTGGCGAAACGTTCTCGTCAATAACCTTTCTGTCGGAGTATGGAGATCCCTCTATCACTCGTCTCACCCGGAACAAAGACAGTTATATTCGAGAGAAAAAAAGACGTGTTCTGCAGCATCACAATAATCAGCCAGTAAAATATAGTCGCTGCACTATCGAACACGTGCATAGTATTCATTTTGGACGGCCCTTGCTGTAACAAAAATAAGGTTGGTGACGCCCAAAGTCAAATCAAAGGCGCACGATGGCCCTTTTCAGCTGCTAAATACACAGTCAACTCAATTATTTTGGGACGCCTTTGTCCTGACATAGGCGCACAATGGCACTGGGGCAATTTCGGCGGCCTCTGTCATTTCAGAATCAACGTCTTTAGCACTACAGCTGCAGTAAAGGCGTACAATGTCCCCATGGCTATTTCTGGCAGCAACTTCCATGAGCAAATCAAATTTGCTGAAATCGAAATTGGGGACGCTCGATTCGTTGCAAAGTGTTAGGACTGGTCGGCCTGGCGTCAGGATAATGTGACTGGGTAGGACATCATGCTGCATGTATGTGGCATGATGCCCCAGTGCTGGACATCACTATAAAACTGCCACACTGCAGACATCGTAGCTATATGACTGAAAAATTGTTAAAGCTACGTTAAAAATCCTAATCACGCACACACACACACACACACACATTCAAAAAGGTATGGCCCCGAATCATACGACTACTGTCAACTGTGCGTTCTTTCTTGAAAAAAAATGTGTACCCCGAAAAGGTTTAAAACACACAACAACGTGCAAATCACAAGAATTGCTAGATACAGTCAGTACTACATATTAGGTCTAAAATTAATTATTGCACGAATGATAGTGACCCAACATTTAAAGGGTCCATCTTACTATTTACGAGGGATATTTACAGGTTCTGAGCATTAGTGTGCGTAACAAAAACCAAAAACTCATTATTATACCAGATCGGCCAGTCCTAACACTAACCTCTTAATGCTGAGCGCCTAGCGAGGTAGCTGTTAGTACCATTTTTATAAGTCTTTGCATGACTCAGCCGGGGTTCTAACCCACGACCTCCCGTATCCGAGGCGAACGTTAAATAAGGTGTACTTTGATAGTATATTTTCTATCAGCCTTTTTATAGAATCACAATATTTAACTTATTTAGCCTACTTATTATTTATAAACTTATTTGATAATGATAACATTTTCAATAAATGAAGAAAAAAAAAAAGAAACCGTCTCCTTAACATTATGTCTTCTCTCTCAGATTATTTGAACTTTTAGAGCTCTAAGTCATGAGAATGCAAGCCAGTTTTTAAGTTTTGAAAAAAAAACAACCAGAAAATTCAGAGGCTGAGGATCTATTTGTACATTTTTAATGCCAATTAAGTATTGGAAAACAATCGTACACTGAATCTAATTTTTATCATAATTAAAAAATTTATTATAATACGAACATGATTTTCTCCAATTCTATTGTTTTCTTTTTAGTTTTTGCGACAAAATCTGCTCCAAAATGAAGCTCATGATAAATATAAGAAAAACTAGGAATGATAATTAAAAAAAATTCATGTAATTTTTCCTATGAACTTGAGTTTTCTTTGTGCTGTCCATGTTGCTCTGCAATACAGTTTTTGGCCCGAGCATGTGTACAATAGTGTCACAGAAAAAAAAGAAGAAAAAAGACTTCTGAGAGGTGCGTCAAAATGGGTGACGTAATACAAAATCTTTGCGACAATATGTCGTCGGGATGTAAGCTCGTGAAGCGGGGCATGAGGAAATATATCATTTAGATTTCTTACCCATACTGTGCTAAAATAAAAATTCCAATTAATGTTTCGAAAGTAATGAGAGATAACATTATGAAAGAAGTATATTTATGAAAAGGTTAAACAAAGCAAGTGCTATATTGTGCTGTCGCTAATGGTCAGTCGTAGTTTACTTGCAAAAGGGAGGTAACTTTAGCGAGAGAGAGAGAGAGAGAAAAAAGGTAACGTATTTTCGGGAAGGTTTTGGTCCCAACACGTCGACTTCAGCGTTGGCAGTGGATTGCTCTTATTTCTTGATATTCCGTTAATTCTAGCTGACTCGCTCTATCTGTCTGGTATGCATCATTCAAGCAAAGACGTGACATTTAAGATACTTACTGCAGCTACTTTACTTTGTTACGTAGCAGCTTACAGCCTAGACAATTTTGACAAGGATGGGGTTGTGCCAGACATTATTGACAAAGCGCCGACACAACAATTAAAAGTGAGTTTCGTGCCTTTTCGTGTCCTCTTCTAATGCATTCATACATATTAACAAATGGGTTAAAACAAAAAATGATAATTTACCAGGAGTTGAATGCAATACGTTGCTTCTAGTAATGTTAGATGAGTTACAGGTGTCACACCAATATTATATTTTTCTTTGTTTCTACATGCATGAATACATGCATGCATACATTCATACATACATACATGCATGCATGCATGCATGCATGCATACATACATACATACATACATACATACATACATTTATACATACATGCATGCATGCATGGATACATGCATACATACATACATACATACATACATACATACAACTGTATAAAATATCTTCTTTCTGTCATTTAAATTAGTTTTGAATGAAAGATAATTTTGTTGGGAATTTCAATGAGGCTGTCTATCAAACTTAACATACTAATGCTTTATGTGAGATATGTAGTTCTCATTTGACATAAAAGAACATGATAATATATCACTTTATTCGATTCACAGAATGTTCAATATTTTATTTTATGTAACAATTTGTTTATAAGATCTGGATGAAAATCATGTAAATTACAGACCTAGAGGTAGCAAATCATGTCAATTACAGACTGAGAGGTAGCAAATCATGTCAATTACAGACTGAGAGGTAGCAAATCATGTCAATTACAGACCTAGAGGTAGCAAATCATGTTAATTACAGATTGAGAGGTAGCAAATCATGTCAATTACAGACTGAGAGGTAGCAAATCATGTCAATTACAGACTGACAGGTAGCAAATCATGTCAGTTACAGACTGAGAGGTAGCAAATCATGGCAATTACAGACCTAGAGGTAGCAGGTTCAGAGCTCAGCACAAAAGTCAAGTAAATCACCTGCCAGTAAAACCATACTTGTGAGAATATTCAGAGCACGCTTTGCTTTCATAACCTTATGCATGTGTCAACTGTACATTAATTGATAGCATTAATGAACAATAGGTCTACACAGAGATGAATGGACATACGGGTTCCACACATTCGTAAATATTTATGTAGTAAATAGGTGAAGTGATTAGACTGGTATTGATAACATTACTTAAATGAGCTGAGTTCGAGACCCTTGTTCGTTCGTCTTTTTTATATTTTTAGTTTGCTTTTTATGTTTTCCAAAATATTTTTAATATAACTTACAGGTGCACATACTTCAAAGATATCGCCGAAAAAAAGTTTTGTTTAATTGTTAACTGGATCTGATAGATCTTTTTCAATACATGATTTCAGAAATATCCGAATATAAAATAGCATGCAACATCAAAATAGAACGCCTTTGTGAATGTATCGTGCAAATCAAACACGTTTTGTAATTTTCGTCAGTGTTATTTATATATATGTGATAACTTATTTTCATCAAACGCAGAAAATCGCGACTTTCAGAATGAGACAAATGCTTAGTAAGACAGAGAATTTGCACGGCATCTGTTATCTTTTTGTAAAATGGAGACAAACGATAATTTTAATTTTCTAGTAGAAAACAGTAAAAATTGCTAGAGTCCTTCAAGAAAAAATATTTTCCTCAGACACTGATCCACGGAAGTAGAATTGGCAAGATAATAATCTAGGATTTGATAAATTTGGCGTAAGAAGGAAAATTCGAAATATGAGCGTTGCAATCAAGCATTTATTCGCTATTTCAAATCGGATTTAGACAAGACGAAGTGGGAATCAAAAATAAATTTCAAAGGTAGCTGTGAGACTCTGCGGTGTACTGGATGGGTTTTGTTTGGATATTTCAGCCAACATAATATATTTCCTAGTGTAGGTCACACAGTGTCGAAATGCTGGCCAAGGAATGAGATGGGGTTCAGCACTCCCATGAATCAAGGAGAAAACATGATATTCTTTTAAGCCGGACTTAAATATGGGTTAGTCCCCAATTCCTCTCTCATTTTCAAAGCGAAATCATCCAGCGGCGATTATCATTTTAAATTCTGACGATGATAGAGGAAATTGTCTGATACCAAAAACAGAGACTATTTAGACATTTGAAACCGCCTCTAATTTGCAGTCCGATAAATAAGCATCCCAAATCTGTGTTGATGCTGATGGACTATTTGTGGGTATGATGTCAGCTGTTAGTTAAATGTGCAATTTGATGCACACAAACTTGTACTTAACATATTAGATAGATAGATAGATAGATAGACAGATATATATATATATATATATATATATATATATATATATATATATATATATATATATATATATATATATATATATATATATATATGATAGATAGACAGATAGATAGGTAGGTAGGTAGGTATATATATAGACAGACAGGCAGACAGATAGATAGTTAAACAACTGGTGGTGCTTGGTCAAGATAATAGGAAATAAGGTAGCGGTAGGACAAGTATAAAAGTAATAATAGGTAAGGTAGAAATAAGTTAAGTATGTCAATATACGTTTACGTCCCTCATGCTTAAACTAACCCGGCTACCCTGGCGGCGAAGAGTTAAATTTACCTCAACCGGTACAGCCCTGAAAATCACTTGGTCTTATTTGTAGCTGACGATTGCATTAGAAAATGAGGGTGGAAAGCTCGTGCCTTTCAGACACCAGGTCCCGAGCTTCTGTCACTGTTGCCGATAATTTGTTACATGTCCGTGTGGTGCGTTTGAAATAGTTTTGTCGCTGCAAACATCGTTCTAAATTTCTTGGGATGATTTGTCCTGATTCGGCTAAATGCTAAGATCTGATATTTGTCCGCTGGTATGTACAGTAGGTTGTTCGTTATCTTGAATAACATGGTCAGCTGGACCTTGTTTCCTCGGGTCTCAAGTGATTCCCACTGTAGATGGTCCAGCATGGCACTGACCTGCTAGTATTTCTGTATCTGTTTGTTGTATATCTTGCGGCCCTCTCCTGAACCATCTCTGTCTTGTATATCAGGTCATTGTTATGGTGAGCTTTTTACTTCCTCGTTGCTGATTCAGAGGTTACGACGCAGGAAACCAAGAGTGATGTTCCCTTTGATCATCATCTTGCCTATCTGGATCTTTCAAGAGAGGTCTTTAGAGAATTACAGCTAAGATACTTTGTTGCATACTCGGTGGCTAGTTTGTGCCCCTTAAGAGTGTAGTTGGTCATGATCGGTGATTTCCTCTTGTAAACTCTAAGAATGATACATTTGTCTGGGTAGAAGGGTGTGAAGTGTCGAGTTTTTAACTGTATTAAACCTTAAAATTTAATGCATTGAGCATTAAAATTTTATCACATTTAAGCCAGAAAAGTCTCTATGAAGGGTCACTTTGACCTTTCTTTTTTTCTCCCCAATGTCAGTGTTAAAACGTGAAAGGCTAGAATTTATGACTCATTGAGATTGACCTGCGCATTGCTACGCTGTTCTGAGAAAGTAAACATTTGAGCTACCAACCATCAACGCTTGATAGGAACCCATGTCAAATTATCATTTTCAAAGGGAAATTGATATGCCCCGTACTTCACAGATTCTATGCTGTCTGAAATCTGACGGAAGAAATAATTATCTTGGGATACAGTAGGAACAGCTGCTTACGATTGGGCAGAGTAATTTAAGGCGTACACATTGAACGTAACGTGAATTTAAAGTGACGACCATAGTCGAAATTATTTAGTCGTAAATTTCCTGAGAGAGGAAAAGCTTGTCTTCGAGGACGCCTAAAAAGAATAGTGCTTTCCTCGTTAAACAAGAAAAGGGGACCAGATGTCTGTCTTGTAAGGAAAGACAAAAGTTTTGTGCTAGGACCCACAGTTTTTGAAAGAGAACAGCATTAAGGTACGCAATTTTAATTTTTCCACGTTATTTTCTACTTTTTGATTGTTTTTTGTATGCAGATGTGCTTGATATGACTAGGATCCATATTATTTAGCATTTATTCAATTTCATGGAAATCTGTTGATGCTGGAGTTGTTATGTAATTTATCTCTTTAATTTTACAGTTACTAGTTCATTGATAGTATTAACGATTGCATGCTATCCAAGTTTTAATATGTGTCAGATTTCATAGGGTTATATGAAATAATTTTCTTTGTCTGTTAGGACGATACTGATTATCGTGAGTTAACGATAATTGCATATTTATATCTGATTTTGTAATGTTTAAATAATCTTGCAAGTTAGGGATTGCTGTGAGCTAGAACTTTGTTTATTTTCTGCAATAGTAACCGAGCATCTGGTAGCGTGGGTAAAGAGATACGGTAACGTTTGATATACCGCTAACGTGTTAATAATGGTCTGTGGCCGTGAAGCGAGGGTGATGTTCTATCGGATTATTTTTGAATTTATGCAGTGTGGATAGCTAGTATTCTTCTGAGTAACGTAAGTGAGGGATTTTTTATGTACTTGTAGAAAGTGTTACATACAGAGATATAGGGGTAATTTTGTCCTTTAAGGAACATCTTTCTGGGGAGAGACGGGACAGACCAAAGACAGAAGTACGAAAGAAAGGAGTGACGAGGTCAGAATAAAGGACTAGGAAGTCCAGAAATGGGTGAAGCATAGAGAATAGGAAGGCAGGAAGGCTGGAGGAAACAGGAAGACGTTGATACACGGGAGAAGGTGATGCAATCAGTCGTGGACATTGCGCTCGTTTCACCACTCGTTATTATGATGAAATAAATCCAAATTAGACACTGTTATTAAATTCTGTTGACATAATTTAGATTGAATTGCAATTTGCCGCTGTTAATTTGTTTTGATTAAATTTGCTATTTTTCTTGTCTAAGGGGACTCTTACTGCATTATTTCTTCCCAATATTCTTGCTCAGTTCTCTGTTGAAATTCTATCGTTCATTCCCACCGGGCTATAATATCGAGAGAGGTCATCCTCTAGATAACGCCAGCCAAATTCGATTAACCACCCTTCTTCCTAAGAGGGCGACGTTACAAAGGGCATATCTCAAGTTGTTTCCCAGAGATCCAGTCGGTTCAGATCTTCTTGCACAATATTAGTCCTTGGTGGTGATCAGTTTAAACACGTGCAGTATTTTTTGAACAGCCGTATGTAGCCATGAAATTCAAAATGGCAACAGGACATAGGGTTGTGTTATTCAACGTCTATTGGCAAGTCGTCAGACATAGGATTTGATCCAGAAATAGTCTGTACCTATCGCCTTAGCTCTGGAGACGCGAGAAATACCGGTAAGTGTCTAAAATGTACACCGATATGTTGTTAACATAGGTCTGCAAACAGTTCCTCGATTTTGGGGGTCTGATTTATCGGGCCACAAATTGTAACAACAGCAGCTCTACAGAGACAGCCTTATACGGGGTAACGACAACAACAAGACAGACACAGCTGACGCATAATTACAGCTAAGGAAAAACGGATAGTATTGTGAGTGAATCAACAGAGTCTGAGAGACTGCAAGTAACAAAAACATTGTATAAACTGGAGAAATCTCAAATCATTAACTTAAAGAATTTGTTCATGTAAATGTCAATATATTACTAAATTAGATTTATAAAACGGTTGAATGTAAATGAAAGAAAATAACATGAATATGATATTGTTTTGAAAATAAAATAAAGTAAAATTTAAACATACACACACGCGCACACACACCCAAAAATACCCCGCAATAATAATAATAAGATAAATATAACAATTATTAGAAGAACCAGAGCCTACGCGAAAATTATAAAATAAGGAAAAGATTGAGAAACTTAAAATTGCAAGAGAGATATGTTCGTAAAGGTTTGAGATTTTCTGATGACATTGTGTTCTCAAACCGAATCCTCTTACCACAAATTCTTAGACCCGCCATTTAAAAAAAAAATGCTTTAAACAAGTGTTGCAGTCTTTCTTTTACCTTTTCAGAATTAGTCCCAAAGACAGTTCTATCCTAATCATTTCATTCTGTAGATTTTCATATTTGCAGTTCTTTGCAATCAATTTAAGTTCGGTTACATATTGGTCAATGGTTTCTTTTGTTGGATTCTTGTATTGAATATGTGTCTCTCTACTGTAACGTTCTGCTTCGGACTGCAGTAATCCTCAAACTGTTTGGTCACTGGATCAATTTGTTTTACAGCTTCATTGGCCTCAAATGTAAATGTGTTGTAAATGCCTCTACCATCCTGACCAATAATATATAGGAAAGCACTGGATTTTTCTTTGTGTACTTTATCTGCAAGCGCATCATCTAAGTAAAACGGCAGAGTTTGCTTCCACCTCCTCCAAGTTTCTGCTAGATGGTGGGAATTAAAGTCCGTTTCAGGTGGCTGGTTGAGTTTTCTATGATGTCACAATTAACACATTAACTTGTTTATCCAAATTTCAGTATTGTTATGGAGATACACTTCTTGATGGTATAAATTCAACTTTTTCCAAAAATTTCACTTCTGACACCACGTTATGTTTTGCTAAATAACACAAAACATGGTTTGATCAAACTACTTTAATAGCTAGATTACTACTGACTTAAACAGTGAAAACACACGCACACTAGTTTCTTACGCTAATGTTATCATAAGGCATATAGGGTTACAACTGAGAGCCTTGAGCTGACCTTAGGTGACCTGTAACTATCAGACCATTTGTAGCAACGGAATGTTAATACCGTATATTACCACAAAAGTGTCCACAGGCATCAATTCGGAAGGAAACGTTACTTAAAATGTTTAACGGGAAACTTACATACAACATGTATCGTTGTGTACGAAAGCTGCTATAATTGGTCATAACTGTATCCCAATATAAATGTAAAAAGGGATCTGACAGGGTCAGTTTCTTTCAGCTGCATCCAATCAGACAGTGGAGCAGTAGATACTGTTTCAGCTGCTAAATATGTCAGGAACCGATGTGGAACCAAATGGACCAACGAACCTTTGTTAGCGAAGATGGTCTATAGGGTGCAAGGGACAGTCTTTATGCACAAATTTAATGCCGCATTCACCAACCTAGTATTTTTTTTTAAATCATTTAAAAAAACAAAATACACGAGTGAGGTCAAAAAGGTCCATATTTTTGGATAGTTATATTAAAACAAAACACTAGAGTATTATTCATTTGACCAGAGAAATCAATGGCAGTTCATATCAAAACAAGTTTATGCACCCAACCACACACTTATACCTGTATTTTTCACGACCGAAGGTAATTTTTGACAATGTGATGCTCATTGTGCAAACACAACCCCTTTTCCAAGGTGACAGTTCTGCAAAATAGTGTGTACTAAACAGGCTGATGCAATTGAAAATAGTTGTCATCCAAGCCGTTTTTAAGATATTCTACTTGCCCCAAACCCATGTGTTTACTGCTATGGGAGGCTAGCTCTTCTTCCTAGCCGACTATTGGTATTTCACTATCAACATACAGCAGAGTAGCTATGGAAGGTGTAAATGCCTGACATCAGTTTCAAGAACAACACAAGCCCGAAACAGCTAGTTCACAAATATATCCATATCTTAAATTAGTAAACAATAATAGCTGAAAAAGTCGCACCATAGCCTTAAGTTAAGAAATTTTGACTGGGCCAATCCTCTGTCACCTATAGCATGTACCCTGATTAACTTGTGGTCTGTGACATTAGTAAAAATTAACTGTAGCCTGGTTTACTTAATGGTCGGTCATTACGTCCAAATTTACTCTATATCGTGGACCAATGAAAACTGTAGACTGTCACCTTGGTCAGTTTTACTCAATTTATAGCACGTACAACTTCTAATTGGAATCTGGTTTTCTGATGGTCTGTCACCTTGGCCATTTTTACTCAAATTGCAACTGTTGTCTGGTTAACTTATGGTATGCCACCTTGGCCAGTTTTTATAGAATGTGTACAAACTCTAACTGTTGTAAGTTAAATATTTTAATTAAATTTTGGTGAAAAACGTTACACTGGACCAAATTTATTCTCTTAAAAAATAGAAACAAAAATTCACAAAAAGGTTTTGATCTTAAAGACGAATGATTTTTGTTCGATATATTTTAACAAATGTTCTCAAAGCAAAATATTTATACAATAATCTGGTACATATTGACATCGTTGTAGATAACAGGAGCGCCCGCAGAATGGGGGGGCAAACATATGGTGGTCAGCTATTGAGTTTTACAGATGTAGGCCAAAACATGTTTAGTGGTGCCCCTATGTGCGGGCGCCCATAGTAGATTAGTATCAAAATCTTATCTTTTCTAAATAAAGTTATGCTTAAAACAAATTTCCTGTACACAACCATATGACAAGCGCGTTTGACCAGTTTTTGTAAGAGAATGTATAAATTATAGCCTGTCCACACACCTGCCTGCAGTTTGGTTCTTGTTGTATGAGTGCACATAAGGATTCATGATAGAAACGCATTTGAAATGGCTAGGTTCCTACTAAACAATTTTTAGTAGTTACCAAATTCCATCATCAATCAAAATCATATATAATCCTGGTTATTTATAATGGACGAGGAAGAAAATATCAGTGGCCAAGGAATATAATTTTAAAACTTAAGCAGCCATCCGGGAAGCTAGCAAGCAATGCCTGCGTTTCTTATCGATATAAATTGAAACAGCAATATATATATAAATTTGACATCTGGTCTGTTCCTCACAAGAAATCCTACGTTCTCTTTTTTTAGCTGCATTACGGCAGTATTGATGTCCTGCCAGGGATGGTGTTGACCCCGACCCAGGTCAAGGATCGCCCTAAAGTGGAGTTTGAGGCAGAAGCTGGGGCGTACTACACACTGATTATGAATGGTAAACCACATATTGTCGTAGATACACCTCATTACTTATTTTAAAAACGGAACTGATTTTTTGTTTGCCAGTGTGGCTAATAACTTGTTCAACTTTTGAGACATACTATTAGATAAACATGCGTCACCTTAACAAGACATAAACCTCGATTCTTTAATTGATCTTAATTTCGTTTATGTTGCTGTATTACAACAGCAAGTACGATTAACTCTTTGAAGCTTTTGAATCTGCTGTTGTTATTATTATTATTATTATTATTATTATTATTATTAAATCTAATGATTGCAATATTTCAGATTTTTTCCCCACATTCTCAAGTTCCAAACCATCTACAAATAATAAACTTAGTGGATGGCAAGCACTTGGGGTAAAAATTGCCATCGATTTCGGAATCAAAAGGTTGAAAGTCAAGGTCACTGTGACTGAAAGAAGATAAATGGTTCATGCATGATAACATTAGTTATACAATAGATAATTGGACCAAATTACATGGATAGCTTGCATTTTTGATAAGAAAAAGTCTCTAGACTCTAAAAGGTCAAGGTGACATCAGTTGAAAGAAGAAAAATTATTTCCACATATTAGCACTAGTTCTACGTCACATACCTGGATCAAACTTTCTGGGTGGCTTGCAATGGAGAAGCGGAAAAACCTTTTGATTTTGGGATCAGAGGGACAAAGGTCAAAGTCGCTCCGAATGAAGGAAGACGATTGAGTTTCCATAATAACATTAGTTCAACTTTTGAGACCTGGTCCAAAACTATATGAATGGTATGCATTTGGGGTGATGATGAAGCCTGTCTGTTTTGGAGTTGCAAGGTCAAAGGTCATGGTCACAATGATTAGAATATAAATGAGGTCATTAAAGTTTCACAAATTTAGCAAGGAAACAGGTAAATATTATACAGGTTTATTAGTACAGGTAAAATTGTGACTTATTCACAGTGATTCGCACAAATTTTCTGTGACAGAGTCAAACTAGTCTTAAGCTGTCACCTTTTGGAAGTGAGAAATTGGTCTTTTGAAAGCAGGTGATTGCATTATACAGATTAATTTCTAATATAAGTGGAGGTGTGGAATCTTCAAGTAATGACTGTTTAAGACCAGTGATAGATTAATGCAGGTGATTTATGATGCAGGTTTGGCTTTGCAGTGTGTGTCAAATGTAATGATTGATTTACTGAGTTAAGCGGAGCATAGTGTTCATATTGGTGTAACTGTAAATTAAATTTTGCAAACATTACTGAATGAAAAGATATATTCATTTCAGATTTTATTTTGTTCTTGAAGAACTTTAATTCTCAGTACTAAAATCAAATTTTGCAAATGGAGGTAATATCCGAAAATACAGTAATTCATTTTCACAGCTTAACTCAATACCATCCTTATAGTATTTTTAAGTTGAAAATTTGGATTAATTGCAGTTTAACATCCATAATTAAGTGTATTTGACTACAGTAAACTACCTCTTATATATGTAGCTTATGAGTGGTGCCGGTTGCCATGGTTATTGTTTCCGTTGCAGATCCTGATGCACCAAGTCGGAAGGATCCTGTAATGGGCGAATGGCACCACTGGCTGGTGACTAACATTCCTGGTGACGATGTATCCAAGGGTGAGGAAGTCACACAATATGTCGGTGCTGGACCACCAAAAGGCACAGGTTGGAAAAATTAGAACACGTTTCCATACTATATATGGGGAAATAATTACATTGTTAAATTTTCATGAATTTACAACTGGTGAACATTTTGAGCAATGCAATCTATTTTTCCCCGATTTTTTTTAAAGGAAAAATTCATTTCTATACAAATTTTACAGATGGGATTCCACTTTTCACATCGTTATGTTTGAGCTTCTGTTACCTTGACGGATGTAGTTTATCATTATTATAATATCAGAGACAAGATTCCAGCATTTTACACTATATCCGCTGACATTATTTTAGTAAAGTGTTAACATAAATCAATACTTTCCTACTTCTTAAAATAACAGGAGACTTAGTTTCAGTATTATGGACACTTAAGCATTTTCTTTTCAGCTATTTGGGATATGCATTTTGTTAGACATATTTGGGATATGCATTTTGTTAGACATATTTGGGGTATGCATTTTGTTAGACATATTTGGGATATGCATTTTGTTAGACATTTGGGGTATGCATTTTGTTAGACATATTTGGGATATGCATTTTGTTAGACATATTTGGGGTATGCATTTTGTTAGACATATTGGGGGTATGTATTTTGTTAGACATATTGTGGGTATGCATTTTGTTAGACATGTTTGGGGTATGCATTTTGTTAGACATATTGGGGGTATGCATTTTGTTAGACATATTGGGGATATGCATTTTGTTAGACATATTTGGGGTATGCATTTTTTTAGACATATTGTGGGTATGCATTTTGTTAGACATATTGGGGTATGCATTTTGTTAGACATATTTGGAGTATGCATTTTGTTAGACATATTGGCGGAAAAACAACGTATGCTGCGAATTAATTTATTTCTGTGGGTATTGATTTAAATGGTTTCAGAAAAACATTTCATCAGTGCATGAATTGGTGGATTGGTGAATGGGTCCTTTAGTTGACAGTCGTATTGCTGTTCATTGGAGCTTTAGATTCTTGTTTTGTAGCAATCATAAAAGAAGAAAAAAAAAACTGATATCAAATGAAAATTTGAAGCCAGTGTGAATTCACAGTACTTGTCACTTTTCTGCTACCATCCATATCATAGCTGTGAGCAGGTTTGGTAAGGATTTATGTCAAAGTGTGTTTTTTGTTTGTGGTTTCGACATGCTTGTTAGTAACACTAATTTTAATTATATCAGACAATTTCTTAATACTACATTTCAGTCAAATAATACCAGCATCTACTATTATGAAACCAGTATCTACTATTATGAAACCAGTATCTACTATTATGAAACCAGTATCTACTATTACGAAACCAGTTTTCACTATTATGAAACCAGTTTCCACTACTATGAAACCAGTTTCCACTATTATGAAACCAGTTTCCACTATTATTATGAAACCAGTTTCCACTATTATGAAACCAGTTTCCACTACTATGAAACCAGTTTCCACTATTATGAAACCAGTTTCCACTACTATTATGAAACCAGTTTCCACTACTATGAAACCAGTTTCCACTATTATTATGAAACCAGTTTCCACTATTATGAAACCAGTTTCTAGCAGTTTGATTCTGATCTTACCTAGTCTTAATAGGTATCCTGTGGGGGAAAAGTAAATACCACAGTACTTGTAACAATTTATATTTATAGTGTATACTATATAACAATATCATTTATATACCTTAATTAAATTCTGTATTTGTATACGAATATAAACTGTTATACGTGCCTGTGAAAATACTGATTTTATATTTTATTTCAGGCTTACATCGTTATGTCTTCCTTTTATACAAACAGACAAAAGGAAAGATGAGTTTTAAAGAGCTTCCAAAGCTGACCAATCAGAGTGGAGATAAAAGAGCCTTTAACAAAGTACGAGAATTCATCAAAAAGTACGAGCTGGAAGAAAATTTGGTGGCTGGCAATTTCTTTCAAGCTGAATATGATGATTATGTTCCCCAGTTACATTCTCAGCTGGCAGGAAAACATAAAAGAGAACTATGATCTCCATCACGCCACCATTGTCAACATGCAAAATTTACTGCTCCCTAAGTTTTTCCACATGCATATATGTGCCTGGATCACAAATGTATCTGACTTATCAATGTAAAAAAAATTAACGTTAATTCAGGTCAAATAAAAAAATAAACTTGATTTTGGGGAAAGTTAAGTCCAACATACAATGTTACATTACAATATCATATAAAGAAATTAAAAAAGACCTATAGCTAATCCCACAATGAGAGAGAGAGAGAGAGAGAGAGAGAGAGAGAGAGAGAGAGAGAGAGAGAGAGAGATCTTATGTATCTAGGTTGAACTCTTATTCTTCGTTTAACACAATGTGGAATATGGCACGAAAAATCATTTGCAAAAATAAAACTGCGTTAAAGACTTTGCAAAATCAGATGAAATGGTCGCAACCTAATTAGAAATCGCAAATACATTGTCCACAACATTCAAGAAAAACTCTTCATGGGTGAACTATTCTGAAAATTTCTAACTTGTCAAAAACCTGAGAGAAAGATTCTGTTAAAATTCAAATCTTCTAGCACTGAAGGTTCAAATAAACCTTTGAGTCTCAGAAAACTATAAGGCTGTTTTGGTCATATGACTCTTCCACATGACCAGATAATATCCAATATCAGCTTCTGAAATGCTTACCTGGCAGGGCTCTCAATAAACTACCTAACATTTTCAATAAAATTTAGCAAACACGTGACTTAGCGCCGTAATGGCAAGAAGGTACAGTGATACCAGTACCTAAACCTAGATATGACCATATGTCATTTCAGCTATGGTCCCATATCGCTAACAAACTACCTCCAAAATCATGGAATGAATGATACAAAACTTCCAGAAGATGCTCACGTGACCCTTGTTTACGTTTTAGAAAGAAGATATAACCCATGTTTCGGAGAATTAATCTCAGTAGAAGCTGGGCTGTTAAACTGTTAGTTGTATGTTGTGCTGTTTGGAGTTATTTCAAATTACTTGGTTTGGAGTTATTTCAAATTACTTGGATTCAAAAGGATTAATTCCATTATTTTTCTGGAAAAAACGTTGGCTCATGTAATACTGTGGAACAAGGAGTTTAAAAAAAATATATTCAGCTATCAAGAAACAGTGATAATTTTTATTTCTACCAGGAACTGTTGACTTCAACACTACATATTGCAGCATACGTCATTGTCTTCCATCTTGGATTCTTCGTCGGGATTCGAACGTGAAATCGGTTGAACATTTTATTATTTGGACTACTAGAATTTTATTCTCTGATTATTTTTGGATTTGATTCTATAAAACCGTAAGTTCATATTTTTTTCCATTTTTACAGACTTTTTCCAGGGAAATAAATTACTCTATTTTGCAAAGCTTGTTGTTTTCACTCTTTCTTGTGTTACTGTTTATTCGAGCCTAAACAAGTAACATAAGATTTTATACTAGTCGTGGCGATTGTAGCTTTGGGGCCAGGCCAAATATCTTGGTCGGGCTATACAGGTCTTTACTAAAATTTAAGTTTAATTAAGATTTGGCAGTGTCACGATTAGTTTGTGAAGCTTACCTGCACATGCTGGATCATATACACAAGCAAGAAAATAGGTTTTGTCTTGGATTGTGAGCATTTAGAACTTCCCTTCAGAAACTCTGTATGTTGAGGCAAATGAACCATCAATTTGTCAGTGCCAAATGAAACTGTGTATTCACTAGCCTCCAGACTATCTTCGAATCCATCTAATCCTGCATATGATGTAGTCTTGAAGTCCAAATGCCAACTCTTGTACGCCCAGAAAGCAAATGGAATTCCACCCTACGAATTCATCATATATAGTAAAAGTAACAAAGGTCATGTATGCGTTTAGTACCGACTATTTCAATAAAGGGGGTACTTTTTTAGAATTTGATTACACAAAGGTCATTATTTACATAGTCCGACAAACACATCCAACAAAACTACGTTTTAAAGTATGGGGACATTTTTTTGCACGAGGTCAGCCTATATGTGATATTATACAAACCTGATTGAATGTCGTGCGTAGTTATGTCACAATCAAAGTTGCGCATGTGGAGATTAAAATCGTACTACATTAAAATGCAATGATTAGACCCTCTATTCTCGACCCAGGTTAGTACCTGCACACCATTGTAAAAAGCCATAGCGAACAATAAATTTAGTCTGGAAGTTTCTTTATGACAGTTTAGCTGCAGAGCATTCAATAATCAGAAGTGAATAGACTGGTTACACTGTATTAGTATTAAATTTTAGAACAACTACTAATATTTAAGAAAAGTAAATGCGCCTACTTGACCATATCGACATACACTATAGAAGTAGTAAAAACAATGTTGCAGATACTGCAAAATTCTATATTCCCAATTCACCATCTTGGTTATCACGCCTCCAAAATATCTGACCTTTACAAATTAGAAAAGTTTCCGAGAAATCCTCTTGTTTTTCAGAATAAATTTAATCAAACCAGTTTAGGGACAGAAAGTTTAATTATTTTATTTTAAGCAACAAATAAATCAGAAATTACTAATTACTACTCACGCAGAACTCGCGACAACTCCCCTAAATGTTTATGACAAATGGACGTGATTGCATACATTCTTCATGATAACAATGCTTAATATTTTTCATAGTTCTTCATCCATCCAAGTTTTGTTTGCTATAAAGAACAATCAAATGAAATATAATTTATTCTCTCCAATAAATGTTGCATCTACCTTCATCGTGATTTGTCCTGAATACTAGCGATTTGTTTTCCAAACTACAATGTACCTGTAATGACTGTCTTAAAATAAGTAACAGAAAGAAGTGAAACTGACAAATTTAATTTAAGTAAAATCAGCAAGTAATTTATTTCTCTACAATACAAAGTGAAAGTTCATGAGATACTTTATGTTGTGAATTAAGTCCCAAGTAATCCTAAATGTCTTATCTTGTGATAAAGATATTGGATGTTCTGAAAGAATTCAAAAAGTCTTGAATGTCCTGATCTACCACAGTGATGCAATCCAGAATGTCTTTTAATGAATACACAATAATTCCAAAATAGGTCATGAGTACTTAGTAATTCCAATTAATAATTTTAAAAAATTCCACTCGAATTACATCTTAACAGAACAATTAATTCTGATCAAAAGGATTCTGGACTGATCCTAAAAAAGAGAAATGAGAAATATTGTTGTCACGAGTCCAGTCATGAAAATGCTGAAGTGAAATACTTCCTTGTGACTAAAAATAAAAGTAGATTTTTCCTTTATTTTATATTTCTTAAAGCATGCAATTGTCGATTTGCTTATTCTACTGTACTATAATGATAAAAAGAAGCTCCAAAACCTTACAATAATATTAGGACAATCGCTTTAAAAAATTTTTTTTTTTAGCTTGTACATGCACATGATTCAAACTGCATTTTTGTGAAATTAGCGAGTTTTCAAACGAAAAGAGAATTTATTTTAAAATTTCTTGCGCGGATTGATACAATGGTCATTGTTGGGGTCGGGTATGTTAAACATCTTCTGCATTCAAACATGAATTTGGGGCTTTGCAAGCTTCCAGTTTGCTTCAGTAATAAACACTGCACCCAAATTTCAACATTCACTTAATTTCTGTTTGCAATCAATCCTCGTCAATGCACAATTTCTTCATTTTCAAAAAATGATTCAAATTGTGGTGCGAGTTAAAATCGCCTGTTTAAAAAGTATTACTATATTTAATCAAGAGTGATTTTGTTCTAAAAATGTGTCCATTTGTCTTCCAGTGTTAAAGGTATACGTTACTGTAACGGGTGAGAGAATATCGAACTGCAACATGTCGTGCAAGTTCAGTTACTAATAAAATGCAGGGTTTATTTGGAAAAATAATTTTTAACAGGTGAATAAGTGAACCCCACTTTTTGTTGTTTTGACTTCATAGACATTTTTATGGCACATACATATTTACTACATTAATGTATATCTGAGGGTCTATAGTCTTTACACGTTTTAAGATGTGTTTATCCTGATTAGTAGCTGTGTGTGTATGTGTGGGTTTGGAGCGAGAAGAAATGGAAGAAAAATTAAAAAGATCTAAATTTGTAAATAGTTGTTCAAAAAGCGATATTTTCTCCCACTAATACATGTAAAAATCTCAGTATGAGAGATATGTAATAAATACATATCGTAAGTATTACATCGCACAAGTTTTCAAGATCGATAAGCCGACAATAGGGAGTATACCTTTGGGTCAGTCACTATACCCATTCGAACAACGCTAAGAACAGCAACCTCAAGACGGAACAGAGAGAGAGAGAGAGAGAGAGAGAGAGAGAGAGAGAGAGAGAGAGAGAGATGATCACCATAGCGGCTATATTGGATGTCAGATTGGTACATTTTTCACTTTATGAAACACCATCAAGTTGACAGAGCCATCTGTTCAGAAGTGTCCATAACAAGATTTTAAAAAGATAACCACCGTACCAGTCATACTGTCATCATTTTCATTTAGAACCAACTTGATAAAGAACAAAGTCTTTTGGTGAAAATGCCATCCATGTAGAAGTCCGTGATTTAGATTTTTAACGTAGCTTTA
Source organism: Sinohyriopsis cumingii (assembly GCA_028554795.2). Lineage (NCBI taxonomy): Eukaryota > Metazoa > Mollusca > Bivalvia > Unionida > Unionidae > Sinohyriopsis > Sinohyriopsis cumingii. Next base: position 66,126,510 of record CM068830.1, read on the forward strand.
ACAATTTTTTAGTCATATCGCTACGATGTCTGCAGTGTGACAGTTTATAGTGATGTTTAGCACTGGGGCATCATGCCGCACACGTGTAGCATGATGTCCCACCCAGTCATATTATCCTCAGACCAGGCCGACCAGTCCTAACACTAACCTCTTAATGCTGAGCACCAAGCGAGGCATCTGTTAGTACCATTTTGTAAGTCTTTGGTATGACTCAGCCAGGGTTCGAACCCGCAACCTCCCACATCCGAGACGGACGCTCCAACCATTAGGCCACCGGAGCGGTCCCATGTAGAAGTAGCGACAACAATATCTAGTGGTCATGTTTGAAGTCAAATCTGCGCCATTTTCATTTAGTATAATATTGGTACCTGATATCTTTTAATGAAAAACCCATGTGGATACGACCATCCGGTTAGAAGGAATAGTGATGGGTATTTTCAACGTATTTTACTATTTGGACCCCCTAACCTACCCTGTCCGAGGTCCTGGATAGGACTTACAAAGTTGGATGATCCGTTTCTGAAAGGAAATGGGTGGTGGGACGATTTTCTTATGTGTCCAGAATTACAATTTGTACGAATCTACGTGTATTTAGATGACTCTTCAACACTATATACTCGCAAAAACACGATGACTTACAAATCCCTTTGTTGCATATAATTAATTTCATAGTGGATGGATGCATTCAAGTGAACATATCATTATCAATGCCAGCGTAATCAGATCCCAAGCCCAATCCAAGAAACCACACGAGTTACACATAGCTGATAGTACCGAGTAAATTCCTTAGCCAATCCAATATATCATAAGCAGTTTGGGGATTCACATTCATTGGCATGTAATTTTTAAACTAAATGGCAAACCTTTGAGAAATCTGCTTAATATGTAATACGCTAATTAGACAAGCTCACTTGCTTATTTCCGGATTATTCGTTACCATGCAGTGGGGGGGGGGCGTAGTTAAAGACGAGAGTCACGATGATGTAAGAGGATGTCCATTAATTATGTCAACAATTTTTAGGCAATTTTTTACCCACCCACCCCTTGTCAACAACTGTCAAACTTTCAGTAACCCCTCCCCCTCCCCCCACAAACTAACAATATTTTATACGGCTGGCTTTTATGCTAAAAATAGAATTATGGAAATTAAAAGGTCTACAAATAAATTTTAATACATTTTTTTTTACTCGTTTAACAGATTTCAAATTGACTACAACACTTTGAATTCATGAAAAATCGAGAGTTTATATTCTAGCTTCTATCATCTTTCCATGGGGAAGCCAAATGTTCCTCAATTGTTATAATGGGCATAGTGGCTGATTCATTAATTTCTTGTGGAACCGATACACCCGACAAGTCAACATCATCTTCATCTAACCATTCTGCGCTTAACATCTAATAGATGTCTATGGCTCAGTTCAGTCTTTGAATTTAGTAACAGCTTCCCTTAAAAAGCTGTCTACAGTCTACAATCTACATTGAATAAAAACAAAATATGATGATGCAAGACTATGACTTCTTGGCAAGAGCTCAACCGGTTTAGGATTAAACTGGTGGGCTGTTGACGGGCGAGCGAGCGTGTGCCATACCAACGCACCGACTAATTTCCTATTTTTTGATTTATTAAATTATTGTAAATAATAACATTGCTGACGTCAATTTATCTTGAACTCCCCCTCCCCCATGTCAACAATTGTCAAACTTCTTCAACCCCCCCCACCCCATTTTCTTGACATAATTAATGGACGACCCCTAACAAAGCAATAGATACTCATTTATTGTTAAAAATACTTGATGAAAACGTACAGTTCAACCCTTATACTTGTAGGCTGGCATATTATTGTATACTACTATCTGCGGATATCTATAATGACAGGTTCTATTCATGTAAGAAGTATAGGTCACTAGAGTTGCCCTACCTCAAATGCGCATGACCGTACCGGATGCGGCTATGGGATAGGTTTGGCCAGCTAAAAATAGGATCTGAAAATGATCTATTCATTTAGGAGCAACTTTGTGAAACCCTAATGCTGACATGAACGTTCAATCAGGAGTGCAATAACCAGTATTAAGATGTCTGCTGTGAGGGTTACATTTTTATTTCGGACCATCTATACTGGTTATGGGTGTGTGTAAAGTTTCATGGTAATCCAAATAGTTAAGGAAGTAGCTAAATTAATCTAGTAGCGTGCCAACTTATGGATGGATGGTAAACAGCACATCCCATTAAGCTCTTCTGGTCTCAACCAGTAGAGCTAATAAAAATTGCAACAAATTTATCAACATGCATTTCATTCCTTTCATGGCAATCCATGTCAAATTACAGAATTTTCCTCAATACAAACACAAGACAGCTGAATCCAACTGAAACGAATCCAAGTACAACTTTTGTTTATATTCACTCTGTTGGTATGGTGGCAGAGTGATTTAATAAGGTGCTTGCCTTGAAACTACTGACAACTCGCCTCATTCTGCATGGGTTCTATTTCTGGCTTGACCAATATGGTTATGTGAGCAAAACTGCCGAAGCTTTTCATGTGATGGTACACAGCAGTCTCTACGAATTCAATTAACGTGCAACATCTTTCATGGTATTATTATGAATGCTAGATGCTCATGACACTCTCCAGGTGATGTCCAATCTTCTACATTATCAGTCTGCTAAAGACATGTTAAAACAGGAACACAAGACAATTTACTACATCTTAATGAAATAATAACAGCATTATACTGAATTTGTTTTTATTACTTTTATGGCATCCAAAATTTGGCCTACTCGTATGATGCAATAACAAACAAACAAGCTGCAAAAGAATAAATTAGGATTCAACAATGTGGAATAATAAGATGGTTGCAATTATACATTTTCTGATGTTCTTCTTCCATAGTTTTCTTCAGGTCGAAAGCACCCAAGACATTTAATTTTCTGGACTGCAATTTTATTAGAAATGGAATAATACAATGTCGTCATTATAGCACTGACCAAGAGACCAAACACAAGATAGACCAACCTCAGTCCTTTTTATATATATATATATATATATATATATATATATATATATATATATATATATATATATATATATATATAATTATTACATTTTTGTGTGTTGAGCCTCTAGAAAATTTGATCTGCTGGGGTTACTTTTAAAATGTGCAGCAAAAATGGGAACATATTCCTGGTACTACAGAACATCCTGTTGAATTCAGTCTCTTGCAATATAACCCATTAAAAAACATTTGATTAGACCCCTTCTTCATCCATTTGACATCTTCACAATACAAGTTAGCATTACACTATGTGAAATTGTCAGGAACTATGATAGCTCAGTGGTTAGTGTGCTGGGCATGTTTCAGAGGGTGAAGGTTCGAATCCTACCATCAGATCTGCCTGGATTGGCTATATGGCGTATCCTTCTGCAAGGCGCTTTACTCCAACTGCCTTGTCACTAAATAACTAACTCAAGATGTATTTGCAGTTTAAAGCATCTGAGGCAGTTGTGGCAAGATAATCTGGTTCCCTGAGCAACTCTACTAATTTAATATGGTATACCTCTAACAAAATTAAAATGACAATCCAGTAACCAGATTTTAGAGCAATTATACTGTAACTTTTGCTTTTATTCTGCAAGTCTTTTTTTTAAGGGTCAATTTTGCAAGACCTGTAGTCATATGGGTTGGCAGGTCTGAGATGGTGTAGTTATCTCATGTGGATCCTTATGCCTGCATTTTCCTACACTTTGCTTAGACATTTCCTGCAAATACACTCTGAAAACAAGAATTACAAACAATACAATAAGAAAAACAGTTCTTAAAGGTCTCTTTCAATAAATGGGAGAACAGGCAAATCTAGTTACCTGTATGTACATTATTGTATTTTTTAAAAAGTGATAAATTCAGACAATATTTGCTAATCCCTGTCAGAAAGGTATGCTGATATAATTATCCATTTAGGATTTGAAATAACACTATTTTCAAAACTGAAGCCATATTGAGTCAGTTTCATTAGGACAAAGTAGACACCCTAAGAACTCTTGTGATAAAAAACCCCCATTTCAAAATCACTTTCCCACTGAGGAGTAGTCAAGATTATCATATCAGCACCAGTTTAATTTAAGACCAACAAAACATTATAGGAAGTCTATTAGTAAAAAACTCACGATTCTGGAGAAGCAGTGATAACAAGACTTTCAAGCTGGCCACTGTGGCACCCATATCAAACCCCCCATTATTTAGGACCAAGAAGCCATCTCAAGTCTTTTGGTGAATATTCCTTGACAATTTGACCTTCCATTCAGAAGTAGTGATAAAAAGACTTTTAAGCTGCCTGTTGTTTTATGGCCATATTGGATGTCACATCAGCACATTGTTTATTCAAAAACTGGTTATCGTGATAAGTCTATAGGTGGAAAACCCAAGTCAATATAACTTTCTGTTCATTTTTATTTGGGACCAACTAGAATAAGAATTCATTTAGTGAAAATCACATTTTCATATGGCCATACATGAAGTAGCAAACAATTTCAAGATGAATGCTCTGGTGGACCTATTGGATGCCAGATCAATACCATTTACATTTAGTACTAACTAACTAGACACCATAAGAAAGTCTTTTACTAAAATCTCCATCTTTATATGTCCATCAATGTAGGAATGGTAGCAATAACATACTAAGTGTTATGCAATCCTTGAGAAGTTTACTAAAGGGTGGATGAACATCAGACCATCCCACAAGGTCTTCTGGTCAATAACCAGAACAGCTACAAAGACGAGGACTACGATGCACGCAGACTGCATCAATTCTTTCTAAAATTCTCTATCATATGAACATGTGCAATTCCATTCTGGAAAAACTAAGCTATGCAATACCAACAGGTAATCTATTACTATTAAAATTGCATTTCATTTAGAGCCAACGAATAAATACCCTTTCTCTGGTGCAACAGAAAATGAACGTGAAAGAAAAATAAAATGGAGTTGAACTAACAAAAGGTTGCTTACATGAAATTATTCGGAGTGGTTCAAAATGTAGCTATTGCACGCTCTGACAAAGATCACCTCCGAAGTTGTCCACTGAAGGAGGTTTCATATTTCCTAGTAAAGAGAAGGGGCATGAGTGCCTCCTTGGCATCTGAGATACGCCACAAATAATATCTTGTCTGTGGTGACCATAATACAGCTTTGTCCAACAAAAAACAGCACTTTTCTATATTGTTGACATACAGGGAAGAATTCTGTCTGGACCACAAGCCTTTAAGGACCATCACATCTAGCTCTAGATCAGAACCTCAGCCTGAATCTGAGGTGCCGTTACACAAGAAAGAGATCCCAAGGTGTGCATCAGAATTCCAGCAAAAAACCTGTCCCTATTTAGCCATCAACACAAATGCCAACACAATCTGGTTACAATTTATTGAAATTATGGCAAATAAAATTAGGATTAGTGACAATCTTGAGTGCCCTGATAAGCATATCATATATACAAGTCAAGTTCCTGACACTGCCAAATCTGACCCGATGTGTAATTATCACCCTTGATCTGGAATTGACCTGCATCGAGTACAAAGTGCCGATGTCATGAACTGGCCATGCAGTACACAGTTCATGTCAAAAAGGCAAGGAATAAAGCCATGCATTTTATTGGACCAATATTTAACTGCATTTACATACAATGATTGCAGATAGCAATTATGACCAGTATCTTCAAGTTTTTCTGAACAAACAGTTTTTGATGAAAACCTGAATCCATGCAAAGACACAAATCTTGAGAAATACAAATTAGGTCCCTGTTTATCCCTCCCTGTGAATAAAGAATGGCTGAGATGCAGTGAGGTTCTAAGTATGTGCAGATTATTGCTGAGGTGTTCATGTAGATTTTTTGATATGTTAGCAAAGAATGAAAATGTGAACAAAACAAAATTTCAACAATACACATTGTTTTGCATAAATAAAAATTAATACAAAGAAAAAAACAACTCCATTCACAACAGATAATAACTGGTCAAGACCAGGTTATACTCTTACCTGTTGATAAAGACCCAACTTTTGAAATGTTATATGCAAGACTAACTTAGGTAAACCAGAACAAATTGCACCAGAAGACTCAGAGTCCATATAAAAGAATGTCATTTTATCATTTTAAGAGTAACAATGCCTTTTATCTTGTACTATAAAGGGCGCATTTATATGCCTGCCATGAGGTAAATATTATTACACATATATGTAAACCCTCTTTCTTCAGTAAAAATAATCGGGTACCAAATTTAATATCCTGTAACTCGTTTTTCCGTCAATAAGTGATATTGCCTAGCAATTCTAAATGAAACGAGCTTATCACTGACAGATAATGCATACAGTGCAAGTGTTAGATTTGTATCCTAAGGTTTCCCCCCACTTTCACTTTTCCATTTTGACATGATTCAGTTAATATTGACTTTTCACTCTCAAAAACTTTCAACGGAACATTTTATTACAAGCCTCGAGAAGACAACTAAATTGAACCTCACTTGTTTCTTCATAAACCACAATCATACCAGGGCTTGCATGCAGTCATCTTTACCCAGTCAATTGAGATCATGGAGGAAAGGACATGAACAGGATGATCTGATAAACATTTATTTTGAATCGTACAAAAATATTTTTTTAAAAGAACTACTAGGTACAAAAAATTGTAGATAAAACTGGTAGTTTGCAAGACCAGTCCCCCATTGGATTTAAACATTTTGCAACTTGACATTTTTTTTTGGTGTGGGGTTTTCTTGCAATGATCTCGCAACTGCATGGCCTTGAACCATGGTGGCTTTGACCTGGCTATCATATATGACTGACTTTTGTGAAAACCATTTTTCTCCTTGGAGATCCTCTGACTATGATTGTTGACCTTGAACCCTCAAGTGGTGTGTTCCATGTCTATGTCTGAAATGCAAGCCATTTAAAAAGTTTAGTCCAGGTATGTGGTACAGAACTGAAGTAGTTTTGTGCTACTAGTTTTTCCTTCTTTCACTCCATGTGACCTCGACAACAGGTATGTAAAATAGATATGGGTCTTCCACTGCTCAAATGCAAGCCATCCAGAAAGTATGGTCAATGTAGGTGATTAAAAAAACTGATATCTTGAGGAAATCACTGTTCTTCAAGACAATTTGACCTTTGACACTTACCTTAAAATCATTAGGCAAATTTTTTATTTCGAATGCAAGCCATTTTCAAAATTTAACAATGTATCTGATATACAAATCAAGTTGTTGTGTGGAATCTTCTTTCTTTCAATTTGTGATCTGACTTCTGCACCTAAACTTGGGTTCCTCCCTGCCCCAAATGCATTCTACAAAGATTGGTAATAACAGAACAAAAAAAAAAAGAATTGTGTGGACACAAAATAGTGAACATATTGCCATGTAGACAGACACAACGTTATATGCTCTGCATTACTGTTGGCACATAAATGCTTTTCAATAGTTAATTTCCCTCTGATATTTGATTTAGTCTAACATCTGAATAATATTCTCCAAGTCTTTAGAGCTAAAATGAAAATTCCTTTGAATGCAATTCTGTTAATATACTATAATTTGTACATGTTTGGTCCAAAGCATATGCTGCACATTTTTGTTTACGTGTTTACATTCAACAACACCTTGTAATGAAAACAAATTTGATTAAAAAATATGACCGCAGTAAACAAATCCTTCGAATACATTCACTCATTATATTTAGCATTTTTCACAAAGCATTTGTTAAGTATGTGGCATATTAATACATAAAATTTTGCAAATATCAATTAGTCTTGGGTAATTGGTACATGTACTTCAAAACCTACCTACAATGTATTTTAATTTCAAAACATCCACTGTCTCACACTGTCCAGAAAGGATGGTGACTTCACCAGCCTCTTTTCAGAGAATATACCTGTTTAAGTGCCGTGTTTTAAGACTGCTACCATTGGTACTGTGATTGACAAATGTGCACAATGATTTTGACCTTGTATTGCTGCTGCCGTATGCAATTGTGTAATTGCAAATCATAATATTGAAATAATTTTTATTTATAAAGTTAAATTAACCCAACTCAATGAATGATAACTGTCAAGAAAGTAAATTAGCACTGAATGTCTTGAATTTTTATTTACTTTGTAGAAGTACCTATTTAGAGAATAACTGCATATTTTGCCATCAGACACACAAGCCTCAAAGCATACAATGCACCAAACACACCATAAAAGTAGCACTCTTACAACATTTGTTATTGGCGGAACCAAATGCACTGTTTCTGCTACAGTAAAAGAGAACTAGAAATGTGTTTCTATAATATGGATGCCACACCATCGTGCTTGAAATCTGACCAAATGCATACTTTAACCAAGGTGTGATAATCACAAAGACAAAATACCCTATAAATGCCATAGTGGAACATGCAAAATAATGCTACAACATGTTATTATTGTCCATGTACTCATTGATTTTGGTGATAAACCACCCTATATCAAAGCAGAAAAGTACTTGCCTTTACCAATCACTGCCATCTCACCTTTGTCAACATGGGTTTACATTCTCAGGCTCATGTGTCTGTGGTTTTTACTACAGTATTACCTATCATGTGCTGCACAATGGCATTAAAGTCCAAACAACACCTATCTTTTGACAGTCTGAAGTAGATTTTAAGATAAATCTGCAATGTATATTTCTGAGGTCCTGGTTGTCAAGGAGTTCATCCTCTTGGACATCCAATATCTGGTCCTTAAAGTATTTTCATAAATGATTCCAAGCTGGGTATTATTTTTTCATGTGCTCGACTTTTCAGTTTTTTTTTTGCAGATATGTGGCCAAGGACTAACAACATCATATATTGCCACAATGATGCACTGTGTTTTCTGCATAATGGCAATATTGGCAGAACGAGATAGATTGCCAATATCAACAAAAAGCTTCAAGCTTTTCTTCATATTAAATGGATATTCCAAGAAATTGAGCAAAAATGAAGTAGAACACTCAACTGGAACATGACTGCCTGGCCACAGTGACCTAAGCACAAGACTTAAGTTGATGTATGGACAGAGGTAAATCTGTCTGCTCCTTCCACATACTGTTACCAAGTAAAGAACAGAAATGTGCAGAGGCAAGTTTGATTTAGGTTTGTGTGTTAATGCCATTTCTTTCAGCACATGATAGGCTATATATGAATGCCAGTATATTTGCAAGGAGTGTGTCCTTCAGATTATTAATGTAGCTTTAATAATTTTTCATTCATATCACTATGTCTGTAGTGTGGCAGTTTATAGTGATTTCTAACACTGGGGCATCATGCAACCCAGGAAAACCACAGAAATAACCACCAACCCACAAGAAGCTATAGGCAATCTTTTCCTACACACCCATGTTGTCAACTTCAGACTCGAACCCACAAGGACAGAAGATGTCAGTGATATGTACAGGCATGTGCCTTAAACAACTTGGCCACCCGGGGCACCTGCATGAGCAGGAATATCAATTCTATATAACCTGCTTGTAGAAACTACAAGTAGTATTCAAGATGATTAAACTCCTGAATGTCTGCCTGAAAGTGTCTAAAACATACAGCTGATGCAAAAACTGTCAAGCTGATGTTGTTAGCCACCTGAATAATCATTACAGGGTCTGAAAGATCTCAAAATGTTTACTCTCCAAGAATATATATGCATTCGACCATCCGTTACAGAAATACAAATTCATGATGTCAAGAACTTACTTTGATCTTGTGAATGGATGTTTCCTGAAACCTATTCTGTGTCCTTTCAAGATACCAAATGTAATTACAAATGGAGACTGGTCTACTTTCCTTTAGGTTGGCTGGTTGGTTGTGTAGGTTTCACACCATTTTTTCAGCACAGGAAAGGCTTTAAATGGTGGCCAGTATAGTAAAGGAAAAAACTAATGACCCACTGGAAACTACTGGCAAACTTTCTCATATACAAATGTTGCCATGCAAAAACTCAAACTCATGCATAGGGGCAATAGGTCTGTGATTTGTAAAGATGAGCACCTCAGACCACTTAGATACCCAAAGCCCCTTTTTCTTTGGCAAGTGTTTAGTATTACTATTGTTATTGCTATGGGTTTAACCATTTTTCAGCACACGATATGCTATACATAGTGGCTAGAATATTTGGTGGAGGAAGAACCTGGGAAAACCCCTGAGAAGAACCACCAACCCATGAGAAGCTTTATCACATATCCACGTTTGCAAAGGCTGAGACTCAAACAGAAGTGAGATGTCAGTGATCTGTAAAGGTGAGAACCTTATACCAATCTGCAACATGGGGCCCCTACTAATGAAGTGCTTGTATGAGCCTAATTCAAGCAAATTTATTGGCTTTCAATGAACAAAAAAAACCTGCAATATTCTCCACAAATTGTTCTTTCATTAACATGAAACACAGAACAGCCCTCTGAAAATTCACTCAACCATTCAAAATTCTCACTCAAGTCGGGCAAGTTAATATTCCACCCATGCACAACAAAACCTTTAATGTGAAAAAAGCAATACCTAGGTCTTCCCCATGCTTTGCAATCAAAACAGAAACCAGGTCATCACACTTTCCGACACAAATACTGATACAGATTTTTCTGTACATGTACCATGTATATACAGCCATTGTGCAGCACACAAGACATGATCAATGCAGAAATTAATTTGGATAGGCTGATGTCAGAACCAAACTGGCCAATGTGTGAGTAGTCCACTTTTTATTTGTATGTCTTGGCATTACAGCCATCGATTTTAACTGGACATTTTACTTTTCATTTTGCATCATCACCCTGACATTGCACATCATAGAGCATCCATTTAATCCTGTCCTGTATAGCCAATAACTAGGACAACTTTACCATCTTGTCACGTGAAATTATTTCTGTCCAATTTGAAGAAACAAACTTCTATTTTTCACCAACATTAATCCTTGCTTTGGAATATGTATAAATTGTTCGTGGCAGCTACTGCTAGAATGTTCTCCTTTGGATGCCATGCAGTATGAAGTATTTTCTTATTAAAGTCCAAGCAATCTACACTTATCTCTTCTTTTTTCCTCTTGCCACCAGTACACACTTTCCGAGGTTTGAGTACTGTTCTAGGCTTCATGTTTTCTCTACTTGCTTCCAAAGTACTGTCTCTTTTACTTTCTCTATCAAACATTCGGAAGAAATTGTTATATGAGCCAGTCATAATGTGCCTGAAAAACATGAAACATTCTGTAAGAAAACTGAATAGCATCCTTATAAAAGTCTAGACCACAAGGTTAAAAGTTCCAGCAAGCATACTGCAAATGATTTATCTCAGCTTCACACTAATTCAAACAAAGTATGAATAAAATGCTTCAATTTTTTTTCTCAATAGGAAATATAAGCAAATGACAGCCCCATCAATAGGATTGTCCTCTATTAGGCTTAAAAGGATTTCCAGAAATCCAAGATACAACTATTTAATTTTTAACTGCCAAGTATTCAAACTATCTTGAACATTCTTGAGCCACAACATTTTCAAACTGGCTATTGCCATCCTAGGACAGGAGCCGAGATGAAAACAAGGTAAAGAAAACAATAATCGGGATGAGAGAGTTCAAAGAAAGTTTTAACCAAAAAAATACAACCCCAAAAAGTAATAAAAATATTGGGATGCCACCCAGTTTCTAACCTGTGAATTTTTGTCTAGCAGCTGTGATGCATGGAATGACAAATGTGGGTGTTTATTTGATACAAAATCTGACACTGGTGTGCATATGTAAGTATTCAGTACTTTTTTCATTTAGTATCACCATCCATTCAAGAGGAATAGCAATAACAAGAATTTCAAGAAGGCTGACATGGCACCTATTTTGGATGCAAGACTGGCACCATTTTCATTAGGATCAATTAGATATGATATAAAGTCTTTCAGTGAAAATTCAAGATGGTTGCCATGGTAATCATTAGAGTGACGTCATTTTCATTTAGGATGAACTAAGCATCATAGTAAGACTTCTGGTGAAAATACCGTGTCATTACGACTTTGTTTAGGAGCAGAGAAGACTTTCAAAATGACTGCCATACTGGATGTCAAGATTCATACCATTTTCAATTAGGACAAACTGAACATCTTTTTTGATGAAAACCTGATCTCAATTTGACCTTCCATCCAGGTGGCATAGCAACAACAACAATTTTTTTTTTTTCAATGGAGGTCACATTGGATGTCTGTAAATTGTTACTACTGCTCCTGAATAAATGGTGATGTCTAGAGCATATTATCTCTAATTATTTCCAAATGTATGGTATATCAATAGGGTTTTTCAAGCAATCATCTTCTTATGATGCCTAGATAGTCCTAAATGAAAACAGTGCCAGTTGTACATCAGATATGGCTGTGATGAAGACTCTTAAAAAAAATCTTCATGTGGCTACATCCCGCTGTAGCAATGACAAGATTTTCAAGATGACCGATGTAAATGTCAAATCACCATCTTCATTCAAGACCAACTTGTAATCACAGCTCTTCTGGTGAAAACTCCATATCGATATGACTGTTCAAGTAGATCCGTGGTCATATTGGATGTTAGACTGATTTTTTCATTTATGATCAGGTAAACATCACAAGTCTTTCCATGAAAACCTAGCACTAACTTGTCCAACCATTTAGGAGTGTAGCGTTAGTGTTTTCAAGATGACCATTTTGGCTGCCATATTGTATGCCAGATCAGCACCATTTTCAATTAGGACCAACTATCATAACGATGGCAAGTCTTGGGACACTCATTAAATAGTTCAAAAACTAACTTTTTTAAATTACCTACAAGGCTGGGGCACAAAATCACAGCAATTTTTTCATGTACTACAAGACCAGACATCTTGGAAACAATATTTTTTTCCCTAATGTTTGCTCAGCACAATTTATTCAATGTTAACATTTTCATTTTTAAAAAAAGACCTATCACTAAGGATCTGAAGGATTATTAGATGAAAATGTTATAATAAATTTATATACTTTGAAAAATAAAATATATTTTCCTTCTTTCTTATTATTCCCATTTCAAATATTTACAATTTCCCTTGGCGATGACAAGCATTAGCACATTGTTGTACTTGTATCAACAGTAATTTCTCAAGCTTTTGCTCTAGTTTCCCCACTGTTAGTTTATGCTTTCTTGCATTAAATTTGTTTAAGTCATTAGTATTTTTTTCAAATTGACGTTTAAATACACAACTTGTTAAATATCTGCAGCATGCAATTTTTTAAAACTCTAATGTCAACGTAACAAATGCATCATAGAGTGATTTGTTTTCATAAGTGTTCATTCAAAGTATATTTTATCCTGGTTTAAGATATATATGATATGCTAATCAAAAATTCTGACCAAACCCTTAATAAACAGTTAGCAAGGTAAAGTAGCTCTTATGTCTCAATTTTTATTATTATGGGCTCAAAATAAAATAAAAGCACTGTATTTTTTTCAATAAAACTATAGATAGGTAACAAGTAGAAGCAAGACTTTACTGGGGTCAGAAACTTACAACACAAAATACATGTACTTTTAAGTTTCAAGGCATAAATGATCGAGACATTTTCCATATGATAAGGATTTGCAAATAAATTTGGTATTTATCATTTGACATTTCCCACTTTAGCCAAACTTGTAAGGAACATTGATAATTTGCTATCTTGTCGTGACACACTCAACAGTTTGCATCACATGGATGAAAAATACTTTTTCCCATCTGAATTGATGCATCTTTCATGCAGAATGCAATTTTTTTTGTTATTTCAACTAGTTGGGGAATCAGCTGAAATGAAAAAATCAAGCGAACAATCGTTTATTCAGCTGGAGATATCTTTTATACTTTTCTCACTGCCAGTCACTTTTGCATGCTTGGTAGTGGACAAGTTGCTTGTATCCTGTAAGCCAAACATCTGATGTCTACCATTTTGTTGAAACTTGAGCTGTGCTTTACGAACGAAGGTTACACTATTCAGAACCTGTCATGGACATATTCAACTTTTTCAGAAAGATTTTGTTTGTAAAAAAGATGTCAGCTAAGAAAGAAAACAATGCTCATTTATATTTAATCGTGGCATATCGGAATCGAATGCCTGGTCATTAGACTTTTCTGCGTAATCTGATTTATTTTGATTAATCATATCATTAACCTGTGACAAAATATTAACAAACTGGTAACAGAATAAATTGCAAATACCTTATAAATAAACATGAAATATATTGCCTTACCTATCATCTCCACTCCAAGCACATTCGAACTTGTCAAATATACAGTCATTCTCATATAATGAACACAGTTTACTTCTCAAGTACTCATGCACTTGGTAAGTTTCTATTGGCTTGGTGTCCATATTCAGGTCCCAGACTTTGACTGACAAATAATCTCGAGTCACCATATAGCGTCCATTATGACTGAATTTCACATCAGATATACTAGAAATGATTTCCGAAAAAAAACTCCTATTAGTTGGATCTTCAGGTTCTTCAAACACTAGAAGAGAATACAGTAAATAATTAAAATCAATTTTGTAGAAATCTCACTGAACCCCTAAAACAAACAAAACTTTAAATATGATCAAATAAGTTATCATGAACATTAATTATATATATCCATATACCGTATATACTCGCGTATAAGCCCGTTCGCGTATAAGCTGACCCCCCAAACTGAAGTGGTAAAACTGTTATAAAGTGCATGATCCGTGTATAAGCCGACCCATAATTTCTAGACTACCAGTACATCACAAGATGCACAAAGTGAGTTCTGAATACGTTTATTTCAGCAAATCACATTATTAAATAAAATGAAAGTAAGAAAGCTAATTTATATGTTGAAATAAAAACAATTCTAAAGTGTTAAGTCTTAATGGAAATTTAATTAATCCTCATTCTAAAATCATGAATTATAAAAGTGCTATCACTTTTAGAATCCTTCAAAATCTGACTCTGTATCAGACTCGCCAAACAGTTCACGAAACTCGGCTTCTGTTATGGGTGTGCTTTCATCATATATGTCGTCATTGTCATCATGATCATCCGATAGTGTGATTCACTTGATCAAAATATGATTGGTTTCAGCGTGGACATTATTCAAGCATTGTGACAGTTTATAACTTTGAGCAGAAACCATGTCCACAACCATATCTCATTAAACAATACATCTGATTAGTAAAGTCATTGGCATTGCGCAACAAAACAAACGTATCAGAGATCTCGGAAACGCTTAATTACGCGTATTTGGACGCCAATTTTTGATCTGGGACGCAGAAAATCCCTGAGGCGGGAGTCCTCCGTACGCATGTTATAGGTGTGCGGCAAATTTCAAAGACTTGCCAGTCCTGCTTCAGCCACCTGCTTTGTGGGAAAATGTGATGATTAATTAGCTATGCTGATATTTACAATGACAGAATTCAGTGACTGAAAGACGCCTTGATGTACATACATGTTGCCATTATAAGTGTACATCAAAAAGAACATGATGCAATAGCTGTGCGGTAAGATCAAAGGCTTTGTTTGACTGGCGGCTGGATGTGAAAATGTACTGATATTTACATTTACAGTCATTGAATTTAGAGTCAGAAAGACCTAGAGATGTACATGTGGTTATTTATAAAAGTACATCAAATAAACAACTTTAGCTTTCGTTACTGTGTTCATTTTCGAATGTATCGGAATAAGTAGTGCACGAGAATCAAGACATGTTGAGACCTTGACAAAATGCCATTCGTAATTTGGTTAAGTATTTTGGGGTTAAGCGGCAAACTTACGAAGATCATAACGAGATTCAGAAGAGTGCTAAAGCTGCTAGCATTGATAGTTCGGATAGGACAGTAGCCAATTGTAAGAAAGCGTGTGATGCCTAGCTTAGTGTTTGGAATAAGTCCTGACTTGGATTGACAAAATTCAGTATCACTGATGGACAAACAAGAGCTATTTAAGAGGTACACTGACTGACCATACTTTTTTTTAAAAATGCAGCTCGCCTTAACCGGGTTAGTTCTAGTGTTGTAGCAAAATGTATTCATCAATACCATCAGGAGCTACGCCTAGTTTTTATATCAATTACGTTGACAAACAAATTCTTACCCATTCACAAGCATATGTTTTGATAGCTGATTGACCATTAATCCTTTTCCGAGCAAAGTAGCAACTATCAATTTCCTGCATGATACCCTTTAATGATAAAACATACAAACTTGTGTTTTAAGATCAGAATCGGTGATTATTAACTGCCTCGTGTACACTATTTCGTCATAAAATTAGTTTGAAACTCTAAGTGAACCATTAGGCCTAACGGGAAATAATGGCGGACTTCGCTAAGTCTGGGATGTACCAGTTTATTAGATTGTCTGTTTTCTAAACCATCGGGCAACTATTTTCAGAAAAATATACAGATCATTGAAAGCAAAGCCAAGGTATTATTTTATTAAAGATTTAACTTTAAATTGAAAATCATGTAGGTCAGAAAACATATGGGACAATGCTATGTTGTGGAATTCCCGAGATGCGCTTTAAGGTCTAATCTGTTTTTCTGACCTGACATGTATTTGCGAAAATACGGGGGGGGGGGGGGGGGGGGGAAGAGAGAAGAAGAAACAGCAAATAAGATACTATTTACTAATTGCCTAAAATTACTACAAGGACGTAGACAAATAAATAAACCAAAAAAATTGCAATCATGTCAATGGACCATTTGTAATGAAGCTATATTATAGTAAGTGATTACATTACGAAAACCTCTCCTTCTAAAAATAGATGCACATACGTTTATGTTGATTCTGTAGGAAAGAAGGGACCAACTTTTGATGGTGGGATTCCTATTTTTTACCAAAATGGGAGTCATGGACTCCTAGTTTTAAAATCCTAGCGAGATCTCTGCATATTATCCCCGAGAAATTTACCACAGATTAAGCATATGGTAGCTATTATACAACACTCAACCGCTAACAAAACACTTTGCTTTACTAATAACCAAACAACAGTAGTATATAAACTGTGGCTGCCGGTTACTTCTAAAACACCTGTCAAAGAAATTCCACAAATTATATTGTTTTACAATTATTCACACTGACTCGTATATTGCCCTGTTATTTACCCTTCCTAAACGTGCGCGCAACAAACCCCTATGGAGCCTCTCGATATTGTTCCTTTAAGACTATCGTACATGTATTTCTATTCTCGATCAAAATGTTTGTCGTATATACCTTCAGTGTCGTAATTCTTTTATTTTTTTATGTAGATTCTTTTCATATTTACACTGAAATAAGCTAGCATGCATTTGTACGATACCGTAGAGTTCAATGATTACTGATTAGCCGAGGGTTAAATACTTGACTGGAGATTACTAATATGGCAGTTCTTTTGGAATATACACGCACCACCGTGGCTCAAATAACACATATGGCTGCATTTTCTGGTGGATGGACATCTGTCAAATAGACGTCAATACGTTAAAACATGTTTTTCATTCATTATCCTACCACTTAAGTTAGAAATAAAATATTTGTTTCACTTCACGACAGCACAAATCTTATGAGCCATGTTTCATCATTAGGCATGTGATCTCATCTTCGGCCATTGACAGAAACAATAAATACTAAAAATCGAGGGAAAAAGCGTTAAAAATTTCAGACTTGGACCTTGACCCGCAGATAAGCCGACCCCCATTTTTCCAGGCCTTATTTTTTTCCTAAATTTTTCGGCTTATACACAAGTATATACAGTAAGTGTTTAACACATTTCATACAGAATGTGATCCCAGTTGCATGTTCGCTACATTCTGTTTAGCACTTTGTTAAAGTGTGCTGTAGCAGTGTATCATGTTATTTTGTGTGTACTTTTCTGAAAATAAAGGAGTGTAAACAAATGCTATATATCATGCAGTGACAGCAGGAGTTTTAATAAAAACAACCAAAATTGCCAAAAATTAAATCAAACAATTGAGTTGTAATGTGCCGAGATTCAAAATGGTGGTCAGTACTTAAGTGATGGCACAGACTTGTTTGCCGAAGTAGTCGATAATAGAGACAATCTTGTGGGGAAAATTTACATTTTAGGCAGTGGGAATTGTTATCTTTTAATCATCAAATTGAACGAAGTTATCTGAAAATTTGATTTTTTAGGCACAAGTTTTATTGTGCGGAGATCAATATTGCAACAGCACTTAAGTGCAAGTGATAGCAGTGATCTGATCAAACAACAGATGTTAATTGATTAGCAGATTATTTTATTTCAAAACTTGAATCGTAATGAACAAAGATCAAAATGGCAGACATTACCATGTTACAAGCAATGATAGTAACCTGAATGTCAACTCGGATGAAAGGATAAGACAATAAAGATGTGGAATTGTTAATTTAAGCAGTGGGCATAGTGATCCAACTACATGGAAATGAATTAAGTGGATAAAAAGTAGTTAACTGGTATTTTGTAAACTGATACTGATGATGGTATAGACTTGGATGGTTTTCAAGCTAAGTAGATATTAGAGAATTTCACTGCTATCAAAATTCAACCTTATACCAAGGTTGGATGGACAGTGCCTCAACACTTGGATCAAGCTTTACCATACCATTATTTCATCTGAAATGGGTTTAAGATCCTGGGCAACATTTAGTTTAGATAAATGTTTTCATGGAACAGGCGCACCCAACCTCCACATCAAAATGGTTGCCAATTAGTATTCCAACCATGAATTAATTTATAAATTTGTTTATACATGGGTGTTTAATGACCCTCATCCACGAATGTCTTTGGCGACCAAAACAAGGTTATTGGAGACAAAATTAAATAATATGTACCTATGAATTAATTTACAAGGTTACTGGAGACAAAGTTAAATAATATGTACCTATGAATTAATTTACAAGGTTATTGGAGACAAAATTAAATAATATGTACCTATGAATTAATTTACAAGGTTACTGGAGACAAAGTTAAATAATATGCACCTATGAATTAATTTGCAAGTTAGTTTCACATGGGTGCTTTATGTCCCTCATCCATGCATACCTTTGGTGACCAAAATGAAGGATACTGAAGACAAATAAATATGTCCTATGATCAGCTTAATCAAATATGGAACTACTTATATTTTTACACATTTCTTAATGATAAATTATACAAAGCTACTTGCACTTTCCACATAGCTGCCAACTCCAAAGTACACAAATGCCGACAGCTTAGGACCAAATTACATACTTTCAGAAACACTACTGATTTGTAAAATTTTAATATTTTAATATAAATGTAACTATTTACAACATCTGCTACCATCAGTAAAGTAGGATAGTAACTTAATTATTTAATGTCAAAGATGCATGTGTTGTACTTATGCACTTTCTGAACGGTCAGCGTGTTCCATTCGGGTGCTCATCCCGAAGGTGCATGAGTGCAACAAACTCTCAGACACTAGTTGTTTAAAGTAGCTTTTCCCACACCTTGGCTTTTTTTCCGCCATCATTATTGATTCCAATGTACCATCTTTCATTGATGATCTAAATTATGTGATATTTTTTATACTGAAAGTTTTCATTCTAGCACACGAGCATTCCTTATTCCTTTGCAATTTTACTGTCTGGACAAAAGTGCGTGACATCACCTCAACACTAGTAACTGAAAGAGGAAGGTCATTTCTAGAAGAAATGTTGTAAACTGAACTTCTGATGAATTACATCAAGGTTCTCTCTGTATTCATAAACATTACAACTTAGGCTGATTTGTTTTTGATGAAGCAGCAAGCTGATGTTTATTAGCTCTTCCATGCTGTTTTATGTTATGGGTGCCTCCATGCCCAATAGTGAAATCAAAATTACACAATTTGCAATACACCAAGTTTTCTCCTTCACCAGATGGTTTCATGATGGATAATTGTCATCTTTTCTTTGATGGAGAAAATTTTGAATCTTCTGATTTCCTTTTCATCACAACCTGAAGCTGAATATTACAAAGATGAGATACAGTGATAGCAGCAACTGCTTTATACAATCCAATACAGTGGTTAAAGATTGGCATGGTAATCTCATTTTCAAATGAATCACTCGTATTTTCGAACTCTATATCTCTATATACATGCGATACATTTACTCTCAGAATGGAACTGGGTGCCCATTCTAAACAGAAAATTGCAACAAAATTGTTTATTTCGATTTTTAAATAAAAAAAAAAAACAACAGATTTTAACAAGAAAAATGTAAATCTGTATTCGGGTCCAAAATACAGAACGAATACCGAAACTGGGACACTTGGCAGCATATATTAACTGGCCAACCCTTTCTACCTGCATTTATTAATGTTTTTAACTTTCCAAAACGTGCTCATGTGACTTTTAGTTTAGTTTTAATTCCCAAACATTTAGTGCCAATGGGTGATTATGGGCATAAATTTAGTAATCTTTGTCTAATTCCTAACACTTGGATCCATGTTCTTTGGCAACAAAATGTTTTATTTGTATTCAAGTCATCTTATGAAGGACAATTGGGTTAAACTGTCACAACCAGTAACTAAAGTGATAAACAGTATTTGCTTCACATTCGATAGCAGTTTGCTGTATTTGTAATGTGGATTAAAAACATGTACAGTATCAAATAAATTGCACCTGCCTCAACTGAAAGGTAGGTCCATGGTAAAAACTAATTACATGTCTAGTTCCTGAGAATATGTTTAGCATGGACATATATATTTGGGTTGCAAGTACTAAACAGGCTGGACTACCAGAAGATGCATACTGAAAAGCACTGTGTATCATTTCATTGGGAAAACGTCAAGCAATCATCAATAGCAAGCTGAATTTTTCTGCAAAGTAAACATCTAACGAATATAAATGAAAATCACTCTATATGTATCAATATTGTAATATTTAAAAAATACCATTACTTTGTTGCATTATCTTTATCAAGAAAAGTTTCTGATTTAGACAATGTTCTTACCATGGTTGTACCAAGCCATGATGCATGTACTACGGACTTCATTACCCTTCAAATTTGATCAAACATAATTTTTTCTGATTCTAAGGTGAACTAGGTTAAAACTGGAAGCCTCTTTAAACAACTGTAATATTAATTTAATTTGCTAATCTGGTCACCAGACCCCAAATGCCAACTATTTGAAAATAACCTAATGAAGACATTTTAATGCAGAAAATGTAAATGGATATCAATCAAAGCAGTGTTAAATATGAATTCACTTGCAAAAGGTAGATTAATCTGCAAAGCAGATCCTACAGACTGGAAGTCAAAGCCTCTTCTACAAATAGCACTTCATAGGTAAAGGGATCACAAACAGAAACAATAAGTTTGGCACTTTGCAAAATATATGCTATTATTTTGACAACACACTATGGTTGTACATTTCATTTTTTAAATATACATTTATACACCATCCATACTTTGTGCCTCTGGTGCACCCACCACCTAATTTGAACATCGAGATCCTACCCTAACATTTTTCGAAAACTGTGAAACTTTTACTAGCAGTTATCTCTTATTTCCCTTAAAATGATTGTACAGCATATTATTAACAATTTTACTTTAATTTTTACATTGGGGTGGGGGAACAGGCCAAAAGACGACTTTACATCCCGAGATGAAGCTGAATATGGGTAAAAGTGAATTGTTTACATCCATTACTGATGAATTTTCTTCCATTTCTGGGAAGAAACTGTACTGTCTGATGGTAACGGGGCTGGATACTCTCTAGGAAGAGAACCAGCACGAAGCCCCCAGATTTCTTTTCCTACCACTATCTTGTACACATGGACACCTCAGTCACAGTATACAAATGTCCAGGTAGGATGAAACCCAACAAATCTCGGACTCCTTTAGAATAAAATCATACTGGCACCACAAATTTGCAACTAAGCAAAAACTTCTTCAGTAACAAGTTCACTTATTAATGGATGTGTCTGAGATAATCAAAACACTGAGCAAATACAGTTCACCACAATTTAACATTAGAATATGCAGTTGTGCTCAAAGAACCTTTCAATCTTCATTAGCCATTGAGAAGGTACTTAAAAATTTAGTGGCCATTCAAAAAGTCAACATACCAAGACCTATTAATTTTGATGACAAAAACTGAAGAAAATAAACCAACCAAAAGAACTAACAATTAACCAGTTTTATTAGAAATGGGTGTGTCCCAAATGTCTTTGCTTTCTTAAAAGTGCTCTTCAGACTTTACATAGAAAATGTGTTGAGCAAATGCATTTTTTTAAAAAATACTGGCATTGTGAGGCCACAACTCCTCTAAATGATGTGGAATGCACTGTACACTCATACAAAACTGGTCATGATAGACTTTATTATCATAATATATTGGAAAATTGCTATTTTCAATGACTCGAATTTAATTAATATCCCACCAGATTCCATTAAACTGGTATATGCCAGTTTTTACTGTTAAAATTTGTCCAAGTGCTGGAAACAATGAGCCTCTTGTTATTTGTGTACTGACAAAATTTAAAATGTTTTTTAGGTCTCGAAATGTAACTGTCTAAACATTAAAGTCTCTCTGAGCTGATCAATTCTTTTCGTGAATCTGTAGTCCCATATCCGCACAAACTTTTATCAGTGTAGGACAACAGCAACACCACCTTAAGAAGAGTCAGCTCATCTCTGATGGATTCTGGTGGCATAATACATATGGTACAATTCTGCCTTCCTAGTCTGTTAAAATAAACTTCTTACATTTAGTGGTGGAGTTCTGGCAGCTATCAAATTAATGAAACACAGTACTGGATTGCAGCTGCACCATAACAAGTGAGGGAGTCTAGAAGCAGTGACAGTGCAGTGGTGCCAAAACATGATTTTAGTCCTCCCACATTGGGGTTTCAAGGGGAGGAACCCCTGATTTGGGGGTCCAGGGTGGCCAAATATGCACTGTACACTTGTACAAAACTGGTCATGACAGACTTTATTATCACAATATATTGGAAAGTTGCTATTTCATTCAAAACAACAAAAATATTTTGAAATTTTTTCAAACTTTCAACAATACTTTCAAGAGTTTCACAATGTTCATTGTCACATCAACCTGTTCTTCAGTAATATTAGTGATAAAATTATTATATGTGTATGTCAGTGTTCATACAGTAATTAAAATAAATTTTTCAATTTCTGTAGCAAATATTATATTACTTTCCTCTTTTTGGAAATAAATCTGTAAAATAAAACATTCAAATACATCAACTATATACAAATAAACACAGCATTCTTTACACAATACTTTTATCTTGTTACTGATTGTATTAATTTGAAAATATTACAGGTAAATTAAATATTACACACTTCAAAGTGAAGTGTCTGTCAATGTTGTTTACTGTGGGTGTTAATTAGCAAATATATTGATTTAATTTTCTTGCTGGACCAAACAAGCTGTATTAATATATTTTTTGTTTTTCAGTATAAACACTAGGTCTGATGCAATAAAGTTTTGATTCGATTTATATTTTCCACAAGCTGGAGCTACTTCCCCAATTGTTATTTCCCCAAGGTTATCTGCTCTTGGCTTGTAAGTGCAGCACTGACTATATTTTAAAGTAGTCAATTTAATTGAGCCACAAATTTGATCACACATAATAGCAAACCAATTCTTTGGAAATTTTGTACAATAACTCGTTAATTTTAAGGATAAATTTCAGAAGTTTGGTTTGAGGAAATTTTACAGGAAATAACCTATTTGTAATCCAGACAATATTCACAAATGTACAAAAACTACCTTTTTGAAGAGTTTCTCCAAAATTGACCTCTAATGCCACAAGATGTCAGCCAGCCAACATTTTTCAGCAGCAAATGTGATTATTTTACTCCAAACTTTGACCTCTAGCATGATTTCAACATTAGAACGATTTCTCGCAACCATACTATTAACTTTCTTCTACAAATGGCAGATTGTTGTTCAAGTTTGATTACTTATTTGAAACAAGTCTGAAAATAACCTTCTTATTTATGCATTTTTTGTTTCCTCCTCTTCCATTCTTGTACATGACATTCATATTCCGACCAACCATTTTTTTGTAAGCTGACGATTACACTGTCAGGTTCCAGGTCTCAAGTAAAATACAAACCCAGAACAGATATGCCATTTGATCATGTGGTTGTAAACTCAAATAATATCATCTGATATCACAGGATTAAATTCAATATTATCTCCCATATCTATTACACATGATAACAAATTTCATTTGTTACACTACTTACATTTAGCACTTTTGTCACAAAGTGCCTGTGCTCTCATATCACAAAGTCGCAATGTCCCTTTGCTGCTACTGTAAACAAAGAGACTGCATTCAGTGGGATGGAACTCTGCAGCTGTTATCACCTCTGTCAGTTCTTCCATATTGGCAGGCTTGATGTCCACAATGTCTGATTATTATTAAGGAAATATTCCCATGAAACTTAAAATTAAATGATGTACTAATAACAGCAAAGTTCCACAGCTGACAACACCTTTATTTGTTGTCCCATATTCTGCCCCAATATCTTGAATAAAATTAACCATTTCCCTCCTATGCATGAATAGGGCCATGAAAGAACATTTATTGCAGAAGTTTCCAAGTGATTTAAAATGGAGGCCGTTATAAATATTCTCTATTGTCTGAGAATTCTCATCCACTGAATGGAAAAGTAGTTGGAAAGGGCAACAAACAAAAATGGTCACAAGCATGGATACTACCTACCTTGTGGTAGATTCAAGTTAAAGCTGTTCAAATTAAAAACATGGAAAATACAACATTTGGACCTCAATCATTTTATTCCAAGATGTGCCAATCAAATCTACTAATAACCTGTATACCCTTTTCTATCTGGACAAAAAAAAAACAAAAACACTTAATTTTATCTAACAAATGTCAATATTATAATGTGATCTGGACCAATTTACTTGTGTCAACAGAGCTTTATATAAGCAGTACATCTGTACATTTGTGTAAAGAAATTAAGAATTATATGAAATAATGTTAAGCCTTGAGTCCAAACTGGTCAACCTATTGTTTATGCAAGTTTGTACATGGCATACTCATTAAATACAAACATTTTAGGTTCTAAACTTCAGCTGTTCCATGCATGTTTAAAATAACTGATAAATACAAAAACACTAAAACTGGGTCATATAATTAAATGTATTGATTACCAAGGGTTTATTTTATTTAAATACAGATGGTACCCTGGAAGAATGCTTTTAAAAAAAAAAAACACCTGGGTACTCAGATTACCTGACAAGTTCAAATGAAAACAATGCAAAATTCTAAACTGCATTTATAGGTGAATACTCCACATTAAAAGCACCTTCTCTGAGTCCCAAGTATATTTTACTGTAACCACTCTAAATCATTTGATGTATTCAACAGGGTTCATACTAAACCCTGAAAGATAAATACAAAGACTTTTCCCAAACTTTCAAAGACCACAAACTGAGATTTCCAAGACATATTTTCGCTAACATTTTGTATACAGGTTATATGAGAAAATAATGAATGCAAAATACTACAATATTGTTTAATGATGATATTCAAACTATAATTAATTTCCTAAAATTGCTTTATAATGATCTGGAAGATAGGTCAACATTCATTGTTATTTCAGAAACATGTAACTTATGCATCATATTTAATACAAAATAAATTGTTCTCTAAACAGACATCAGCACTGCTTTAAATGCGTTATTATAGTGGGCCAAAATAGGAGATTTAAATAAGTAGCTGTCCTCATTCTGTAAAGCAATGTCCAACAGTGAGGAAATGAACAGTATCTGTGCTGAAGATAAGACAGCTTTTGGCTAAGTAAAACTTACTGTTGATGTTTTTGTTGTAGGGTTTAACGCCATTTTTCAGCGCACGATAAGCTATACATGGCAGCCAGTATTAATGGTGGAGGAAGAACTCCGGAAAGAACCACTGACCCACGAGAAGCTACTGGCAAGCTTTCTCACATACCCACATTGTCTGAATCCGAGACTGAACCCATGCAGACAGAGGTGAGATGGCAGTGATCCATAACAGAGAGCACTGTAGACCACTCGGGACCCCGCTTACTGTTGAAAACAGCTGATTAATTAAACCAAGATTCAAAGAAAATGTTTCCAGAATGCAGAATCTCAGCAGGAAGGTAAACTATTCAACAAAATAGTGAGAAAAGATGGTGATACTGGTTTTAGGAGAAGCCATTAATTTCCATGGTAAAAGAAACTGATAATAGGCAACCGAGATAGCATGAATAATTGATTCAGATTTCTTGCTGATAGATGCCATGCCATGTAGTTTTAAGATTTTCACTTAGTTTCAAATCCTGAATCGCCTGTTTGTGAGCTGGTAATTCAACATGCCTGTGAAGGGTTGATGTCCTGAAATTAACATTTCCAAGTGTGAAAATTTTTTTGGCCAGTTTTTACACACCATCTGCAAAGCATCTCATTTTTTCATTCATTCCATCCATGGTCGATTTTGTTTCCAGTCTAAATTGAAAGAGTACTTTTTTCTTGGTGTTAGATGGACCCATAGTCTTGTTGCCTAGTCTTTAAGCACATCATCACTAGCATTGTCCGATAAGGGATAGCCTGTGGAAATGTTTGCTTGTTACCACTGTGCAAACTGACAGAAACTTCTGCACCCTGACTGTTATTAGAAGTGTTGTTGCTAAAATAATGAAAACATGTCAGAGTTTTAACTGATTTTGCCATTAACACGTCATGCCAAGCAAGCTTCTGTATCAAATGTACTCTTCTGACCTTTCTTATTACAGACATGATTTTGGTCTTCCATAAAAAAAAAAAACTGAAAAAATTGAGATTGTGAGGGATCTTGAGGCAGCCCCAGCCAAAAATGCATTTTACAGACATACAAAAACTGCTCCTGGTGCAACTTATGATCATTAAATAAACCAAAATAATCATTTGAAAAACTAACAAGTTTACCAAAAATGTTCAACTTGCCTTCAATAATTTCACAATATTTATAGTCACATGAATTTATTCTCCACTACTATTGATGCTGAAGTTATTTCATGTGCATGTCAGTGTTCAAATCATAAGTCACAATAATTTCTCAATTTTTGCAGCAAATATATTATACTTTTCTCTTTTCATAACAAATCTGTAATATAAACACCTAAGTACATGAACTATATACAAATAATCCCATGTATTCACTTGTCTTTTTCTCCAATGGACACATGATATGCCAGTCGAGCTCTTTTTTGTGGCTTTGGCAAAGATTTCTTTAGCCTTCCTTTTTGTCACCACTGACTTTTTTGGCTCAATGTACAATCGTTTCTTTTCCTTCTCAATGAAAGCCTTTTTCCTTTCAAGCTGGTGCTTGCACTGGCGACATGCAGTGTGCATATTCTGACATAGGGCTACATCTGTTCTTTCATGCAAGAAATCTTTCTTCTTATAGTAATTAACTGCACTTTTTCCAAGATGTCTTCTGAGCTTCAATTTCTCCATATGCAGCTTCATTTGTGGATGCTGTTCCAAACTATTCCAACCACGATTACCCTAATTCAGATCTTTATTGCACAGGTCACAAAATGTCAGCCTTCTAGCATTCAGTTTCTCATAAACTGACCAACTAATTTTCTGTCAACTTTTCACTCCAGCCATTCCCATTTCCATACGTTTTTTTAAACCTTTATCTAAACTTTTCTTGTCATGGTCTCTCTCAACAACTCGAGACACCATGTTTTGCAAGCATGCTTTTTCTTTCCATTGCCATCAGTTTCCATTACATGAAGATTCATTGGATGAATTTAAACCTTTGACCAATCAGAATACTCTTTACGAGTTGTGTGCTAATATATGGAATGAATAATTTACAAGAGTTGTTGCAGAATGGGAACAGACAGACTGTTTTTAAAAACTGGATCTGAGAGGATATAAAAACGGATTATATTAAGAAAAATCTGATTAAAGTCAGGAGAAAGGCATAATTTTGTTTTAAAATGGAGGAAATTCATGTCTGTTATTAACCAATCAGAATTGAGCACATGATACACAGAAATACATGATGTATTTACAACTATACGAATACAATAGTGACAAATGGGAATTTTACAGCCAAAATTAATAAAATAACGTATTCTGCACACAATTCTTATTTTTTGCAAGATTTTGCTTGCATTGGATTAAAAATCATGCGTGAAATCTTGGGGGGGTGGGGGGGTGGGTGGGTGGAGATGCATTATTGCATGTCCAAGATGCAACCCCAAAATGGTAATTTTATGACAACATATATAGGGCAAGAAAAATATTTTAAGCCACTTGCAGCACAGAACAAATAGCCAACTTAAAATTTATTTGAATCCTGAACCCATTTTGCACAACGAACACAAGATTGTCTATGCAAAGTTAAAACACTTTATTACAATTTTGAATATTTTAGCAACTTTTTATGGGTCAAGAATGAAGCACATTAGAATAATTTAGCAGAAAAAAAAGCTGGTTCATAATCTAGGCATATTCACGGTAAATTGCACTGGTTTTTCAATTTGTCCCAGGTGGGCATGCAATGGATTTTCCCATCAGTGGATAGACAAGTTATATGACATTTTAATTATCAAGGTTTGTGTCTTATTAAAGGACACAAGTACAAAAGAAACATGCCAACAAGGATACTGAAGCTTTGGTCAGTAACTTCTAAATGCCACAGATTGATGCGAAGGTCGTCTGCAGACAGGAAAGTTTCCTGATCACTGTTCACTGATATGGAATTTATATGATAAGTATGGGCATTGGCAAATATTCTGCGTGGACTAGCCTCAACCATAAGCTCCATAGGTTTGAATACTGGGACTCGTAACGTAGTGACTGTAGATGGATCCCTTAAAATACCAGTTTCATCTTTTAGATTATAACCGTCAGGCCGTTTGTCACGTTCTGTAACTTTCCATAATTTTACAGTTTTATCTGGAAAAAAATTGGAGAAAAATAATAACATGAATGGATTACAATAACGTAAATACATTTGGGGTAGGTATCAACTTAATTTTACTTCAAAATTTAAACTTAATTTCACTTCAATACAATCCTATTACCACATTGGTTTTAAATATACTATACATTTTTTTTCACAACAGACCTTTAAATTTTCCAAATATCCCAAGCAAAAATTGTAAATAAAAATATTTTAAAAATGCCTTTGAGCATCATTTGTTTCTAAGTTAACTAATGGAATTTTTTTTATACAAAATCTGTACATGACGGAAATCTGGATTATGAAACATCTATTAACTCAAGAAACATCCTATCTATGTAAGTAAAATACAATATTTAAAATCTGCAGTATGACAACTGCCCATCTTCAGGATTTTAAATTATAAAGCTCTCTGTATAAAGCTCTTTAAGATTTTCTTAGCTGCCAAACCCAATGTAAAGAATTGTGACAAAAATAGTGATTTTCAAGAACAAATACTGATTTTTAAAACTTTAATACAAATGTCACCCGTTACTACAGCTACAACCATTTGTAAAGTAGGACACTAACTTGCCTAATTATGTAATGTCAAAGATGCAAGTGTTGCACTTTAGCATCTTTTGAGCGGGCACCATGTTCATTGGGTGCCCATTCAGAAGGTGCAAGAGTGCAACATACTCGCACCCAGACACAGGCTGTTTGTCAGAGTCTTTTTTCCACCTCGTTTTTAAAAAATGGTTGATTCCAATGTACCCTCTTTCATTTATGACCTGAATTATGTGCGATTTTGTTTACTGAAATGTTCTTCAATTCTTTGTGATTTTACTGTCTGGAAAAAGTTTGCAAAATAAATCGCTAGTACATGAGCAACTGAAAGAGAAAGGTTCATTTCTAAAAGAAATTTAGTCAAACTTCTGATCAAATTACACCAAGTTTCTCTCTGCTATTGATAAACATTGTTCTGGCTGTGTTGCTGATGAAGCAGCAAAATGATGGTTATTAGCTTTTTCATAAAGTTTTATGTCATGGGTGTCTCCATGCCCAATAGCAAAATCACAATTAAACAATATGCAATACACCAAGTTTTCTCCTTCACTAAACAGTTTCACAAATCTACACATGATGGCTGTCCTTCCAGGTCTGTTTTCTTTTCTTTGTTGGAAAAAATTCTGAATATTCTTTCTTTCTGAACATGACTAGAAGTGGAACATTATGAAGATGAGATACAGTGATAGCTGCGACTGCTTTGTGCAATCTAATATGGTGGTTAAAGACTGACATGATTGCCTCGACTTTGAATGAACCAATCATATTTTAGGCTTCTATATCCCTACATACATGAAATACATTTACTCTCAGAATGGGTGTACATGCTAAACAGAAAATAGAAAGGAAATTTTTGATTTTTAAAAAATGTAAAAAACCAGAAAGTTTTATCCAAAAAAGGTACACCTGTATTCAGATCCAAAATACAGGACAATTGGCAGCTATGGAATCTGGAAATTATCCTTTCAAAAGTGAGACATAACTATGCCTACTTACTAGCTTAGAATGTCACATGTCAAACTCTTTTCTTTGACAAAAGAAACCCACATGAAGTAGTATACAAAATGAAGTTACAACCAGACACACTTTTAGAACTTGGTGCCTAATGTGTACAAGACTGTGCAGCAACTTACACCATGGAAGTGATAGTACTGCTCAATGGTTCATAGGGATCAGCATGTATAAATATTTAACATGTGGCAGAAAGTTATTTCGAGTCGACAGTCAGAAGTATTGAGACGCAAGAACTCTTGATTATAAAAAAATGTACCAAATGGCAAGCAATCATATTCAAATGCTTCAGAGCTGTGCTGGTTAAAAAAAAAGTGTTAATGGATAGACAAAACGGATCATGGATGGAAAAAGTGATTACATATGTCTCCTGCATCTCAATGATGGAAACTAATGACAGCTTGTAAAAATGGATCATTATTAACAATAAATCAACCTAACATGAAATGCACCTTATTCTTTTTAAAAAAGGGCTGGAAATTCTCAAGCTCACCAGAAAAGTCATTTATTTTAAAACTCAGTACATGCCAGATTGTAGTGTTGGCACTATGGTCATAAAAGGAAAATACCTGCAAAAACTGGAGACCAATTTCAAATATTCATGTACATAAAGCCCATACCATTTGTGGAAAGTAGAAAATTGGCTGGATTGGTTCTCTTTAACCACCGAATTTTGTTGATTTTTTCCTCAATCTCCAAGCTCTTCAAGTAGTCAAACTCTGGCTCATGGCTTTGAAAGGTGCTGTACACATTGTACTCCCCACGACCAGCATGCCCTGCTCCATGTGGATTCTGAAATCAATACAGCTGCTCAGTTTATCATATCAAAATACAACAAAAATTAAGCTTCAAAAACCAAAATTTACACTATAGTTAAAAGTGTGCAATTTGATGAAGCACAAATGAATAAGTTCTAGGTGGAGTTAATGGGCTTTACTTATTAGACCAAATGCATATTGTACAAATTTCATCTTGTTCTGCAGAGTCATTAATAATTCAGGCAACACTGCTAGTCATGCAAACTTCAAACTTGATTTGATATAACTGCTGGATAACTGCACCATTTGTTAAAACTTTTAAGTCAGCTACCATATATACTAGCTTCAAATTAACTGTACAAGCCGACATATCTCCCATTTCAGGGTTTCTCTGCAACCCTCCTAAAAGTTGAGATGTATTTTGCAAGCAAGATTTGTCTGTTTGGTTGACTTGTCAATGAATCAGAATTGCACTTTGGAAAAATGAACCAAAATGGAACAATAATGACAAAACCAGTGCAAAATACAATTATATCTTTATATGTAAACTTACAATTTGTTTGAATTAGATCAACTGAAATCCACAATGCTTGACATTTTAACTCCATTTATATGATAAATCCATAAATTTAATTAAAGGTCTTGTTTTGGTACAAAAATAATTGTGAATCATTCAATTCACAATATCCTGTAATGTTAATTTCACACAACTTTACAAATAAACAACTGAAGTCAAGTCCACATTTATGCGACTCGCACATAATCATATGTCACTTGCTATTGCCATCTGGTAAAAGTCCAAGAATTCATCAAATTGATAAAGTTCTGAAATCCTCCATTGTTGTCTAGTCACTGTAAATTGTCATCCAGTCATCGTAATTATTGGTCTCCATTTCCTCAATACAATGTTACATGTGGGTGCTTATGTTGAGACTAAGCCTAGATTGGGCTCTGTGAATAACACTTTGCTCAAACAGTTCATGAAATCTATTAAAGGCTGCAAGTGAACATGTGTCCTGTGCAGCAGTATCACAGAGTTAAAATAACCACCCTTTGTTACTTGGCACAAAGCATATACAGTGTTACCCTGTCATAACACGGTAGTTGGAAGCCACAGAACCTGACTATGTTATATAATGAACCATGTTAAAAGGAGCAACCAGGTCAGTTAGCTGAAGAAAATGATGTATGTACACCAACAAATTTGCAGGCAGGCAGGTGGAGGGGAGGTAATAAATGTGGGTGCAAAAATATGTGCTTCATTGGGACAGTTACCATCTTAAATCAATGCATATTAAATGAGAAATACACGTGGAATGAAAACAGAAGGTATATATATATATATATATATATATATATATAAAAAATACAGTCCTACCCACTTATATCAGTATCACATATGTCGACAAGCCTATTTCGCCAAAAAAGCAAAGTCTTGGTTCTTGGTCTAATAATATTACTACCAAAAGTGTCATGCTTATGGCGATGCAGAGATAAAAAATAAACGTACATGTCGACAGAAGCCCTTGGCCCCAGCTTGAATAAATCACTTGTTTTCTAATCATTTATGTTGACAAGCTGCTAGTTCTGACCCATACTTAGTTCAACAATTAGTTGATCTTGCCGCCAGGCTTTAATTTTCCTGCCTAATCATTTATGCCAGCAAGCAGCCAGTTCTGACCTGTCCTGTAATTTATTAAACAGTTAGTTGATCCTGCCGCCGGGCTTTAATGTCGCGGTCAGATATATAAAAAACAGGGTTTTGTTTGGTCCTATAAAGTTGGCCTCTTGCAGCGACTTCAATAAAAGCAATGAAATCTGATTGATTCTTGCATTTTCCAAAGTGATCTGTGATTAAAACAAGTTTATTGTGCTGTGAAAGTTCCCTTTTTAACTATATTTAGCATGTGTCAATTTATACAATATTATGCCTTCATTAGTCATATCAGCCGCATCTCTTGTTCGCTTTTATGTACTTTTCACGATGACTTTTGTAACTAAATACATGTGCTGTTTAAATCAACTTGTTGACAGGTTCTCTTTTCCCTGTGAATAGCCCCATTCCCTTGGTAGCCTCAACAAGATGGGAACAGACTGACCAAAATCTAGGCCAATTTCAGTGCATGTACTTGAAGCATGAAAATAACTATGCAACCATGTGCTAATGCCGACATTAAGTATCAACATCGAATATTGTAGAGAATGCTCTTCATATCAGGATGTGACCGATGCAATATTTTTATTGTGGATTTTATTACATAAAGGCAACCAAAATGTAATTTGTCAATATACAAGTGTATTTCACACTGGTTTTGTCTTCATGTACTCAAAATTTCCATCGTTTGTTTTCTCAGTGTAAATGCTACTCAATGATGACAGGTCACCCCTTACTGACGAATTTAACTTGTATGTTTTTTTCAGACCCACCCCAACAGTTATCTCGACACCCACCTACGTCAACAATTTTTCCTCGGGCCCGAGGATGTCGACATAAACGGATAGGACTGTATTCTACTTTATTCAGAGACCCATGCATAGGTACATATACATGTACACAGATATTTAAAGTATTCAGTAACTTTGTCACAGGTCATGTAGGTCTAAATTCAGTGGGGAAAAAAATAGCAATCATGAAATGAATGATGAAGCACATTTACTTTTCAGTACTTCCCAAGTCGGTAAAAGTTTGTGTTTTTAGCCGCCGTTGGAGGCGTTTGTAAGCATGAACTTTTTCCTGCAAAAAGGAAACTTTCATGGCATAGTAAACATGCCATGTCACATTGGAAACTGAAACAATCCATCAGATTCCATGGCTTTTATTTATGTTCGGTACTGACTTCCTTTGAAGAAAGGCTCTTTGTTTTTATTGAAGATTGTAGTCAGCTTTTTCTGATGAAGGGTGCATGCGTTATTTAAGTCTTTAGCAGTCTAAAGGACAGCTTTGTAGAACCAAACAAATGCCTGTTTCTTATTGTGGCGGCAACAACAAATAATTGTATTGCATGATTGAGACAGATTTTTTTCCCATCTGCTGAGCACGTTTTCATAAAAATCAGTACTTCAAAGGTAATCTTTTTTTTTTTAAATTTCAGCGAACAATTTAATCTAGGTACATTTTTAAAAATAGCAATTGGCCGTTGTATGATTGATTGTAGTTACTGTACCTCCCTGCCGATTAAACAGTGCAACAGATAAGATCGGAGTGGGTGGGGGTTTACACATTTGTGGCAGCGGAGTGATCCTGCCTTCCACACGTGTCAGAAATTTAAAAAAAAAGGAATATAAATTAAATCAAAACTATTATTGCATCACTGTTTATATAGCAAAACACAAATATTAAAACAAGTACAGGTTGCCATGACTTGCACCAAAATAGATGCAATATGTTTGCTAGTAAACACTGATGGAAATTCACTTGGTGTATAGTACTAAATTTATCTGTAATATTTTAAAATTATTAAAATCCAAATAGCTGTAGATTAAAGCACTGTATAATGAATACCATCATGATGGATGTACAAAATATATCACGTATACAGAAATGGGAATAGTGGCATGCAAACAAAAAAATATTTTAACTGAAAGTATCTTTGTGTAATGCAAACATTTCGTTTTCAACACTGCCACTAGATTTATAAAAAATTTTGGCATGTCAAGCTCACAAGACAACCCTTACTCTGCAAACATCAAATTTTCAGTAAATAAAATGTCAACTTGTTAGACAAAATATCTTTACTTCCTAATTTCATACATGCCAACCCCTGACGAGGAAAAAGTGTGATCTAAGTGGACAAAAAGAGTAATCCGAGCAGAAAAAGAGTAATCCACCTACAACATGACAAAAATTCAATGAGCATATGTACAAAATGATTGATTTATCCCTCTGGTCTTTTAACATCAATTACTGCTTCAAGTTTTCTTATATAACACTTTGAGCTTTAAAAAGCAACTGACTCTCGTACTGCATTTCAAAACACTTTGTACCAGCTGAGACTATAAATGTTTTGCACACTAGTAGAGCACTAAGTGCTGGGTTATTACATAGCCTGGATCTAAATTCAGTTTTACTTTTGTTAACAATGTTGAACAATCTCTCAGAGGCAGCATTAAAATAGTAAAGAACCAACATTCCTTTCACAACCTGACAATGAAAATGAAATTTATATCTTCCAGTTATTGGGTCTTTTAGCTGGCAAATAAGATGAAAAAATCAACTCTGTCCACATGAAGTACATTGCCAGGTAGAGTGACAACTTGATACTTCAGGAGTTCTCCTAATTTATCAGCAACCTTTCTGCAGCATGGTACATCAAAAGACAGAGACAACCTGATATGAACAATGATGGTGACATTTTTCAAAATAAAGAATGCAACACCTTTAAGAATTCCAGTCAATGATGCAGTATCAGCTGAAAACCCCCATACAGTTCTGCCAACTTATGTTTATTCAAAGCATTATCAAGCAAATAAAAAAGGTTTTCGCCAGTGGAATCTACTGTTTAATTTTGGTAATGAAAGAAGAGCAGACTTTTCCCTCTTCGCTGTTGAAGTCTCTTATAAAGACTGGGTACAACTTTTGTCATAATCACTACTCCTGTCTGTTGCAATATTAAACGGCCCAATTTTCATGGCTTCTGCAATTTTAAGTGAAGTATCTTCTGCTAACACCAAACAATATTAGATGATTTTGTTCTTGCACATGCATATTTTCTGCAATTTTGGAATCGGGAAACATCCGTTTGAAAAAAGGACCAATGTTGTCTTCTACTGTTAGAGGTAGTCCGTGTTCTATTAAGAACTCGGCAGATAACGCCTCTGCATTTATAAAATTCGTGTCCACAATTTAGTTCTGCTGTGAGTAAGAAATTAACTTAGTACTGGAGTTAGTAAAAAGAGCTAATTCAAGGTTTCTTTGTTTTACCACCATGACTAATATTAAAACCCTTTCCATACAGCCTGCAAGGGGCATGAAGCTGCCTAGAATGTAACGCTGTATTGTGTAATTCATGCATTCATCTCTGAATCAGTTTTTCACATTTTCCTAATCCAGCTGTGAAATTTTTAAAATATTTTTGCTCTAACACCATCTACTAGAACAAATCTGACGACTTTTGGTGTCAAATACCTACAGACTGGTTCTGTACCTTCTGCACCAGATATGAATTAGAACAAAGAATCTGCGAGCAAAGATTACAAGTTAGAAAACCAGTCTCTTATCTCTTAACTAAGCCATAGAGCCGCTATAAACAGAAACCAAGGTCAAAAATTGAAAGTAGAAACCAGCATGTATCTTGGAAATATAGAACATAATACTGTCAAGAAAGTGCGTGCAAGTCTTCAGACAAGCGTACTCTGATGTCGTAGTTACATAGAAGCTGTCTGTTCTAGAATACGGGCTGTGGCATTAATGGGATGTTAATAAAAATGAGAAAACAAATGATCAATTTTTTTTTGACGGGGGATATAACAAAAATTGAGTACAGTAGTCCCCCTCTTGAAAGCCCCCCGACCAGTGGCCACCTGCTCCTTATGGCCAGAATATGTTGGCACCGACGAGTTTGTGTTCAAAAGTACCCCTCATGAAAGGCCACCCGGCTAACGCGACCAGTATATTAGTGCAATAATATAAAATTTACCCCTCACAAGCAGCCTCATTTTATTTTAATATGTATCCAGAACCAGTATTTTATTCATAACGTGTGCAAAGTAATCCGATTTGTTTCCCGATGTCAGGTTTTCATTAGTGAAAGATGTGTCGACTGAAGTACATGTACCACTAAGGTTAATATTATATCATTTACGCCTCACAAGAAGCCACATATATTCCATAAAGCAGAGAAAGACTCAAATTTTAATCCAACAAAAGGGTAAGTACATGTAATCTAATTAGCCTTACAGCTGTGTTATCATAAGACATCCAGTTTAGTCACTGATAATTGTTAAGATTACAATTATTGAACAGTAGTAACAGCTGAGAAGTAGCAGCATTGATGTACAATACACAAGTCAGCAGGAAAAAGGTTTGATAGCCTTTATGGCCTCCCTTAGTAAGATGTTGAGCTTGTTCACTTTGATAATTAGTGGCTATTACTAACAATAATTTTCAAAATTACAAATCCTAATGGCCGTAAGGTCAAATCTGTGCGACGTTAATGGTACGTATCGAAGCCGTTTTGGAGAAAAGTATAAAAACAATAGGGTACCAGACTGAGACTAATGAATCACGTGACAAGATCACTTTCTTTATAAAAAAACACGTCAATTTGTTTAGATGCATACAAAATTGTTTTATCATTATTTTAGTTGGCAACATGAATAACTTACTGCAAAAAGATCAACATGTCATTGAGGAAAAGAAAAATTCTCAGTTCAGAAGAGAAAGTGAAAGTAATCCTTGCAAAAAACTGATGTTGGAAAGACTCAGATAAATAATACTGTGAAAGATAAGGAAACAATTCTGCAGAAGTGGGAAGGTGAAATGGACGGAGAAAGGAGGATTGTTTGAACCAGGAGATGTTTGTATCCTGATTTAAATGACAAGAAAAGGCAACAATTTTGTCAGTTGAATTGGGATATGACGACTTTACCGCAAGTAATGGATGGCTGCACAGATTTCAAGTGCGACACAATATTAAGTGTTCTGTCCTTAGTGGAGAATCAGCTGATGTAAATAATGAAGTTGTCGAAGATTGGAACAAAAGACTGAACGATACATGCAGGGGATATGACAGCAAGGATAATTTTAATTGTGACAAGATTGTTTTGTTTTATTAGACTGTTATCATGAAAGTGCCAGATGATGTGATCTGTAACATAATTAAACAGACAGCTTCAAAACTATATCAATGACTTGAAAATGATGAAACAGCTTGTTTTACATTTATTTCACAACATGCATATGATTTTTTAATAAAAATATTAAATGTTTTAGAATTGAATGTACTTGTGACTTTCTTCATATGCATTTACTATTTGCATTTGTCATCCCCCTCTAGAAAGGCCACCCTCATTATAAGGCCACTACCCTGTTGCAATAGGGGTGGCCTTATAAGAGGGGGACTACTGAAATCCAAATACAGTTACATGTAAGGCGTAACTTAGTGGGGGAAACAAAAGAGTAATGATTATGCCAAAAGCGTAATGGTTGGCATGTATGCTGTGTAATGGACATTGCAGATCAATCACCAATTAACTTCTTGTGGTGGCAAAGTGCTTTATAATTAGGGTGTATAGGTAGAAGACAGCAAGTCCCAAACTGTAGAATTCAGGATGACATAGAGAAGGTGACAGACACGTAACAAGTTAGAAAATTTGTTAATGGAATCACTGTATTATCTTACAGGGAAAAAAAAACCCACCTGAAATGACTTAAATGAAAAACATACAATTTGTGACAGGACATGCAAAGGATGAAACCAAACACATTCCAAATCAACACTTACAGACTTGTCACGCTGGAATATCACAACACGTCCCCCTTTGTCACCAGTAGCCAAAAGATCACCATCATTGTTGAACTCGACACATGAAATTATATCAGCTGAAAATAAATAAAAAATATTAGAGACCTCATAATAAAACTTTGATACAATCCTTTCTGCACAGTTCAAAATGTCCTTTAGCTCAATATATCTATAAATAATAATTAAAAATAGGGAACAAAACGTGGTTTTGCATCACATCTGTTTAGGAAGGCATATTTTTAATGTCATAATTCAAGTACGTTTAAGGAAATATACCCTAAATAACTACTTGTATTCTTTGTCCACAGCTCTTGATAAAACATTACATGCATTCATCTCACATTTTACAGAATGGTAAAGATGTTGATGTCTAATTAGTTGTATGAAAAAAGGGACATTTATTTTTACAAACTAGGATCTGCAACTTGTTAAACTTCTTGTCACAAATAAAAAATAAGTACATATAGGTCATTGATGGACAAAGGTACTCATATGTCATTCACATGTATCAGTTTTATTTTAAAGAATATTCTCAAATTTATAAGGTGTAGGATTAATGGGATAATAAGAAAAATGACAATTACAACTTTTTACTGCATTATCATCTTTTTTTTAAAAGTGTAGTAAAAGGTATAATCTAAATACAGGCAAGTGCAAGTTACAAGCAGGTGAAAAAAGCCCAATGACTGGCATGTGTGTTGATATCGGCTGTGTAGAAACGGATAAAATAAAAGTGAATTTTTCTATCCCAAAATATTGTATCGAGAACAACTGTTTTGTTTGTTTAAAGTATGAAGAGTATGCACACTTTTATGCTGAATTAGGCAATCTGGCACAAGGGATATTTGTTTAAAAATAACAATTTACTTGTGGCATTTTTATATCTGATGATCAAGAGTTACAATGTGAAGACAGATAGTGCCAGATTAATTATCAAATAAGTTTAAACAGTTCTTTTTTCTTGTTACTGAACACCTCTAAAAGAAAAGGAAAAGAACAATTTTGCATGACCATTACACTAAGCTGTTAGTACCATTTTTATAAGTCTTTGGTATGACTTGGCCATGGAC
Source organism: Sinohyriopsis cumingii (assembly GCA_028554795.2). Taxonomy (NCBI): domain Eukaryota; kingdom Metazoa; phylum Mollusca; class Bivalvia; order Unionida; family Unionidae; genus Sinohyriopsis; species Sinohyriopsis cumingii. The sequence continues at coordinate 66,166,259 of CM068830.1, forward strand.
TGAACCCATGACCTGCATCCGAAGCAGATGCTCTAACCACTAGGCCACCAGTGCGGTGAATGAATGGAGAAAGACGAACAAAAACTTACAGACCACGACATAACAGCTCTGATGAATCGGGGTTACAATGAAAATAATGATACTGGGATTGGACTAGGACTAGATAAAATGGAGATAATGTGTCACAGAGAAGGGGCCAAGGCTCTCGAAGTGGCACAGACTTACAACAAACAAGAGGAAGCAAATACTACCAATGTCATGTTATTGAGGCGTTGATGCGGCCTCTTTGAAAGGAAAAGCAAAGCTGGAAAACAAACTTCAAGTCATTTTTATTAAACAACAACTTTCATGTCTTGCCATACTCTATAGTAAACGTTGCATTTAATCACTTTAAAATCCACTGTCCAGTTTACTCAATTCAAATTTATTTTTTCAAATAGTTCTGTATTCTATTATGTTAGTTGTACTGTAGAATAATTGTTACTAAATCTGATTTCATACTTATAATGCACTTCCATTTAATTTGCAATTTGTTTCAATACACACAAACCCCCATTTCCACATTATCAGACTTTTTTCGATAATCTGACCACTCGTCTGCCCCATTTAGGAAGAATGATCAGGCCACTACTGTATTCAGTGAAACTCGATTTCATATCACGAAAGTCATCTTAAAGCATCTGGCAAACTGATCAACCTATTACAACCTTTCTTTCTACATGACCAATATTGCTTTAAAAAATTGTACTTTTCAATGACTGCACACATTTTCCCAGTCAATCGTCTTTATCTCGGTTTTGTAATGAAAGAGTGCAGGATTTAGTGCCACAGATAAGAAGCATATCATATTTTATTCAATTGAAACAGTTAATTGCACAATGTTTCTTCCATCAGCATTACAAGCATGCTATGGATTTTGATAGTTTTGTCCACTTGAACCAGACATGATATAAAAGTATGATTTGTGTGCATAAGCCAGATAGGTGAATATCCAATAAAATATGATCCGCCTTGTGGCACATGTTGGAAAACCTCAAATTTACCAATGACTGCATACATAAAGCACTAACATGCTAATGTTAGCTATGGTAGAAAATACAAATACAGAACATGAAAACAATCCCTGCACATGGCACATTATGACATGAGTGTTCATTCACCATTCTGACCCCAAGTTAAATATTTTGAGGGTTCAGTTGGGACCAGAGGAACTGGACATTCAATAGCAAACAAAAAGACAAAAACAGGCTGCTGTCATCAATGATTCCTTCAATAGTTACGTGTACAGACAATTCTGACTTAATAATGAGTTGCTTTCCAATTTTTCTAGCTATGCAACGAACAAATGTGTTGACTTTTATTGCTAACCATTTCCAGGAAAAATGAGGAGTCGTAGACAAAATGGAAATTTACATGCGCATTGGCTTCAACAGTTTAAAAGTGAACCTACAACCTGTTTTTTTTTTGTTTTTTTTTAGGATGTCCTTATTCTGGAAGACAACAATTAAGTTATTCAAGGAGAACTAGATCCTTGAGAAATTTACTAGACCTGCTTAATCTTTCAGTACCTTCTTCACTGGCTGATAGGAAAACAATTTAACACAAATAGTCTTGGGACTACAGAAATTATGAAAACTACATGCCTGACAGGAAATTTACTAGTGTGGACATGTGGTTTTTGCCAATTTCATCCCTGCTAGAGGACAAAAACAACAATGGTTACCAACAAACTTTAGTCTCAAATGCCTCAATATTCCTTCTTTATTTACATAGTTTATATATGTGTCTAATGGCCAATGCACACTTAAGATGCCCCCACCCCCTGTAAAATTTACATTTAAAAATTCAAACAGAGAAGTCAATTTCCATGATAAGAATCCGCTCTACATTTATTTGCAGTATAGTATACACATTAAAATAATGACTGGCAGAGACACGTTCCACTGCTAACCTTTACAGAATTACAAGGTAAAGTTGTATGTTGAGGGTTCCACTGACCAATCTTGTACCTTAGATACTTTAACATTTTTGTTGTGTGTGAGGTAAGAGTGCATTGCCTATTTGAAGTTGTTATTCACATAAAACTACCCATGTTTACATAAGATACCTACTGCATTTGGGAACTGGTAAACTTGAATGACCTTACATCAAGCCCTACCTGCATAAAATCAATAGGAAGCTGGTGCATCTTCTCAAAATTTGCCATTATTACATTTTTGTCTTTAATATATAAATGTCAGAATATCTAAAATAAGGTATGAAAGGTTAGAGGATGCTTTTGACTAAAATACTGAACCAGATTTGTTAATTGTGGAAAATGTCAGTGCAATGGTTATCAAAATCACTGTTATGATAAACCACTTTGTCTATAAAGGATTAGCTTCACCAAGACACATTTTGTCAAGGTTTGTATCTGTTGTGAAAACCCTCACAATGCCTACATTACTATCAAGAATTATCACCCTGATTAAGCTGTAGCATATCAGGTAATGCCAATGTCAGTCCGTGGAGTTACAAAACATAATTACCAGTATGAATGAGATCTTTGCAATTTCCTCATATTATGATTTTTTTTAACTTCTAATGATTATGCTCACAATAATGTTTACCAAGTCATCTGTTTTTTCTTCTAAGAGAAACCCTAGAGAACCAGTCAAGGGTTTTCTTGTGAACGTGTAGCAAATGTTTTAAAGTAACTTTGGTGGATTTTGTACTTCCAAATTATGAACAAATGATGTTTAAGAAGAAAAAGACATTAATCTATACTACTCGTACATGCAAGACATATCACATTATTTTTTAGTACTACGTCTTACCACCCAAATAATGGCATTGTATAGCATTTTTCAATGTCAAAGTTTCATAAATATCACACACTTGGCAGCCCATATTGACATTCTTCCACTAATTCATGTTATTAATATACTTATTGTGCTGTTTTTATCCTGGTTGAAAAAAAATCTGCCACTAGCAAATGGATGCATTTTCATGTCTGTTGACATACATCTGAATTTGTTGAAATGCAATGGTAGTCAACGTATGCCAAGTAGGTTCATGTGCAGGATATATTTCTTGAACGAAACGAAATTTGCTTACAATTCCAGTAGGCATTTTATTCGTTTAGTTAAAAAATAATATTTCAACTTTACCTGATTTTGGCATTCCTGGCTTTCATCGCCAATGAAACTTTAGAGAAAAGACGGTAAGTAAAGTCTAAGACTTTCTGACTTTACTTTGAAGAAAAGTGCTGTCATTGGTTGCCAGTTGTGTGAGATATTCCTTAAAATTTGACTTTCGTTACAATGTAAGTCGACATTAAAACGCATTACACAGCGTCATTAGTTAGGCAGCAATACCATGTCATCCAAAACAAATATCAGTGTCGAGGTCTTACATGTAGAACTATAATCTATATATGCGTCTGATGCTGTTTTGTGGGAAGGAATAGTGAAGGTACAGTAGGACTAGAAATTCTTTAATCTAATATTACTTCTGGCTACAAGAAAATTTTCCTTAAACTTTAGTCCTGGATTCAGCTGTGGTTTGTTTTTAAGTCATTTTCTGGAAAACCTGGTTTCAAGCTGAATATCAGTTTCCCCGAGGTCCACTATGATGGACAATATATTCAACAGATGGATTTTGTAAACAAAAGAAATGGTGAAACTTGTCAGCATTTGTTTCCAACAAAATCTGTCATCAAAAGCGACAAATTGTAATTTAAGGACATCCTCAAAAATCGAGACAGCCACCACTGCATCATACTCGTATATGAAATGGGTTGGTGGGGGACAGAACACAGGGGCATGTATCGCTGCTTACAATTGACCTGTCATAAATGTACTATGTAACTACAAGGAAGTACAACTGTCTCCTTGTTCGCACAATCTATCGAAGAATAAACGCTAATATTTAAAGTTAAGCTTCGCGTAGCTTAATAAATTTGGTACCCATACTTAGCTCAGACATTCGACTGTGTATCCCTATCAAAACTTTGACATAACATCATACCTTTAAGGAATGCCAAATCATTTTCCCATGCTACCGCTCAACATGGCCCTGATCGTGCCTGCTTTATATGAATGAACGCGCTGAATGAAATACTACATTCTCATTGGCCAACTGAAAGTAAGTTATAAACACAGGACTTCATTTTCTTTTAACCTAAGAGAGGACAGTATTCTATTCAGCGGGATCTCACTTGCTTATGAAGCAGGCGCGATCACGGCCATGTCGAGCAGTAGCATGGGACATATTTGACATTCCTTAAAGGTATGACTTAAATAGGATACACAGTCGAATGCCTGAGCTAAATATCGGTACCAAATTTATTACGCTACGCAAAGGGTAGCTTGAAATATCTGCGTTCAGTGTTAAATGGGTCGCGCGAGCAAGGAGACAAGTGTCCTCCTTTGTAGTTATTATATAGTACATGTATGACAGGTCAATTGTAAGCAAGGATACGAGTTCCTGTGGAACAGGATGAATTTGACTGGCGCATATCTTAAGTCCAGCTTTTGGAAGCAAATAATAATCCTTTACATTTTCGGCTGCATCTAATATAACTTAAGCTAGGGCAGGGAAATTGTTAAATGATAACAGGAAACTGTCCCAGTGCCCTTTTTCGTTCAGCGGACTATAAATTATGCAAGAATGGGCACTTCCGCCAATAAAAGATTTTCTATTCACCTTCTGTAACGTCCTCTTCGACAGTCCCTTTCACCTGGGAGAAACACCATTGAATTTCTCCACCACTGCCTGAAAAATAGATATATATATATTCTGTAAAAGTTCATTGTTAACTCAACCGTAATTACTGTCTCGTTTTCCATCTGCAAAATTGAAATGACACCGGTTCCGAACCATGCATAGTAATATTTTTACCTGCCATTTCTAATATGAAATATGAACTAAAATTAAATCTTCATTGGCTGAATTATATGTCCAAATAAAGAGTGACAATGTACATTCTTCATAAATACAGATGACAATAGGTTATGCTTTATCTCTTCCCGCACAATATTTTTTAAAATGGCGCACTGTGGCCGAGGTTAATAATGACGTCACGCTCACTACCGGAGCAATGCTTTGTGGGTAATAGTTCAATACTGTATAACATTCTTTGCTGAAAGATTTTAGGAAATAGACGGCAAATCTTATAATGTAAATAGCCACGATGATGAAGAACCGATTTATTGACATTGAACTGTATATTTAGCAAGAAAATGTGTAAATATCGCTCACAGTAACATGAACAAATAAGTGTGCATTGTAATAAATTTTAATTATTCTTTTTTAAAATAAATTCAACCAAGGATTATGGAAACAGTTGACAAAGAATGCTGAAAAATGATTTTATATCAAAGACTTTGATGATTACATATTTAATAGAAAATATATGAACAAGCTGGTGTTTAAAATTTTAAAAGCGGTACATAGCTGAGTACTGAGCATACCCGTGAACTAATGAAACCTGTTAAAAAGCGTTTGTTTACGTACCTGCCGATAGTAGCATATTTTTTAAAAACTACTTTATGTCTATCTGAAAATGGTGTGATATACATTATCTGAGATAACACACACACACACACACACACACACACACACACATATATATATATATATATATATATATATATATATATATATATATATATATATATATATATATATATATATATATATATATATATATATGTTGTAATATGCGATTAATGGAGGCAGGAGATTTGACTCGTGATTGAAAGTAAGGGTGTTCATGTTTTACCATCTGATCAGCCCTATTTGGCTATCATGGCGTGATCTTGGCAAGCCACTTTACTCCAATTGCCTCGCCAGAAAATAACATACTTGTTGTTGTGTCGCAAACGCTTAATACCATATTATAATTTATACTTGGATCATGCTTCGAAGTTTTTGTGTAAACTGAAGTTTCATGAAACTGATTTGCTCATTTACTGACCCAAAACTAAAGGATGGGAAATCACTAGAGTCGATGGTGGTAGGATCCGGGTGGTGATGGTGCAAACAACCGGAACGTTTCATGCTGAATAAGGTCTTCTTCATTGTTCGTGGTTAAAAGCATGCCCTGAAGAAGCTTAATCGATTAGAGCTTATACAAATTTCGCCGCCTGAACCTGCATTTGGGGCTCCTTCCCTAAGACCGCGTGTCTAAATGTTTACGCCCGCCTCCCCTCCCCGCCCTAACCCCAACCATGCTCCTTCATCCAACCATGAATCATGTAGTTTTGTAAAAGATATACATTGAATTCGTACTTTTTTCTCTTTTTAAACGCTCTTTTGCTAAAATGATCATCGACATTGCCATACAAGCAGTGACGTTAATGACTAATTTCATTAGAATTTTTTTCTGTACGTTTTTATCAGAAAAAAACCCCACAGATCTATGCATCTAACCTTTTAAACTATTTATTGTGTAAAATTATGAAGATTACTAAGGGGGGATATATCTTCCTCTGATTTGCACGCATTTTGCAAAACTGCACGCTGTAAGTTTAATTTTTCTTTTCTTTCATTTTGTCTTATTTTTATTTTATTATTTTTTTTAATGCAGTTCCGATACAAATGACTAATGACCGAACTGACTATTTATCATTATGACCGACTTGTTATATTTAGTTGGACTTCAAGAAATGTTTTATTCTCAACCCCCAGTCAGATGTGAGGATGGGTGGGGGAATTAATAAACAACATAGCGAAAAGATAGAAAAGATAAAAGTTTGTATCATAAGGAATGAATGGAAAAAGGAAAGAAAGGAAATATATAATGATAGAATGAATAAAGGAATAAACGAACGAACGAAAGAAAAGCAGAAAGAAACAAGAGTCCCTCAATGGAACTTACGCTCTAGTGGGTAAAACGATTTTCCGGGAATTAAAGGTAAGACCATTTCTTCCCTTCAACTCTTGATAGTTTAAACCATCTTTGATATTATCCACCTACAGCAAGATTTTCAAATTAGCTGTCGTGGTGGGCTTATTTAATGTCATATTTGCATCATTTTTTCATTTAGAACAAAGCAGACAAAATGAGAAGTCTTTTGGTGAAAGCAACGTGTCATAATGATCGTCCATTGACGGGGCGTAGTGATAATAAGATTTTAAAGATAGTCGTCGTGGAAGCCATATTGGATGTACGACTGACACTATTCTCATTGAGGAACAACTAGACATCATAAAAAGTATTTTTTAGTGAAAACCATACGTTGATATGACCATCTATGTTGAAGAAGAAGTGATAATTATATTTTCAAGTTATTGGCCGTTGCGGACATCTTGGACGTCAGACCGGTACTGTTTTAATATGGGGACAACTAGATCTCATAAGAAGTATTTTAATGAAAACCACATGTTGATATGACCATCCAAGTAGAAGTATGATAAGGAGCCGTCCATTCAGTACGTACGCATTAAGGGGGTGGGGGGTTAACCCAAATGCATACGCTTTCGTATGGGGGGGGGGGTCTACTGATAATGTACGTACGCATAGGAAACGGGGGTGGGAGAAAACGAGATAATAATTTGTCTAATACGCAACATGTTCGACTGGGTTCAGCCGGCGTTTGAATTTTAGCGGACACTAGACAAACTTTTTAAAGTTACGCAGCTTATTTCTTTGATGCAGCTAGACATTCAACGTCGGTGGACTATCTGTTTTATTAAACGCGTTAATATTATTAATCCTTGATCGTTTCTGCGTGGATTAAATATAGGCCGTTCTAAAGAATTGTGGGGAGGAGATGCGTCAAGCGTACGAACGCGGGGGTGGTGTAAAAAAAGTACGCATGTGTACAGGGAGGGGGGGGAGTCAAACTTTGCCTGATTTTTGCGAACGTACTAAATGGATGGCCCCTAATAAGATTTTCAAGTTGAAGTTGATTGCCGTGGCTGTCATATTGGACATGAGATCGGTACCATTTTCATAGGGGGACAACTGGATATCAGAAGAAGCTTCTTTTATATAGTGAAAACCACATGCTGATATGATCATACATACTGGAGGAGAAACGATAACAAAATTTTCAAGTTCGCTGCCGTGAGGTCCTTATTGGAAGTCTGTTCGGTAACATTTTCATTTGGAATTAACTAGACATCATAAAAAGTCTTTTAGTAAAAAAACCGATGTTGATATGACCATCCATTCAGGAGAGGAAGCGATAACAAGATTCTAAAGGGGGCTTCCATGGTGGCAATATTCGACGTCAATTCGACACCATTTTCGTTTGGGACCAACGAAACATAACATAAGGAATCTTTCTGTGAAAACCTCATGCTTATATGATCATCAAGGCAAGAGTAACAAACGATAACAAGATTACCAAGATGGATGGCAATGCAGTCATATTGGACGACAGATCAACAATTTTCATCTACGACCGTCTAGCATACGAAGTCTTTTAGTGAAAACCCCATATTGATATGGCCATCCATTCAAAAGGAGTAGCATGATGGCTGTCTTGGCAGCCATATTGAACGTCGAATCAGCACCATTAAATATATGCATCTTTAGTGAAAACTCCATGTTGATATGACCATCCAGTCAAAAGTAGCAATAACACGGTTTTCATATTGGATGTGCGAGCAGCACCATTTTCATCTAGGATTTAACTAGTTGGACCAAAGGTTGAATGTGTGTGCAAAGTTTCATGGCAATGCTCCAAGTAGTTTAGGACAAGAAGCGATACCAAAGTTGTGCTAACGGACGGACGGACAACAGATCATCTAGTAACCTCTTCTGCTCTGTGACAAGTAGAACTAAAAGCTAAAGAAAGATACATGAAAAGCAAGAAAATAGTGATAAATAAAATTAAACAACGCCCCTTCCTCATCTTCATACTGTGCTGACTTTCTGAACTGTCAGATTATATCGACCTCTTCCCAAAAATATCTGAAAATAAACAATGAAATCTTCCCCAACGAAAACCTGCTTGTGATTCATCAATGACGTTCTTCCCTTCTGCTCAACGAATAATTCTTCTAATACACGCTGAATTTTTAGATCTTGTGTAATATTTATAGGGGATATGGACCATAATTGTTGGAATAACTCGTGTAGATTGGACAAATTTGTGCTTTCGCCCCAATATTTTGCTTTTCATATCAGTTCACTCAACATTTAATACTCATTTTCGGGAATACACTCGTAAAAATCTTATTAAAATCAGATCTCCGCTGTCCTATCTGACGACGGCCACTTAAGGGTCATGTTCTGATGAACTTTGGATTAGCCAACAGAAATGCAGCTTTCAAAAATATGAAAGTAAATCAACTCATTCGGTACACATTTATGCTCTTCATCCACACAGCTCAGTCTCCAACCGCACTGATGTAAAACTTCATTTGATTAGTTGATAAAATTAGCGATTATGGTAATAGCATTGGTTACCAGAACATGACCCATAGGCAGTCGCTGTCAGATCTTCATGTATAACAGTGGCGATCTGATTTTAATCAGACTGGCACTCGTGTCAAAAATCCGGGATCACTTACGGGTCCAGAATTGTCAATCATACAAAAAATGAGGATTAAGAATCTCTCACCCATGATATCAGTGAAGTAGAGTATAATTCATAAGTTCAAGCGCAGTTGTGTTTTTGTTTTGTTTTGGGGGTTTGGGGTGGGAATGGGGATACAAACTTGTCAATTGTTAAAGTCAGCTAGAAAACATGACTAAAAAACAAACACCGTCCATTCACTTTTCTCCTACACAACCATGATGATTAGATCAAATTTACTCATTTGATCCCAGTCTTGCGTTTTCCACAAAAAAGTATGTAGCAACTGAATGCCCCTTGTCTGTTTAACTGAGACATTTACGCGAAGACTCTTCATTATCTGTTGTGGAAGATTAATTCCACTTTCCATTTCATGAATTATTTTATTTTCTTCACTGTTTATGCACATTCACTGTCTAAATGGACCTCCTCCTCCAGTGCTGTAAGACAGTCACTCAGCTGCAAGTTTTGTATTAATCATTCTCCACCGAGTTTTTGGTCTCCTTTCTTTTCATTTCTTCATGAAATGAACATATATGATAAATTCTTTCATGAATGTTATCTATAACACCACGGTTTCTTTAACTTCTTACTTTCTTTAACAGCAAACGGTGATAGGCTACTGAAATCTTTCATGAGTTTGTGGTAAGCAGTATTGGCGTAATTCGTTCGAGCTCAACAACAGCGAGTCTAATTTTACAACATACCCATACACCCATGAGACAAAAACAAATTGATTAAAGAGAAACATCAAATATATATATATATATATATATATATATATATATATATATATATATATATATATATATATATATATATATTTTACAACAATATGGTTCCTGGCTGAACAACACGTCATGTTAATTTTTTTTTAAAAAAGCATTTAAAAAAAGAAATAATCCCAAACAAAATAACCCAACCAACCAAACAAACAACCCCCCCCCAAAAAAAAAACAACAACACCCTTTTTCCTATGAAATATTTAAAAAAATAACGACGACAATGAAACCTTGATCTGATGTTGTTTTAACATCTACATACATAATTAGGACATGTCATCACCTGTCGATTAGAGAGTAGCAACTACGCAAACGATGGTACATTCTTACCGTATATTATCGTTTATAAGACGAGACCAACTGCAAACTGCACAGACCCAGATCTGACGTCGTATAATTGATCTGTGCAGTTTGTTTTAAGTAATCTGTAGAACAAACAGCACAAACCCTGATCTACGGGCACATTATGCTACGGCAGATCTGGATCTTTGTTGCAGTTTCAATCGAATTATAAGCGAGTACATACGGTAAGTTAGATACTCATCGGGCTAAGAACTATTCGACATAAAATACAAAAAAGTCTTACAATTAAAACTTAACGGATTATTATCAGACGTTATCAACGAAAATTTAAGCTTCTCGTGGGTCGGTGGTTCTTTCTGGGTTTTTCCCGGGTTCTTCCTCCACCATTAATACTGGCCGCCATGTATAGCCTATCGTGTGCTGAAAAATGGCGTTAAACCCTACAACAACAACAACAACAACGAAAATTTATTCTCGCCACTTACAAGACGGCCTTATGCCCGATATCCAAGATAGTACACAAAATAATCAAGGATTAGTATTTCTTGCCCAGTTATGACGTGTAACGTTTTTTAACGAGATGGCTTTACACACAATTCTTGACATTAAAACTAGACAATTTGTGTTTACCTTAAGTTTTGGCTTGGCTTGATGCTTTACGGCACAGCAATACCTGGAGGTTAATTAGTGCTGAGGCAACAGAACCAAAGTGCCCTGCCGAAGGTCAAACGAATTAGCTGACCCAGGCTTGCCGTTTAGTAGGATTCAAACCTGCATCGTTTCGGTCGCGAGTTCGGCACATGGCTGTTGCGGTAAATACACTTTGCTAAATGAAACTTTAAATGGTATAACTGCCACATAATCTTCAGCTTTATGTTATACAGCACTGATTCTTACTTTCAGTGACCGAAACGAACCATAATATAAATAGATGATTCAGTCATAAAGTAGGTTCATGGACTTAACTGTACAGCAATGTTAATACTGGTACATTTTACAGTGACTAGAGCGTAATATAAACTGTAAAAGCTTAAACGCTCTTTCTGTACTAACAAAAAAGATCTCTGATAACATCAGCTGAATATATCAATAAAGTTGCATATTTCACACAGCTACAAATGATATCTCTTTATAAGGTACGTGTAATACTAAACATGTAGCGCTGTCTGTCAAGCTCTGGTATGAAACGTATTTGATATGAACGGCCTGAAATTGGGTGTGAATAAGAAATGGAAAACACGATACATGGGGTAAGGACAACGACACTGAAATCAAGCAGGAAGAGTTGCTATATTTTTTTGTTTACAACAGACGTGTAAAACATATACAGAGAAAAACATTACAGAGGTAAAGAATGAATACAGGAACAAAATACATCCGAAATGAAGAATTTAAAAGTGAAAGAGATCGTAGAAAACATATAGCTCTCCACGATACAAGCTGGAAAGAAAACATATCCCTAGGTTCTCTGAATTTTGACTGTGCTAATTTCTCATACAACAAATGCTATATTACATGCCAAAGATTAACACCATGATAATTAAAAAAGATTTTACAGATCAAGCTGACAATAAAAATGCCGAACAATACATTTCCTTGCAGATATTATATTTTGTTGTTACCTATTACCAATATTTCTGACGAACAAAAAATGTACTTAACTACATCAACGACAAGAATAAAACGAGGACTAATGGAATTCCCGTAGCATATGTTTTCCATTTAAAACAATATAACTATCATGACTTTCACCAAAGGTGTTGTAACTTTGGAACACTTCGACTTCATGGAAGCAGTTTTAATATTTAGATAACAAAGGGATATACATGTAAGAGGTCCTGCAGACTTTGATTGTCCTTGTAACATTAAGACAAAAATAACAAAACAATGATACGGTATTAGCTGAAATAATTAACAGCGACTTTAAGCTCAACAGTAACTGTATTACCAATCGAGCATATCCAGTAAAACAACTGATGTGGCTATTGGAAATTTCGTGCAAAAACGGGTTGATGCTAAAAACACGTAATACCCTGAAAGATTTGAAAGATATTAGAATTTGCAGATGAGATGTATACTATAAATTAACTGCTATTGAACAGAGTTACAAGGATAGAGACAATGGTGTGTTTGTGTTGGTGCTTGTTTTTATTTTTAATGTAGATTTAACAATCTGAGTCATATCGCTACGATGTCTACAATGTGGCAGTATATAGTGATGTATAGCAATGGGGTATCATGCCGCAGATATGTAGCATCATGTCCCACCCAGTCACATTATCCTGACACCAGGTCGACCAGTCCTAACACTAACCTCTTAACGCTGAGTGCCAAGCGAGGCAGCTACCAGGATTTTTTTTTTTTTTATGTCTTTGGTATGTTTTGGCCGTGGTTCGAATCCGCGACCTCCTGCATCGGAGGTGGACGCTCAAACCACTTAGGCCACCCGTACGGTCAAAAGAGACAACGGAATCTACGAGCTACAAAAACATAGCGATGAATGACTTTTGATATACAGGAAGAGCTCAGATAAATATTATGTAGTTTTTTTACCGCTATAAAGGACCAACAGTATTGTTACTATATCCAACATGATAACATGATATACTTAATTAAATAAAAGTTAAGAAAGGTTATGGATTAATAAATTCTACTAATCGTATATGTCTGTGTAGCTTTTTATGTCCATCACTCTTTTATTTCACAACATTTCAAAGTTGATTCAGATTAGTGATTGATTTCAAGTGATTAATATAAGGTATGGAAAGATACTATACAGTGCGAACACTGAAACAAATGAAAAAATGTGATGTGAATAATAAAATACTGTACTGTACTTAAAAATTGTTTTAAGACACTTTTAGAAAAGACAGAAGCTGTCATGGAGACAGTAAAATGGTATACGTTTCCGATAATTAATTAGCAAACGTCTGGACGATTCAAACTTTCGCCGTCATTACACTGAACTATCTGGATTGAGATTACGTTTCCGTCATATAAAGTAGCAATAGTGACATATCTAACATAGTTTATATCTAACTACTCTCCTGCCAATTAATGGAAAAGTTTTGAAACTTAAATACTGAAATACTGAAAAAGAAATTTTGTGACCATGTGTTAACGTGCACCTTCAAATGGTCTATAAGCGCAGAGCTATTTCAACAAAGTCGACGTTCTGATAACAGGAACAAACTGGACAGATCTTTTGCTAACCTCAAGCCATATTGATGCTTTTACCGATATATTCACAACCAAATTATCACAGAGTTAATTTAAGATGTTTAGAACGTCAACTTGCGTAGAATCTATAAATAGTTGCTTAAGTATGTATTAGCAGTTACTAATAATAAAACGTTGATAATATTCGGACTTTTTTCCACTGGATACGTCGGTCAGGTGTTATCTTAGAAGAATTAAGTTAATTTCCATCGAATGGGTTATGTCACGCGAATAGGTATTTTGAAATAGACTGTGTAGTACAATCTGTCACGTGAGGTATCCTGCAACATGTAGTCGTAATAGTCTCTTAAAGGTGTATATAAGGAGCGAACCAAGCAATCGTAGTCATCCCTATTTGGTATTGATTCATATTTTTTGTATTAAAATCAAGTCTGCAGATGTATATTATTTTGTATTTCGATATTACTTGAGAGGGAAACAATTTGGTGGATTATTCAGTTGAAACAGAAAGTGCTCATTGGACTATACTGTTATTATTTAACTATTGTGAATCATTCAAAGGAGTACTGTACAACACCATTTTGATAACCTCACCATTCTTGGAAGACTCGTACTTTCCCGGTTCTGAAATTTATAAGCAGCTTTTCATTCAAAAGGACTTTAATAGAACTTTTTTCAGGATATTTTTGGATTCACTTCATAATACTGTAAGTTCCTCTCGCATTTTCATTTATAACATTGATAATTAAATTGGTTTCCTTTAAGTTTAACAAAACTTCTATTAACCAAATTTGTTCTTTTTGCTTCTAATAGTTACTTAGTTTGTGACCATTGAGTATTTAAGTTCAATTTCAGCTAATGATAACAGTAATGTTTACCTTCCTATTGTTCAGAAAAAGATGTGTTACCCTTAATAAAGGTTAAATCTGTGTGAAAGAAATTAAAGATATTATTAAAACCATTTATTTAAAAAAACACATGGCGTAAGTCGTCAGATAATGCTTATTTGCATCAGTGAAAAGATAGGAACATCACTAACACTCTCTTTAACCGATCACTGAAGGAATGCATATGTCTAGATAAAAGGAAACATGAACATACTCCAATGCCCCCCCCCCCATAAATGATTTACATGAGGTTTCCTAGTCTTGACTAATCTCTCAGCTTAGCTTTGTCAAAATTTGATTTGAAGGATTCATTGTTAAACACGTATACTTCATAACAACTATCTTTTTTTCAAAACTATCAATCATGATTCCTTTACGTTTACTCGCCTGTTTTTCACCTTATTGAACTTTATCATAGTGTATGTAAATCACTGGAAAAATTTCTAAATTCTTGTATCGTGTTTGGTAATTTATCAAAATCTTTTGATCGTGTCTGGCACACTTGCTTATTATTTAAACGGAAGTATTACAGTGTTTCAGGAAATCTGATAAAATGGCTTGACAATTTTCTAGGGAACAGAAATAAATGGTCCTTTTACATGATATTTATCCACAAGAAACGATTACAAATAATGGTGTACAACAAAGATCCATACTTGGGCCGCTCATTTTTTACTAGCCACGATAAATGATATTGCTGATGGCATAAGTTCCGTCACTTGTTTCTTTGCAGATGACCCATCTTTGCATTATTCGTCCTCTTCCTGTGATAAAACAAAACTAATCATGCACAATGGTACAGTACAACTGCATAAATGATATGTGCAATGGTTCTTAAAGTTTATCCAGAAGAAAACAATGACTATGTTTTTCACGAACAAGAGTGCAACAAATGTATCTGAACATTTAATTTTAAAATACCGATCTCAAGTACGTGGATTCTCATCCTCATTTTGGATTACTACTTTCATCGAATATCAAATGGACTTGTCATACTGACATCATTTTTAACATATCATCATTTCGAATAGCCAGTCTTACGAAAACTAAAAGACATACTTAGCAGGCACATTTTATCAAAATTATATATCACTTATATCAGGCCCATCTCGGAATATGCAAGTGTAGTCTGGGACGGATACCCACTGTCTTACAGTACTCGGAAAAAGTATTTGTCCAAATGTAGAATCCAGTAAAATACAAGGTTTTAGTCATTATGCCCTGGATATTATCAATATTAGACTGCGAAATGATGTAAGTGCATTAAAAGCCTATCTTTACTGCGTTCAATATGTTGACACCACTTTTTGTTCCTGCATTGGGATAGAAACCATGCATTGTTCATGTTCTGTCGGAGGTAAGCAACATACCGAGTTGCCATATTAAGCTTTCAGCTTAGATTTACTACTTTGGGAAAGCGACAATGCACATAAAAAATATAGAATTTTGCAACATGTATGGAAATATGTAACTGATACCGGACGAGTTCAATAACTTATTTAAATCGCGAATGCCGTCTGTGAAGTGTCGAATTTTAAATTGCAGTGAATTTTAAAGTTGAATGCATTGAGCACTAAAATTTTATCGCATTTAAGCCAGAAAAGTCTTTGTGAAGGATCACTTCGACCTTTCTTCGTTCATCTTCCCCATGTCAGTGTAAACTTCAAAGGGGCAGGATTCCAACTCAGTGAAATTGACCGGGTATCTTAACACGGTCCTTAGAAAGTAAACATTCGAGCTACCATCCCTAACCACTTGGTAGGAACCTATGTCAACTTATCATTTTTTCAAAGGGAAATTGTTATGTTACGCACCGTCGTTCACAGATTCCGAGCTGTCTAAACCTGATGAAATAAATTATTTCTTTGGGGAAAATTAGGGACCGCTGCCTACGATTGGGCAGAATAAATTAAGGCGCACACTTTAGAAGCAATCAGACTTTAAAGCGACGACTTTGGTCGAAATTCTTATGTCTGAAATTTTCTGAAAGAGGAAAAGTAGTTAATTCCGTGGGAGGCCTAAAGAGAATAGTGCTTTCCTCGTGAAACAAGAAAGGGACTAGGTGGCCGTCTTGTAAAATGAAAGACAGGTTGTGGTGCTAGGATGCACAGGTTCTGAAAGAGAACAGCAATAAGGTACGCAATTTTAGTTTCACGTAATATTCTATTATTTGATTGTTTGTTTTATGCAAATGTGTTTTCTATGACTAGGTTTCCATATTATTATGTATCGTTTATTCAATTTCATGGAAATTTGTTGATGACAGAGTTATGATGCAATTTATTTTTATTCAGTTTCATGGAAAGTGTTGATGCAAGAATTGCTATGCAATTTACCTTTTAATTTTTACAGTTATTAGTTCATTGGGAGAAGTGATTGCATGCGATCCAAATGTTCATATATGTAGGATTTCATAGGGTTATATGAAATAACTCACTTTGTTAGGACGATACGGATCACCGTGAGTTAACGATACTTACCTAATTATATATAATTTTGTAATGTTTGAATAATCTTGTAGGTTAAGGATATCTGCGAGTTACAATTTGTATATTTCATGCAATAGTAATCGAACATGTAGTAGCATATATAAAAGAATACGGTAATACTCGATAGACGCTCACGTGATAATCTAAGACCTGCCGCTGGAAGCGAGGTTAATGTCCTACCGTATCAAGTCTGAATTTACGCAGTGTGTGGATAGATAACATGCTCTGAGTAACGTGAGGAAATTAATGTACATCTAGAGAGTGGTGTATACAGAAATTTAGGGGTAATTTTTTCCGTTAAAGAACACTTTTCTAGGAGAGAGACGGGACAGTCTGAAGACAGAAGTCCGAGAAAAAGAAGGACGAGGTCAGAATTAAAGGTCCAGGAAGTCCATTAAGGGACAAAGCATAGAGATTAGGAAGGAAGAACTAGGAGACGTTGATATACGGCCAAGAGAGGAAGATCATGCAATCAATCGTGGACATTGCGCTCTTTTCACCTTTCGTTATGATGATGAAATAACTCCAAATTGGACACTCCTGTTAAATTATATTGATATAATCTAACTTGAATTGGAATTGCCGTTATTAATTTGTTCGAATTAAATTTGTTATTTTTTTGTCAAAAGGGGGCTCGTATTGCTTTATTTCTTCCCAGTATTCTCGCTCAGTTCTCTGTTGAAATTCTATTCTTCTTTCACTCACGCCGGGTTATAATATCGAGAGAGGCCAGCCAAATCCAATTAACCACCTCTCTTACTAAGAGGGAGACGTTACATCGTCATTGTGTCATCATCATCATCATCATCATCTCTCTCTCTCATTTTTCATTATTAGTCTTTTTCAGTCATATCGCTATGATGTCTGCAGTATGGCAGTTTATAGTGATGTCTGGCACTGTGGCATCATGCCGCAGACATATTGCATGATGTCCCACTTAGTCACATTATCCTGACACCAGGCCGACCAGTCCTAACACTAACCTCTTAATGCTGAGCGCCTATCATGACATCTGTTAGTATCATTTTTTAAGCCTTTGGTAGGACTCAGCTGGGGTTCGAACCCGTGATCTCCCGCATCCGAGGCGGACACTCTAACCACTAGGCGCGCGCGTGTGTGTGTGTGTGTATATGTGCTTTTCCCAACTACAAAATCATATTACCAGAGACTACGAAAATTTCAAACTGAAATTCAAATTTCAAAAATATTCAATGAATGGTTCGGGCAGGAAATATAGTGCATTGAAGGAAGTAGCGTTAGAGATGATCCAGTTTCATCGGGAGCAAATGCAGATATACAAAGAACAAAGAGACAGACATAGAGAGACAGAGAGATGCAAGAAAGGAAGATAGAAAGAACGAATATAAATATAGGAAAATACTGAAGGTACAAATAAAAATACACAAGATATAAATAAAAAGGCAAGATAGGAAGAGAAAGACAAGAGCGAAGGGTGAGATCAAACGGAGTTTAGATTAAAGGAATTTGAACTGACCAGCAAAGAGCACTCTCATGTAAATACAGGTTCATTTTTTTATATTGCCAAACACCATGCAGTTACTCACTTTTCGAGAAAAGAAGGAAAATAAATGTTCTCACTGTTCAGAAAATTTCTGAAAATTGGACATGGCCGAAAGACTTCGTTATTGCAAAATGTGTTCACTGGTAAAGCTAGTGATATATGCGCTTCACTCTCGTCTGATCAAACTGGTGATTATGACGTGGCCAAGTTTTTGAAGGCTTATGATACGGTGATAACGGGTTGATACTTTAGAAAAGTCAGCTAGTACAGCTGATGATTATTCTTTAATTCACAATGTTCCATTTCTAAATAAATCATCGTCTCAACAGATTTTTGTTAAGAAATGACTTCAGTCTCGTGCGAGTATTTACAAGTCTCAAACAAGTATAGCCGTAAAGAAAACAATTTCTGATAAGACGATCAGAAATCCTTATCCCTTCCCTGATGCATGTTATTGTAAGAGGAAAGGGCAGTTATTTCTGATTGCTATCGGGAAAAATAAGCAAAAGACTTATAGCAGAACTGTTCTAAATGCTCTTCTTTCTAAGAGGTCAAGGTCACGGTCATATATTGAAAGAGATACAGTTGTTAAGGCTAGCTAACCCTAGTCTGATGTTTCTTTTGGAGATTTACGAAACATTCATGTTGAAAGGTTCAGTATCATTTGTTGGTGATTTAGATAAGGCTGCTTCGAATTAAGATATAGACACAAGGGCTTATCCATCTTTTGTTATTAGGCAATTTGCCCTTTTTTGAGAAGTCTTCTTCTAGTGAAAGTGTTATAATTAAGGGATGAGAGTATATATATTGTTATCATTCCTCTCCACTATGTTCATCTGTGATCTGAATTAGTTAAGAGACCAGTGACTATAGGAACTGTGGAATTTTTGCCTCTTCAGGGCGTTCATTTTTTTTTTTACTATGCAATAACCTAGCTGGAGATAAGGTAGTGGTTAATCCAACTGCAACTGACAAAGCGTTGATCATACTGAAGTAGAATTCCCTGGTTTATATCCATTTTGCGCAGTTAATAGAGCCATGCCAAAGCATGCACTTGAGAATGATGTTGATCAGGTTACTATTCCTTGAGATGACATCTTTATGGGTCAGTCTTTCAATGAGGTCACTTTTGATCCTAGTTATGATCAATCAGGAGTAATTATCACAGTGATGCTCTGTTGGCAACCTGTTCTCTTAATACCAATCAGCGTGATAAAGAACAATCACTAGCTGTCCTACAGGAAGAAGATCCTCAGATCTTATGTTTGTTTTAGAGGGCTTTTAGTGAAACTGATGCCACACAAGAAGAAACGTGTTACTTCTCCAAGAATGGGATCATTATGAGAAAACAGATGGCATCTGAGGTTTCTGCTGGTGGTGACTGGTCATTAAGGCAATAAATGTTTGTTCCTAGGTCATATAGACAGGAACTTCATAGTCTAGCCCAAGAAAGTTCGTTGGCTGGTCATTTAGATGCGAACAAGAATTACTACAAGATCTTAAATCTTTTTTATCGGTCGAAACATAAGAGTTCTGTTCCTATATTTTATAAATCTTGTCCTACTTATCCAATGGTAGATAAACTCAATCAGATGATACCCAAAGCTTATCTGCAACCTATTCCTAAGTCTGACGAACCATTTAGTTGAGTAATGGTAGACTGTGTCAGACCTTTACCAAAGACTAAATTTGGCAATCAGTATTTTGTGACGAGTATGCGTGCGCCTACAAGTTTTTCAGAAGCTTTTCCTTTAAGGAATTTTAAAACTAAGACCTTAGTAGAAGCTTTGGTAAGTTTTTATTTATTTGTTTTTAATTTTAAAAATTTAGCCATTTTTTGATATTTTTTTAGTTTTCTGGCCGTCATAGAGACAAGGAGAGGATGCAAATAAAGCGTGCTTTTTTGTTGTTGTTTCCTGTTAAGGAAACTGATCAACATTCTTTTCAGAGAATGTAGTTTGTAGTTATAAAGTTAGGAAGAAAATAAGTTGATTAAAATACAGTTGTCATACTCCACGGCGAAAAAATATGAATACTTTTGTCACACACACACACACACACACACACACACACATATATATATATATATATATATATATATATATATATATATATATATATATATATATATATATATGATTTAATTTATTGTAAATTTTAAATTTTGTCTATTTTTAATTTCATTACATGTCAATGTTATGTAATTTTGTTTACTAGGAATTAGACATTTTCCAGAAAATTCTGTTTGACCTGAATCTTTTCATAAATACCTAATAATAGAAACACTGTTTCTATTTCTGACTTAGTTCCCGACCTTGATTCATAAGTCACTGAGACAAGTAAACAACGTTTTATTTTCATTTTATTCTGGAATAAAATGAATGGCTTTTATCAAGGTCATTCTAGGAGTACATGATTTTTTATATGTAAATAGCCTCTATTTCGCAATTCTGGGTTTTCCGAAATTGCGCAGTAGTCAGGTTTCACTGTTGTGGCAGTTTGGAGTTATATGTTAATTTTTATTCAAATTATTCGGATTCTAAAAGATGAATTCTTTTTCCTGGAAATATTTGAGTGCTCATATAGAATTCTTGGACAAAGACGTTTATTTAAATTTTATTCCGAATTCAAACACCGGGATTATGTTTTCTTTAGTTCACAAAGGACCGTACATATCAGCTCTATACTGGCTACAGTATACGTCGTCGCCTTCTATTTTGGGAGTTTTCGTCGGGACTCGAACTTGAATTCATTAGAACATTTCATCACTATGACTTCTAAAATTTAATTCGTGGGTTATTCTTGGATTATTTTTGATTTGATTCTTAAAACCGTTAATTTTTTTTATAATTTTTACGGAGTTTTCCCAGGGAATAAATTATTTGTTAAATTTTTTAATTCAAAGCGTGTTGCTTGCACTCTTTCTTTTGTTACCGTTTATTAGAGCCTAAACACACACACACACACACACACACACACACACACACACACACACACACACATACACACATATATATATATATATATATATATATATATATATATATATATATATATATATATATATATATATATATGACAAAAATGGCACTCTACAATGTCAACATGAACAGTTACAGACGGAATTCATGGAGAAATGGATAATGAAATCCGAAAACACACGATGAAGAAATTAAAAAGTTAATTAATGATCTTGTCATCAACTTTGCTGACTTTAACATCATGATAATGGGCAACACCAGCCCACTGTCCAGTTGCCAAAGTTTTTTGGACAGAAATGACGATAAAATTTGAGGACGCAAAAACAAAATATATGTGAAGAAAACGCAGAATTAGATGTAGGACAACAACTTGCAATATCCATATTACAGATTTGAGTGCAAAGCGATCGATGATGTCAGATTCGCTGAATTTTACGATCAAAGCGATCAATGATGTCACATTCGCTGAATTTTATAACAAACTGTACTCTGCCGGGTGAAGAATCTATAACAGCAGCACATAGTGGTCAAGACGTAGTGAATTGTCCGTGTGGAGCAAAGTAGTATTGACAAAACTGAGAAATGGATGGAACGTTACATTTTTTTAAAATTGATTTGGAGCAAGGTTTACAACATATTTCGAAGCATAAGACTAGAGTAGATAAAAACCACCATTGCATTAAGTGGTGGCTCTAATACAGCTAGAACCGATATCAACAACAGCATACAATCAAACCTGAACTCAAAACAGATATAGGTCATAAAAAAATTGCGTTATTTGAAAGAATAAAAACACCAAAACAGGAAAATGGATGAATACAAAAAGGAGATTGAAAGAATAAAACCTAAACGAGCTGCAGAATGATTTACATGTGTATTCAACAGATGAAATTGAAATTTTAACCTGTCCAATGAATTTAAAAAGGAGAAAGATTGATGCTTATTTTTAATTCCGAAGCTACACCCATACATTAGTTAACAGTAACAGATTAAAATATGTGCCAACACGTTTTATTGAATACAAGTTTCACATAACAGATGCTTGAGTTTATTACATAATTCAAACCAGACAATCACATGCATGCTGATTTTTTTCTTCTTATCAACTGTACAATATATTATACAAAATATCTTCCTGAAGAAACCATGATTTTTAATTGGGTTTCAGGCAAACAACCATCGTGTTGCTTATTAATTGGACTTAAACAAAAACGACTCACCGTAGGTGGCAATCTTTTACAATGTAAATGAACCACGTGCATAATATCTGGAAGAGAATAGTGTTTTAATCATTGGAATGAAATGGATGACTGGATCTAATAAATGGAATGAAATGGATGACTGGATCTAATAAATGGAATGAAATGGATGGCTGGATTTAATAAATGGAATGCAATGGATGACTGGATCTAATAAATGGAATGCAATGGATGACTGGATCAAATAAATGGAATGAAATGGATGACTGAATCATATAAATGGAATGAAATGGATGACTGGATCATCAGTAACTTCTTAATCATAAATGCGTCAAAATAAAATGTCCACATCAGCAATTGTGACTGGGCGTCCAATAGCCTAATGTCCAGCATTTACAGCAACAAACTTTCTGTTGAAGCTATTGGATCCAGATGGAGATGATGAAGAACAAATTAGACACCACAAAATGTCATCAAATGTACCACCAGGGAAAAAGAGAGGAGTTGTTCTTGTGGGTTTAACGCCATTTTTCAGCACCTGATAGGCTATACATGAAGGCCAGAATAACTGTTGGAGAAAGAACCCGGGAAAACACCGGTAAGAATCACCTACTCACAGGAAGCTACTGGCAAGATTTCTTATATAACCACACTGACTGAGCCCGAGACTCGAATAAAAGTGGACATAGGTGAGATGGCAGTGACCCGTAAAGGTGAGTGCTTTAGACAATTCGGCCACCAGAGGGAGTAAAATACAATAGATGATACTACTTAAATGAAAAACTCAGAGAACAAAGTTTGCTGACTCTGCATTTAAACAATCTGGACGATGTTGTTGTCCATCGTGGCTACTATGGCAGACATGAAAAACCAAAGCAACACAAACCTAATGATTTCTATCAATTTTGTGCTAATCAAGTAAAAAATACATACTCTGTTCACTTGTAATGGGCGGTAGTGTGCATGCAGCTTATCTCAAACATTTTAAGTTATTTACATATATTGTCTCTTCCCCATCCCATCAAGATTTGTGGTATTGAGCTATATCTTATATGCCTTTTTCCCATCCACCTCTCCATCATTTTTCCTTGATCATGTGCATGCTACTCCTGGTTGACTTTAGCGTGCCAGTAAGGGATCATATTAATTTCGCCATGCTATTCATGGTTGACTTTTGCATGCCTATATGGTGTCATATTAATTTCACCAAACCATTCATCATTGACTTTAGCGTACCGATACGGTATCATATTAATTTCGGCATTTTATTCATGGTCGACTTTAGCGTACACATACGGTATCATATTAATTTCGCCACGCTATTCATGATTGACTTTTGCGTACCTATACGGTATTATATTAATTTCGCCACGCTTTTCATGATTGACTTTAGCGTACCTATACAGTATCATATTAATTTCGCAATGCTATTCACGATTGACTTTAGCGTACCTATACGGTATCACATTAATTTCGCCATGCTATTCATGATTGACTTTAGCGTACCTATACGGTATCACATTAATTTCACCATGCTATTCATGATTGACTTTAGCGTACCCATACGATATCATATTAATTTTGCAAAGCTATTCATGATTGCCACTGCTCCATTGGCCTAGTGGTTAAAGCGTCCGCCTCGGATGCGGGAGGTCGTGGGTTCGATCCCCGGCCGAGTCATACCAATGATTTATAAAAGTGGTACAAACAGAAGGCCTCGCTTGACGCTCGGCATTAAGAACGTAGTGTTAGGACTGGTCGGCCTGGTGTCTGCTGCATGATGCCCCAGTGCTATACATCACTATAAACTGCCACACCGCGGACTCGTACCGATATGTCTGAAAAATTGTTAAAGCTACGTTAAAAAGTCAAATCACACACACTATTAACGTACCTATACGGTATCGTATATTTTTCGCAAAGCTATTCATGGTTGACATTTGCGTGCCTATACGGTATCATATTGTTTTCGCCAAGAATTCCACTTAACTGTCATCAGAAATATGTCGCACAACTTAAGTCCCGACGAAACATTTTGTGTGGTTCGCTGCCCGTGCCAATACTAAACGCACGTTATGATTATGCGGCCCCATTGGTTCAATCAAAATGGATTCTGGCTCATGTAAACATTTGAGTTATATGTGAAACGTTCTAACTGAATACCCGCCATCTTTAAATTCGAATCATGACCTTAAAGGAGACTAGAAATCAAAATTTTCCTTCTACGTATATAATTCTCTACAGATTTTAATTCGACTGACATGTTTATAAATTAAATATCGTAAGCGGGTAGTGATTTTATTGCATGGAAGATACCACGATTCCGTAAATTGCCGAGTTTTTCCGAGTTTTAATGAGACGACAGATCACGTGGTACCGTGACGCAATACTAGCCAGTCCTCGAATACAAACATAAACATTGGCGAGCGAGGCAGACGGAAGGAGACCACATTTGGGTTGCACATTCAAAACTTGAATCTGCAGTCTGATATAACAGTTTATGTACTGTACTGGTCAGTGTTAAAAGAATTTTTTTAGGCACAGGCCCCGGGCAGGTGACTTAAATAAACTCAAGCCCTGACTGAAATTCCACAAGCCCGGACAGTTCATACCTGTCAACTCTCAAGCCGGGAGAAAAACCTCCTGATTTTGGGGGTATTTCCTGATCTACATCTCGATCTCGTAATATCTCTAAATTTTTCGCAGCGAAGTCCCGATAATTACATTATGTCTGTCAATTTTCATTTGTCAGAAGAAGAAAAAACCAACCCCAAACCGTTTATAAATAGATATAACGTATGCAATCCACAGTCTAAGCTGCCACACTGCAGACATCGTAGTGATATGACTGAAAAATTGTTAAAACTACGTTAAAAATTCAAATCACACGCACACACGTCTAAATCCGGCACTGGACGAAATAATTAATATCACACAACATTTTTTTTCTTTTTTTTTTCTTCTTCAGTAAATAGAACGTGAAAATTAAACATTATTCAAGTAAATTTCAGATGTTTTTAAACAACTACAACAGTACTATAGTATAACAAAATAAAAAGAATACAATTGTCACCAATTAGCTTAAATGAATGATCACTGTGAAATTTTCTCTGCAAACAAAAATCGCATCTCCATTTCCGCCAAAGAAACTCGGCCAGTTAACACCTGACATTCCTCGACCGTATATGTAAAGTTTAATTACCATAATTAAATTAAAAGGAATAAAACAAAATATACCATGCAGTATATGTGGCCCTAAAGAACTAATTCTGAATAAATATTTTGTTCAGCAAACAGTGTTACATGCATTAAGACTTAAACCTGAAGTCCATGGCATCGTAAGTAACAACAAAATAGGCATCGTTTATTTTGGCAATCAATTGCTGGAGCTTACACACACACACACACACACACACACTGTCGAACAGGGTTTCTTTGAAGTATGTCCGAAGGGCAGTCCTTTTCACAAGATCAATGCAGGGATGGAATATGTTCATCAGTCACATCGGCTTTATTGTGATGTGATGTGATTTTGATTTTTAACGTAGCTTTAACAATTTTTCAGTCATATCGCTACGATGTCTGCAATGTGGCAGTTTATAGTGATGTCTAGCACTGGGGCATCATGCCGCAGACATGTAGCATGATGTCCCACCCAGTCACATTATCCTGACACCAGGCCGACCAGTCCTAACACTAACCTCTTGATGCTGAACGCCAAGCGAGGCAGCTGTTAGTACCATTTTAAAAGTCTTTTGTATGACTCGGCCGGGGATCGAACCCACGACCTCCCGCATCCGAGGCGGACGCTCTAACCACTAGGCCACCGGAACGGTCACATCGGCTTTATTGTTTGCGTACTTAAATCAAAACTTTAGCTATTTTGCAATTTAGCCAGAGCTGACCAGAATGTGCAAAATGGGCTTGTCCTGGGGGAATAATAAGGCGTATCACATGGAGAAAAGGTACGTCCCAAGGGCGCTCGCACATTGGGGCAAGGGGTTGGGTCAATAGTCCCCACCCACCCCAGTTTCTATTGTCAGCCATTTAATGTGAAACTTTGACCTCTTTTCTTTTAATCGCTGTTATTTAAACTGCCCAAGGAATAATTTTATATCAGTTCCAATCATTACAGATTACCGTTTATACATACTACATGTATACAATGATATTTTTTTTAAATTTGTAATTTTTATAAGATTACTGAAAATTGTGTTTTCTCGAAACACGACAGGTTTAGAATATTATTTTTGGCAAAGCCTCCATTTGATTAAAATCAAATCTAAATTTCACCTTGGACAGTATTGATTTGATTTAGATTGTACCGTGTTAAGGCATGCATGTCAACATCTTGAAAATACATTTACTAATTTCACCAGCGCGATCAAAGTTTCCTCAGGCAAACAATTTTTGTTTCGACAAACCTGACGGGCACCTCATTTTGAATACAGGATGGGCCGGAACTAAAACCAGAGGGACCCAGGGTGTCGGGCTATCCGATTTATTTTTAGCACTGCTGGTGTAGATAAAAGATCTGTGAATTGATTGTTGCATTTTGTGGTCACTTACTCGGCCTTCTGCCTATTTTCGTAACTCGCACGTTCATCACTTTTCCCAGGATTTAAAATATTCAACGTTATGTCTGGAACAGAGCCAACTTTTTGTCTAAGCCTAGCATTTGCGTATCCTTGAGCTGCCATTTTTTCAGAATCCCTGTCGTAACAGTTCTTTGAGAAATGTAACGAGCACATAGGGCTGTATGGTGTTGCTTTGAAATCGACTCGTCTGTAATAATGTATCCATTCTTTCAGTATGCCTTTATCTTTCGGAAAAGAAAAAAAAAGTGTTGTCCACTGGCTTTTCTTAATGTTTTATTACACCCGTAAGCAACGCAAAACGGTATTGTCTTTTACTCTGGCAACTCCCACTTGGGCTGCTGGAGTCGCTACTATGACGTCACATCCCGAAAGTAACCGAATAGGCGCGGAAATTTTGCATACGAGGTCACGGAAATTCAGCTCCTAGAAGATAGGCCAATATTTTAATATTGGCATTTCGGTCGCAGATGATACTTCAGAATAAGGTTTACTGCTATAGTACCTTTATTATTATCCAATATTTCCATTGGTTTCTGGTCTCCTTTAAGTTCTAAACCACGGGTGATGAAACGGGGGGGGGGGGGGGAGGGTGGAGATTTCTAACTAATATTGCTAAACTGTTCAGAAAGCCATACAACATCTTCTTTTTCACATAATAGTCGCGACTATCACATAATGTTTGAAGGCTTAAGTGCAACATAACATCTTGACCGTGTCGACAGTCACCGTCAGCTGTAAGAGCTGATGTTATCTATAATTTATCTCGTGTGCTTTTGTCCACGATTGACAGTTGTAGCAGAATATTTACATGGCTCCCTTTTTCCGTGATTGTAAGTTGTAAACAGAATGTATACATAGCAAGAGTTCAAGTCCAGTTTTGTTTACAGCTGGACTTGGTTTTTCCATTTGAACTCTTCACATTCTATTACAATGTAGGTCAAGTGAAAATGTGTATAAATAGGCATTTCACAAACAAAGAATTAATTCCTGTTTCATATCAGTCTGTCATATAATTCGTGAGGACTTATTTAAAATTGTTACTACTCTATGGTCCTAAACAAAGTAGCATTAAAGAGCGAAAACCAACAAGTTTTGTAACATTAAACAAATAATTTATTTCCCGAAAAATAGAAAGTGAAGAAATGTAAAAAGAACTTACAATATTTCTTTCGAATTAAATCCCAAATAATCCTAGAGTTTCTAGCACAAGTCCTAATGATTTAAAGTTCTGAATAAACTTTTGTGGTATTCCTAAATAAATCCAACGCTCTAAGTTATGATGTGCTTGTGATGGCCTATAGTGATATGACAATAGTCTTTTCTTGAATCACAATAATACCATCCAAGAATATATCCTTATTTGAATTTCGCTATAAACCCAAGTCTCTATTTCCAAGGATGTAAGTTTGGAGCACTTTGTATTTCAGGAGAAAAATAACTTCAAGTAAATATTTCGAATATATAAAGTCCGGTCCAAATGAGATACTTGACACAACAATAACAAAATTGATTCTACTCATATCTTGCAGCATGAATGAATAATTTCTAGATAAACAAGATTATGTAGTCATCCACTTGACCTCACGTCACAATTGGCATTTTCTATTTAAAAAATGTTTTACCTAATAGAAATTTCATTCTGGGAGGTTCCAAGTGTTTACAAGATAAAATCTCAGTTATAATTAGAAGGTCTCTTACTAAAATTCAACATAAAATGTTACAATCAACAGGTAGACCCGGTATTTCATGGGGGATTTCCAATGTTTTCGATTCAGATTTAGAAAAATATGTCGTTTACAGTTCCAAAATCAACGATTCAGGTCATGTAGAAAAAGAACGTAATTTTGGACACAGTTAAGTCCAAAATACAATTATGCATAGCATATAATGAATAGAAAACAAGAAACAGTGCAAATTAAATATTCATAAAAATATATTCATTGGAATTAATAAAGTGCTCATTGTTTTTTGGATTAATACGTTATTTCTGGATTTCTGTGAACTCATTCAAAGACATTCTGGATTGCATCATTGTATTACATGGAGCCATTTGAGACGATTGACATTCATTCGCAACAATCTATATTTCGTATTTGTGATAGGACATTTCTATTATTTGGGACTTAATTCACAATACTGTGTTTCCTGAATTTTCACTTTGTATTGCAAGACAAATAAATTGCTCCTTGATTTTACTTAAATTGTTGGTTTCACTGTCTTTCTTTTACTTAATTTAAGACCTAGAGTCGTAACACTAAACTGTGATGAATATAACTTTTTTTATATATAGATGGTGCCGTTGTTTCATCGAATCTACAGAAACAATCGAATTACTCATAGCAGGAGTTTAGTTTACGCATTCGTTGTCTTTACAAAGCTTTTGTCGTCTAAATTCTTTACCTATTGCTCAAAGACTTGGCCCATAAAGTAAAAGTTATCAACAATTATATATGTCCTTTTCTCAGGAATTTTCTTACCATGTTTTACACTCAATTACACAGCAAAGTCCATGCTGAATTATGTTTATTTCTCGACTGTGTATGTAATAATATTTATAGTATTTACAAGGTCTTGACTCGCGAATTCCTTGATGACGATACGTGGATCGTAGCCTCAGAGATCGTGCATGAACAATCTGTTGAACTTAAGATTAGGTTAAATGTGTTAGTATTTCAAGCTTTGTATTTTTCAGTCTTAATTCTTCGCTGACTGGGGTTTTTGCCACAAAATAATATAAAAAAAACCACCCACCCCCAGTCTGAAAAGAATTGCCATCCCGAAATAAAAACAAGGGAAATACCAACTCCCTCCCCACCCCCAACACAACCCACACATGTATGCGAGAAAGTGTGCGTGAATGTGTTGTTGGAATATATGTAGAGACTAACAGAAACACGAACAGAAATATATATAGCCTCCACACAAAATATAGCATACACACCTACCCCACCCCCCAAAAAAAATAATAAAAAAAAATATATAGCACACACACAAGTTTACCACATAGGGCTTTCATTCCGACCCACGAAAGCCCTCTTTAAACCAACAACCTGCTGGCCCTTTAAAAAATTATTGGTTTAAATTCCCACTTGAGAAATATTTACCCAGATATTTAGATCTCAAAAGAAGGCTACTTAAGCCTACACCATGTGACAAACTTTTCGGAAAATTCAAGTAAGCACAGTACACGAAATTAAAAGAACTAACATACGATAGGAAAATTCACAACTCAGAAATGTCTGAATCGAATGTGACAATCACATGTTTGGCAAAATAGTATAGGAACAGCCCAATAAAAATTGGGAACTGGGCATTGATTTGAAACATGAATTTAAAAAAACCCACTGCTGCTAGTGTACTTGTTGACAGCCTTGAATGAACCACCGCCGGAAGACAACGATGGAGGATGTTACTGTGACGGGGGCCTTAACGGGGCCTTTGGGCTCCTCTGCTTCCGGTTGCTTGCTTGGGAGGCATTGTACTAATATCGGTGAATCGCAAAAATCAAATAGTACACAAACGTGTACAAATTAACCAGTCGCACATACCAAATGGTGCACGTGACTTTAATCCGAAGTAGTAGTAGTAGATGCACTCGTTATAGCCGTATGTATCTTTCTTGCTGTGTACAGTATATATGTACAGACTTAACTCTACGCTAGTGTCCCAATCACAACCATTCCAACCTATGCTTTTCAGACTCCAAAACTGGTATGGCTTTTACACTGCAATTGCCTTTCTCTACATTTTTCAACAACAACAAAAACAAACAAAACACAAAGCCAATGAGGAAAGAAAATCACGAGTGCTTTTCAAGAGCAATTACACGTATTACTGCGCGGTGCTCCGGTTTCATTCATAAATAAATGAGTTTAAAATGTTCAATAAAACGTTGAAACAATTGTTACACTTGCTTTTATTCCAATAAAATATCTTAATGAATAATATGCTGGTTCTTTTAAAGTATATAATACCTGACCTTGAGCCCGATATGTGTCAGTACTTAGTTAATGACACGGGCATATTGGACTAAACTAAGGTAGTCGTATTTGCTAGTTAACGCTCGTTCTCTCACAGATGGACGAAAATAAAACGAGTTGGAGCAGTGCGAACAACTATTTCATGCTTACTTTTGTCTTCCTAAGTTCCTTCCTGTCTTTTATAGATCTTTCTTTCTTTGCCTTTCCTAGTTCTTTTCATATGATAGCCAGGGACTTAAACATTCGGATGTACAAGACCCTGTTGCAGGTACAAAAAGTGAGATAAGTACGTTTAAATTGCTGTATATTTGCTGCATGTTATATATAGTGAATAGACGTCTATTGTCTAACTATGCGAATGAAGTACTGACACCAAAATGACTGCCTTTAAAACTTTTGCATTTTTTTGAAGGGGGGGGGGGTCCATGGATGTGACATCATGAGCTAACGCACTTGAATCTATAAAAGTTTTGAATTTTTGTGCAGGAAGCAGGTCCATGGGGGTGACACCATAAGTTACCGCATTGGGTGACATCAACCCTAGTGACGCCACTATATATATATATATATATATATATATATATATATATATATATATATATATATATATATATACTATATATGCATGTCTCTGGATCATTTGGATCATCATACAAACCGAACCGCGGTAGAATACATTCTTAGCTTCGAAAACAAACTCTTAAAACAGGAAATAATAACTTAGTCACTCTGTATTTGGCTAAGAGTTAACGAGTAGTTGTATCGATAATAGAAAATCTGTGTACATTTTTATAACATATACATGTACGCACATGCTGTATATGTAATCCAGTTTAACAATATCTGTATGTTATCTGTATAAGCCATATTTCAACCTTTGCGACATATGACCGTAAACCTGTTGCTTCCATAATACCTTCTTGAGACATACCGTATTTTAGTTTGGTTTGAAGTTTTAAGGCATAACAACACAATTAGGTTATTTTGTGCTGAACTGAGGTCACTGGAGCAAGGCACCCTGCCTGAGAACGCACTGCGATAGCTAACCTGAGTAGAATGGGTCGAACACTTAACTCTTTTGGTCGTGAGTCACTTATGCTGAGCCAACGAGGCTCCTGTCTCTATTTATCGCCTTTAAAGCATGCAATAGTGCGTATCTGGCACATTCTACGTCTCTAAGCCCGAAAAAAAAAAAAGGGGGGGGGGCAGGGCGAGGTGATGAGCGACTTTCATATTGTGTTTCAGAAAAGTGATATTCGAATCGGAAAGGTGGGGGGGGGGGGCCTGTGAAATGGAGGACAACATACTAATATAATAACTGTATCTAAATTTAAGTATCAAGCTGTGGCAGAAATTCGGAAGCATGGGTTCATTTTGGACATGGTCCTTGGCGTCTATGCTGTAAGTTCAAAACCAGTTATCAAAATGAAAACTTGTAAAATTAGCTTTAATGAGAGAGAGAGAGAGAGAGAGAGAGAGAGAGAGAAGTTGTTGCAAGTAGAACATGCAAAGGTTACTGTCGGATGGCACAGGCTGGTCGAACAGGTGATTATGATTAATGATGTATGAACTCACCTTTGTTCTCAAGTGATTTCTCCTTGGGGGCATGGTGTAAAATTGTGTGAATCTTGTTGGAAAACTTTTGTCCAGCTGAAATAATGCCTCTGTGAAGTTTAGGCGATGATTGTGCTTTGTCCACACTGTTTGTTTTTGAGCCGTTGGTCCCTCCGCTACTCATTTTGACCATTCAGTATACTTTATATATCTAGATTGCACCCTCTGGGACACGAAGATATCTATCAGCATATACATCAATGTGAAATAGTGAAGTCCCTGTATTATGTCCGGACTTTGATATGCTTGTCTTGTAGGTAAAACGAGGCTTGTGTGGGTCAAGCAAAACGATCCTTCAAAGAGATAAAAACGTGTACAGCGGAGACTATGAATCCTCACACGACATTAAACATTTAACTACAACAGAGACTACGAGTCCTTGTACATCAAACATATGACTAGACTAGTACCGCACTGGTAAATAGTGCTTTCTTTTTAAAAAGGAAACAAGATATCACCGGTTGTTCGAGTGACGTACCAGGACCTTTTTTCTTTCGATGATCATCAGTGATCTAGTACCGTATTTCCTCTAACAACAATAAGAAGAATTAGAAAAAAAAGAAAGAAAAAAAGAAAAGAAGATACAATTGAAATTAAAATTGGTAGTGCCATTACCGTTTAGACTCTTTAGTTAAGCATAGGTCACAGTCATTATAGTTTGAGTGAAAATACCTGTTAATACCTAGTGATTTCCTTGCTTTGGAGAAAAAGACACTTTGTCACAAATATTCCGCTTTTTCCATAGACGCTTGACTTCAGATAGTCTGCATATTTGAAATAAAGTTCCACTTCACCACCATCCCCACCCATGCTGTATATATAGGAAAATAAAACACCCCCACAACAACAACAACAACAGTAAATAAAACAGAATTTTCGCGAAATGCCATAATTAGCACAATTTTCTGTAGTAGTTACAGAAAAATAACGTAGATACTTCCATCCTGAATGGTACAGACTGACTACTGGCAAGGGGGGGGGGGGCGAGTGGCCGAGCGCTCTCCGTTACGGATCACTGCCATCTCACCTCTGTCTGCGTGGGTTCGAGTCAAGGATTCGGCCAATCTGGGTATGTGAGAAAGCTTGCCAGTAGCTTCTCGTGGGTCGGTGGTTCTTCCCGGGGTTTTCCCGGGTTCTTCCTCCACCATTAATACTGGCCGCCATACATAGCTTATCGTGTGCTGAAAAATGGCGTTAAACCCCACAACAACAACAAAGGGGGGGGGGGGGAGGGGTCTATCGCGACATTAGAAAACAAGGTGGTGCGCATTTCAGTGGACAAAAGTTTGGAGATGGCAAGTGTACTGGTTATTTGCATCAGTTGCTCTTCAAAACTGGGTGACTATCTTATCCCATCTGCTTTGACGTTTCAATGCAAGAAATATAAAACTTGGAAAATGGAGAAGAATGCACATAGCAGAAACCTAAAAGGTATCCGGTAAAAGAAATTAACAATTTCAATTGTTTTGTTCTTTTAAACATTACAAAATCAAAGAATTTACCAAAAAAAATCAAATTTTCAAAAGAAATTCAGCAGTCACAAAATTTAGAAGACAACTCTTAAACTCCCGCGTCTCATTTTCTATAGTTTGTGAGTGAGTGTGTCCATGTAATAATGCTAATGATAAACAAATGAATACAAGGGTTTCGGAAAACCCAAAGCATCTTAGAAAAGGGTAATTTATCCCAAATATGAAAAAAGGCCCTGAAACAAATGGAACGATGCATAAAAACATTCGTCTTCGGAGTGTCCAGAATGTCAAACGAAACTGAAGGAAGAGGAGGAGTAGAAACAAATTTCAAAGATAGGAGAATAATAAATCATCCAGTCTAATCAATTCAAAGTAAGACACTAAGAAGAGCAACTAGAGTTTCGTGAAATGATTAAATTCATATTGATTCCTATATAAAAAAATATTTTTGGATTATGTTTTATATATATATAAGATAACTATACATATAAACACACAAACATCGACATTGTATCAATGATCCCATTACACGGGCCCGGAGGGGGCGGGGAGGGGGATATTATTTACTTTTTTCTTTTTAATTGCTTTAATTTGTTATACAAGTACATATTTTCTCTTTACATTTGTTGTGTATACATGTTAAACTGTTGAACTTTCTTAGTTTTCATTTTGTAATATTTGAAAAAAATTCAAATTTGTAAAGTTGTTAAATTTTGATACGTCTTAATTTGTTGTGCAAATTATTCTGTATTTTTAAATAATAACATTCTGAAACGTTTTTGAAATCTTAAATTTTTATTACAACTTTTGTTAACACTTTTGAAGAAGAAAATGAACTTGGTATTTTTGCAAATTGTTTCCAGTTTTTAAATAGTTAACTTAGTTAATTTCGAAATTTGTTCAATTTTTACTCTATGCTACACTTTAAAACTTTTATAGTTTTAAATAATAATTTTTTATAATTATTTCGAAATGTTTCTATTTGTAATTTTCCAGCAATTAAATTATCATCAAATTCCTTTATTTTTTAAAACTTTATTCAAATTTTTCTAATACTTCGCTTAATTTCGTTTCGGTTTCGGAATTTTAGCACGACTTTAAAGTCTTCTCAGAATTCTCTTTTAGTTCCAATTTTTGAGTACTACTTTTTTATCATCCATTTTAATATAATAACAGTTTAATATTCGGATATTCGAATTTTTCTTTTGTCTCTGGTGAATTCCGTTTTAGTTTCGGATTGTTACTAATACTTGTAGTCTCAGCCCATTTTAGTTAAATATTAAGGGGTTCTGGCTAGTCTCTGCCAAGTTCCATGTAAGTTTCTTTATTTTAGTACAACTTCTAGTCTTCGCGGTTTTCGTATCAGTTAACTTCTGTGTCAGTTTCAGAAGTTTAGTATTACCTTTTCCTTTTGTCTATTGACGCCATCTTGGATATTTAAAAATCATTTAGACTTTGTACATACTTATGTATGTATGTATGTATGTATGTATGTATGTATGTATGTATGTACGTACGTACGTACGTACGTATGCATGCATGCATGTATGACTCAATTGTATGTATCTATGTATGTTGGTCAGTAGGTGTTAGTGCTGGCCAGTATGTTTTGTTGCTGGTCATTAAGATTATGTTTAGGTAACTGTTATGTATATCTATATTTTTTTTAAAACTATTGGTACATGGTTTTATCTGATTTTATATAATTCTTATTCATGGCTGTAATGTATACAACATATCTTTATTTAAGATTGGCATACATGACCTGGATCTGTTAAGACTATGTTATTGCATAGGACCTATAAATAGATCTTTAAATAAGTGTTGACAATTATTAATAATAATCTTCATAATAATAAGACTTAAATGGCGCCTATGGTTTAGTTTCTCAGTGACTGATGGGATATTAATGTTTCGAGAATAATTCTGTAGTTTCCCATTAGTTGCGATAAGTCACGTGAATATGATTAATTCGACGCAAAATCAATAGTGTATGCTGTCACGTGGAGTCTATTGCTTAGTACAGTCACAATATACAGTGTATATAAGGAAAAGAAATTAAGCAATCAGATTAGTTCCGATTTTTGTATAGTCATTCACGCCTGTTGTTCTTCTGTTGTAAGTCTGCAGACGTTTTATATATTGTACTTTGATATTATTCGAGAGGAAAAATATCTGTTTTGACTTTTCAGGGGAAACAGAAAGTATTAATTATTTGGACTATAATCTTATTCTTGAACTGTTATAAATTGTTCGAAAGAATTCTGGAGAACGCCATCTTGAAAACGTCACGGTTCCTGTAGGGCCAGTACATTTCCGGTACTGAAATTATATTTTCTTTCATTTAGGACTTTCATAGACTTTTGTAAGGACTAGCTTGGAATCACTTCATAATACTAACAGTTCCTCTCCCATTTTTCATTTATAACTTGATAATTACACTGTTTAATAAGTTTTAGAAAACGTGTAGGTTTCGCTTCTTTTCTGTTGTTTAAATTTGTGACCATAGAGTCGTAACAGAAACCCCTTTATACATTTTTTCAGTGTCCATGGATTATACCATCCCACGCCCATTTTTGTTAGTAATCGTGGATTCTGGTCAGTATGACTATGTACTGGACAGTAAGTATGGACATTGGTCAGCAGGTGTTTGTAGTGGTCAGTATGTGTTGGCGATGTGAGTATATCTGAGTTGGATTAAGTGTTTAATTCCCGTTGATCCACAGAGTGTCCACAATATTTAATACTCGTATGTCCCCAAAGTGACCCCCCCCCCGTTAAATACCCACTTCCCGCCATGCTGTCCCACAGTGTTAAATTCACCTTAACCCTATGGTACCCCCAAATTCCCTCTAATTTTATTCCTGTGGATATTTTAATAGCAAAATTTGTCCATGTGTCCATAGGGTAATATTTTCGAAATGGCGGCTTTCAGTTGTTTTTGTGGTCACATGAACAATTGTTTTTCAGAACTGCGGCATAGCTGAAAACACTCCCTGTCACCACATGGTCTATTTGGACTTTAGTGTCTCCGTTCAGTTTTATCGTTTGTCAATCTTTAGCACTAAATGATTCACGGTCCTCTTGGCATCTGTCAATCCAATATGGCAGAATACAGTTTCAGTGGACAACTGACCAGTCCAATCACACGCTAGATGTGAATTATTACAGAATCTCATTATTTGACTGGCAGCGTTCGGATGGTTCTAAAAGATTCCCTCAAACCGAATATATAATCTAGGTACTTCATAATGTAACATACGTTTTGAAACTGTATAAATGACATGTTCTACCCAAATTTTTATCAAAGAGTCACTGTAAACTTTAAATTGTAAGTCGTGTATCAAACATATTTTTTAAAAAAACACACCACATAAATAACCCATTTTTTTTTATAAAAAAAAGCTGATCAGCAGGCTGTGCATTTTCCGTTTTTCGGTTTAGATCATTTGTCTTTGTCACTTGGAGGCAGAACAAAAACTCCTACAGCCGCAGCAGCACTGTTTTCATATGCCACAGCATCTTTTTGGTATTGAAAACAAAAAACAAAAAATAAAGTATATTAACTTCATTGCGACCGCTGCCTGTTGATGGGATGGCCTTGTTGTTTATGGTCATTTCAGGAAGAAGAAAAAACAGTCTGCAGCAGATAGTACGATAGTTCATCAGCAAGAACCAGTATGCATACACGTGGTGTCTTCTATTTTCTTTACAAAAAATACATATTAAGCTTATGTAACTTGTTTGTGGTAAGTTGTAGTCCTTGAGACTCCTGCTCTCCCTGAAACGAAGTCGACTCAACAGGTGCGTGGCTGGAGTTGTAAATGTAATATTAGACTCACTGCTATCTAAATTCAAATCTGTTTCATACTTGTCACGGATACATGGTATAAATTCCCTTATAAATCAATGTTTCAGGCACTGACTTAATTCCGTGTTGTTATTTGGATCAAGAGTTCCGACACAGAAACCGTCTATAGCCGCTTTTAAGTCGATGCAAACTACAAACAACAAAGATCCTGCTCTGCCATAGGATAATAAACCTGTAGATCTGGGTCTGTGTCGTTTTTTATACTGATTTCTCCTAACAAACTGCACAGACCCAGATCTGCCTGTGCATTATGCAACGGCAGATCTAGGTATGTGCAGTTTGCAGTTAGACTCGTCTTATAAGCGAATATAAACGGTAAGTGCTGTGAGCTTTAATACAAAATTTGTTCGATAAGGCACGCAATTCAAATATGTATCGCGAGAAAGACTGCCCTGAAATGACAATGCTATTAGCAAGTATAGTATCTTTCGTTTATCTTCAAACGTAAATTCGTTTAGATGCCGTATTTGTTTGTTCTAATACGCTCTCAACTACTAACAGCCTAGACTCAGATCAGCTGTTATATGAAGTTCTTTCTATGACTTCAAGTGAATAATATAAACGTGAGCTTTTACCACGTAATGCGATGTCAGACTTGGATCTACCCTGTCTGCAGTTGAGCGCGTCCAATAAACAGGTAAATAAGGTTAGATCATCTCACGATAGCACTTATGACATCTTACCATATAAAGGACCAACTATGTATACTTTTTTCCAGGAGGGGAGTAGGTTTTGGTGGGGTTTGTGATATCCTTTCAAACTCGGAGAATGCTTTTTTTGTTTTACTAAAGATTGTTTGTTTCGTTCAAAGAATATAATTGATACAATAGGTTATGGTTCTTTTTGCAATATAGCAATATAGCAAAATCAAAATATTGCACACACACCCTATCCCTACCACCTTCTGGAAAATTAAATGTTAGTTTCCTTACATCCTCAATTTTGTGGAAACGGAAAACTGTGTTAAAGAAACATGTACTTTTCCCCGTACTCAAACAGATCTGATCTCTCTGTCATCTCCATGTTTATGGTTTTTGCTAAATCCGAAATATCGATTTAATTAATAATTCAGAGGTTTTTTTAATAGATACTCTATTGTATAAATTATAATTCTTTGTTAATTTACGCTATCGAGTCCATAATTATATTATAAACATAATATATTAAAAAATAATTCCTAAGTAAGATATACAAAGCCGCTGAAGTGGTCGACAAGTCTCGACAAAACTAATAATCGTGAAAAATGGATCACGATTGTTCAGCCCCAGTTCATAAGTCGTGCATAAACTAAGATATTATTACAAACTATGTTTTGATGTCTAAACATTTCCGCAGTTAGAGCTAATCTCTTACGCATGGTAACCGTGACCAGAGAGAACATCCGGCATCTTGGATCGGCACAGGCGTTAGATCGAGCGACTTCCCACCTATGTGTTACAGCTTAGTCCTAAGATCAGAGGAACCCGCGCGGAACCGGCGAGTGTTCTAAATCCGTCCCCACGTGGACAGACAGCGAGAAGAACTTGTCCGCTAAGTTTGATTGGATCGGGTCAAAACGATACCCAATCGGTATTGAGATAGAGGGTGTGATAATAATTTCGATCCGAATCATAACTTCTAACTTGCAAGCGAAAAATTAGTCTCGCCTAGGAAGATTGCTGAACAATATAGGGTTACTGAGATTTTAAGGAAAGAAAAAGCTTCGTAATGGTCAGTAAGTTATTATTGCTCGATTTTTGCAAAATATTTTACGGCATTGTAATTGTAATTATGTGTAGTATGTATACTTAATAGGATCATTTAGTACGTATAATTACCTTTGTAGTGTTTATTTTCGTGCGTATTTGAGAAATGAGCTTGAGTATTATGTAGAGAATTATGTAGATTGTTAGTTTGTGGTCAGAATTAATTTTGTCATTCGCTAACAGGTTACCTGGTAGTAAACTAGTGCATTTATTCATGTGATATGTTAGATTTTACACATGCTTGAATTATGAATTTGGAAAATGGTTGAAGTGCGTAAGATTAATTAATATGCATGTAAGGACATACCAGAGCATGGATATTTGAATATTTTTGTACTTTGTATGCGTTGTAATGTAATGAGTCTTATTGTTGTGATATTGTTTAGTATAATGGATTGGGATTACTTCCTGATGTGACGCAATTTAGTGATGTATGTATGAGAATTAGCTGATACCGTGCTTTTGTTACGACATTGATTTACCTTACAAGAACGTATGAGTATTTCGATGTGAATGAATGCGTGACCGAAGAAATTTAATAGCCGTTATCTGATGATAGGCTGGGTGTAGTCTGAGATGAGGGGGCTAAAGAAAATATTGTACCGTCCTTGTGTTTTCACATGAAGCTTTTGGGGGGTTCAGTAAAGTCCCGAGTCTCTAAGAGGGGAGACGGATGTAAGACTAGCACAGCAATCGGAGTCGACAAGTCTAGTCGGTGGAGATAGTCGAGGAGGAGGAGGAAGAAAAAGAGTCGAGGAGGAGAAAGTAGAGAAGGAGGAGGAGTATAGAGAAGTCGAGGATGAGAAGGAATTTGAAGAAAGTCTTGAGGAAGAGAAGGAATTAGAGGAATAGGATAGAAGAATACACAGATGAGTAGAATACAAGGACAGGTGGGAAGCTATCTCACACTACTAATCAAATGATGCAGTAGGCTGTCACAAGGTCGAGCGAAAGGAGAGTACATGGGAAATTGTAATCATTTGACTATTGAATTGTCATTAAATTGTCATTCGTTTAATTTCACTTTTTGTATTGTTATACATATTTGATTCAATTTATATTTGATTTAATTTAATTGTCTGTTTGTAAGTTTTAAATATTTATATTTTTAATTTCAATATATGTCAATGTAATGTAATTTTGTTTACTAGGAATTATATATTTTCGAGAAAATTCAGTTTGACCTAAAATCTTTGCATAAATACCTAATAACAGAAGCACTGTTTCTATTTCTGACTTAGTTCACGACCTTGATTCAGAAATCACTGAGACAAGTAAACGTTTTTCTTTTTTTTTTATATTTTATTCTCGGGGTAAAGTGATTGGTTTTTATCAAGGTCATACTGGGAGTACATAATTTTCTGTTGTAAACAGTCCTATTTCACAATTCTGGGTTTTCCGAAATTGAGCAGTAGTTAGATATTTTTAGTGATGTTTAGAGAGATATTTCTCAGTTTGCGCCTTTTTTTTAAACTGGAAAGTGTTTGCTTGCGACCAGTTTGAAATTGTAGTTTAATTTTTATTCAAATTATTTGGATTCTAAAAGATTAATTCCTTTTCCTGGAAATATTTGAGTGCTCACACAGAATTCTTGGACAAAACATTTATCTAAATTTTATTCGGAATATTATTGTGTGTGAATCAAGAAAGCAATGTAGACACAACGGCACGATACTCACTACACTATACGTCATCGCCTTCCATTTTGGATTTTTCGTTCGGACTCGAACTCAAATTTCATTACAACAGTTTCATTAATAGGACTTCTAAAATTTAATTCGTGGATTATTCTTGGATTATTTTTGGATTTGATTCCTAAAATCGTAAGTTCTCATTTTTTCATGTTTACAGTGTTTTCCAGGGAAATAAATTATTTGTTAAATTTTTCAAAGCTTGTTGTTTTCACTCTTTATTTTGTTGCTGTTTATTTGAGCATAAACACGTAACATAAGAGTATATTCAATAATTTAACCGTCGGCATTGCTGACTGGGGGCTCGGAGCTTTACATCTATCTTTCACTAATTTAACTTCAAGCAAAATCTAGCCAGGGTGGGACTTCTGTAATAATTGAAATAGAATATTGGCAGCACCCACCCCAACCATAACACCTACCACATTGGCGGCATAACAACTCGTCAAGTCAGAATGGGACTATTTTGATAATGAGATTCTAACTAGTATAATGAAATTCTTGTATTTAAAATATATCGTTATGGGGTGAAGTACCGATTTGTAACGTAATATGTACAAGTGAAGTGACCGTTTCTTCATACTGTGACTTTACA
This sequence comes from Sinohyriopsis cumingii, assembly GCA_028554795.2. Classification (NCBI taxonomy): domain Eukaryota; kingdom Metazoa; phylum Mollusca; class Bivalvia; order Unionida; family Unionidae; genus Sinohyriopsis; species Sinohyriopsis cumingii. The sequence continues at coordinate 66,208,680 of CM068830.1, forward strand.
ACCCAGTGCGGGACAGTGCAAGTACAGATTTTACACCTGAAACAAAGACGATGTGTTAGGATGTGCCTGCAGTGGAAACCAACTGTAAGATTCGAACCCGTGCATATTAGGTCGTGAGTCCAACATTCTAACCATTAAACCATTGCGGCTTCCTGTAACGGGAGTAACTACAACCACTGTTGATGTAGCGAGTATAATTACAGCGAATGACACAAACTTTTTGCGATTTCTTATCATCGCAAGTATTCTGCATGTACTACCTCCTCATTCTCTACTATCGCTAGCATATTATTTTTTTAAAAAAAGAAGACAGAATTATACGCGTTCCTAGAAGCCAAATAGAAGAGCATACATCTGTGCAAAAACCACCAGAAGAGGGAAATAGAAAGCAAACAAGAGGAGATGAAAACCATGAGTAGTGAACATAAATGAGGGGTGAAAATTGAACTGTGAGTATGCTACAATACATTTCTGTGGAAATTAAACACCAGAGAGAACGAAGCCACCTTTGCAGAACTAAAACAACTGAAAGAACTGTATGATGCTAACTAGGCGAAACCACTGAAAAGAAGATTTTCACAATCCAAAAATTCTGAACCTTCCACGACTACATCGTTTAAGACAGTTACACATGATTTTATAAAGTCCATGATTTTTCTTTTCCATCCCAACGGTTCTTTTCAGTCTCCAGCCAGATCTCTCAGAATAATTAAAAAGGAAAACAAAGCAGACGTGTGTGTGTGCGTGCGTCCGCTATGAATACTAAACCAAAAAATAAAGAGATGGATGCACTTCCGTTTTGGTAAATTGCGAGTAAGAACCACAACGAAATTTCAAAAAGTCACGATTGTCCATTCCTTTTTTCATTCTTCCCTAATCGTTTTATTTTCTACATTATTATGGACCATTCTGATTGATTTGCGTTACATTTCTTCGCTGGCATTGGTTTTTCTTCTGTTTCTGAAAGCTCTTCCCATTTTACTCCTTTTTTTACGTACTTGCGGCGGCAATGAAGACCAATGTCCATTTTCTCAGCATTGCCAACAGTGTATTTGCTTTTGTCTCTAGGCCTGCTTTCTCCTGTCTTTGAGGTTCTTTTTCTTTAAATCTATGGACACTCTGAAGTGCAGTGTCCTTTTCCAGATATAACAAATATCTTCACTTTTATTTCGAGAAACAAAGTAGCCTGGAGACTCTCCATAAGTCATTTTGTAGTTTCGAATAACTCTATGTAAATCTCTGACCTGAAATTATGTCTGTTGGGGCTCATCCATCTTCACAGATTGAAACCGGATGAATGTATTTTTGTGGAGTAGAGGGTACTTCATATATATAGAGAGAGGTCTTGCCAAGGCAATCACATTTCAATTATCAAACATCACAAAACTATAACGCCTTTGCAAGGAGACGCCAGACACAAAACAAGGACACTCGTCATGAAAGTTTGGTATAAGTTTACATAGCGATTATGAAGAGGACATGATCTTTCCCCATCCAGTACCATCCACAACCTCCCAAAGACCTGGCGATTATATATATCTACCAAGAAAGAAAGTCGTTCGATAGTTCCCGAAGACTAATTTCAATTCAACCAATCCACAAATTGGCTCATATAAATTTTAGAACCACCGCCTACACTTGCACAGTCAAATTTAAAGACTTCGCGGCTCTCTTGTCCCTGAAGAGACAGTAACTGATCTAAGAGTTTAAAATTTCCTGTTTGGACCGAAGCTAATACACCTGCGGAATTAATTTCTGCCATAATCTTGGATAAAACGCAACACATCCAATAATCTATGATGAGTTTGACATGTCCGATGGAAAAGTGACCTTTATACGTCTCAAGTTTCACCACCTTCAGGCAGCTGAAAATGTAGTTTTATCGGGAGATCACGAAGCGATGTGTCGTCAAGAGTAATAATGACCAAGATGAGATGTGCTTAGATCGCGCCATTGTCGTTGGTGTAGCTTATACAAAGAAAACTGAAACACCGGAGGGGAAATGATTATGTGCAAGTTTTGTCATTTTGTAAAACTCCAAACAACTGAGAGAAGAAGAAACCGCTTTGCAGCAAGAATTTCGAAAGAGACCTTGTGTGTAGTTTCTAAAATGCAGAAGCGTCAAGACGTACTATCCCCTGATTATACGTTGAAAATTTAGCCTCGAGTCATTAGTGGGGTTCTCCTGTATCGAAGACCACATTTTCCGCACTAAATAACTCCAACAACAGAAAAGAGCTTAAAGATTATTCAGTGAGTATCGTGCCTGTGGACAGCAGGTCATACCAATAACAGAGAACCTCACGTTTGTCCAGGAAAGACACGATACCCCATTATTGGTCAAGTTGGATCATCAGTATTGAATTCAGGGATATGACAACGAAGCCGAGGAATTAGTGAATGTGCAGGACAAGGAAAAGAAAGGGGACCATCTTGTCTATTGTTTTGATCATTTGACCTTGAAAGTTCTCAAAAGACAGTGAGTCACATTCCTAACTTTTGTGTGGCTCATTGCGTTTGCCACGACGTATTCGGGAGCCTTTATTTCACCACTGTCTAAATTCGAGAAGATGGGGTGGGGGGTTTGTTAAAAGACATTGTTGTGGCTCCCATACTCTTTCCGATTTGGCTCAGTGGGTTTTAGATACCACGGACGACACTTGAAACAAATAGGAGGTGTATCGGTACAGCAACTGTCATCAATACACCAAGCCATTGATCACAACTTCTCGTGACATGAGGGACAATTCCTTTCAAAACAGTTTCAAACAAGGAACTGAATTTCCACAAGTTGTCATTAATGGAACTAAACTCATTTTCAGGGAATTATATGAGTTAATGCATCTAACTGGAATTATCATTGACTAATGCTAAACCTATGGAAATTCTTCACTATGGCATCGAACGCGAATTTAACATGTTGATAGCATTATGACCTCTAACATGGCTTACATGGGAATAACAGTGTCTGGCGGCAATGGAAATTAAACATTACGCCGTTAATCCACATGTCTAAACCACATTTTAACTGACCAACACACAGTTGCAAACTATCCTTTACCCTCGCATTTACGATCCACCACGCCTTTTGGAGTGACCAGTACCACATATTTACACCCTGTTTTGAGTGAACAAGACCGTTTTATCTACTAATAAACACAGAATGGGATGTAAACAAAAGGGTACAATATACAAGTTAAATCCCTGATAAAAAATAAACAAAAATAATAACCTAGACCCCCATAACTTTACTATTATCCCCTTGTAAACAAAGTCAAAACCTCATCTCCAATTCTAAAAATAATATCATACATGGAAGGGAAGAAACGAAACGGTAGAAATTAGAGGTGCGCCGTATTTACATTACACTAACTTGCCGGCATATCGTTGCCGGTGATACGTACCGCCGTACTTTTACAATGTACGGGTGTCTCCATAGTTTCCGTCCTTAAGGAAATGTACGGAAATTCCCTAGGAATACTGCTACTACTTTATCGATATTAACAGCGTGTTTTCATCCTTCATGACAGTGAAGTTTTTATAAATTATCATTTGTTTAGCAAAACGGTTGTATCTGTCACATATTATTGGTGAATGTCACTAATATAATTATGTCTATCATCTTTTAATGACATGTTTGACACGTGTCACGGCGTATGCTAAAGCGGTGGCTAAACGAAACGTTATGAAACATATTCAAGCAAAATTCAACTTTTGGATTATTTTTTAGAAAAAGTAATGTTTTCATGTTTAGTTATTTACTCGCGTAAATGAATTTGTTAAGTATATGTATTCCTTCGTAAGACTGCGAATCGTCCTATGATTTTCAGAAGCGCACTTGTTTTCCGTCTGAACTTTGCGTAAATATCTTCCCGTTTGTTCCGTAAGTGTTTCAGGTCTACTTAGCGTCTCTAATGAATATCTTGTCCAGTGTTGGCATCCCACTCAAAGTTTCCCTGCCTATTATATCGATGGTGTAACACTTCCTATTTGTATTAATACACTCTCAAATGTCAGCACGATGTATCAGCTATAGTGTAAGCTTAATTATCTCACATTAGTTAATTACAGCTTTTAGATTACAACTTGTGCAACAATAACATACACAGCAAATTCATCTGCTATAATACTGGCCATTTAAGTTTCACGCGGGAGGGGGACTGTGACTTCATTTTGAGGTGAACTATTTTCTTTTCCTTTGTCTCAAGATAATAACTTTTTCCCCAAATAATATCAAGGATATAAAATATGGTGTTACTTTGCTATAAATCAGAACAAGGCATATTTTCATCTATTGACAGACGGAAACGAAACAAAAAAGTGTCATGTCCCTGCCCCAGAACATTTAAATCGCTGGTCCGTAATAAAATGCGTCTGTCATATGTATCGCGGCAAGTTCAGTTATTCATGCTACACTGCTCTAATAAATATATACACACAGTGGAAGGAAAAAATACAAGGACATATACATACACTAGCCTACTTTTACCATCCAAACACAAACATACCTTTGCACTATCATGCATGGAGTGTAGAAAGAGAAAAGCGCAGGATACACTCTTCTATAAACATCCAACAGAATGGAGAGAAGAACAAACACACACTGAAGGATAGGAATTAACTTACTTTTACAGTCCATGCGTAGACATATCCACTGTTGTAAAAACCCTATATGGAGCCACGTGGGGTCTGTTTTTAAATTTCTCACTAAAACGAGACTACATATTGCAGCGCCTGTGCTGTATGCGACTGATCTGGGGTCTCCAGTTTGTTACAAATTAAACTTGTGTACCCTAGATTTAGAACATTGTCAGACTTCTCCCAAGGTCAGTTCAATTTATACCAATGTGTTGTTGTTTTCAAGATGGATAGAAATATGAGCTACTGAGACTACAATTCAAGTTAGCAGTTTTAAACGAGGTCCGAATTTTGTGTGAAGCGAAGATTTCATTTAAATTTGTGACAATTTCTGTTAAGGTTTTGAAAATTTCAGAACAAAGTAGTTGAAGTTACACATGGTACATCGAGTATTTTGTATTTGTTAAGAAATAACAAATTGTCTGTACAAATACAGAGCGACTCCAGTCCTACGGAAAGAAATGTAACTTTTGCCGTCGTAGTGAGAGTACATTAACCTTTACATGCATATACATATGGTCAGTTCAGTTTATTACACATAGATCATATGAGAGAGAGAGAGAGAGAGAGAGAGAGAGAGAATTTTATGTTAGTGCTTGGAAACAGCCAAACACAAAGTTCTTGGAAGCGGTGCATTATAAATAAAGTGTACTTGTTAAGAAAATGTTTTAACTATCACTAAAACTACACAAACGGTCCTCTTTAAAAAGATATGTAACCCAAGTGATTGCCTAATTTATTAAGAACCATTTTCGCTCTATTATAAAGTGTGTGTGTTTTCATACTACTAAACAAATGAAGACAAACAGATACTAAGGTTTTTAGTATAGCTTCATGAAACAGAACCACGTCGAATGTTAAAATACAAAATCCACACGATATTTCAAATAATCGAGAGAGATTGGTTTTAATCGACGAGTAAATATGCATGTCTATATTAGTATATGTTTGTATATGTGAGTATGCAACTGTACCCTATTCACTTCTTTCACTCTGTGTATGATAGTGTAAAATGATATAGTATGAAGAAAATCAACACGTCGAGCTTCCGCGATTATCCACTACTATGATCCCAGTCGTGTGCGAATAGATCAACATGACGCTTTGTGTGCCTGGCATCAAACCTACTCTTCAAACCTTTCTGACTTTCAGAAAGAAGTGCCAAAGTATTGTCGGTCTAATATCAGCATTCTGTTACAATGTTGTGGAAAAGTTTGGTTATTCCTTGAGCACGGAGGTATCGATCCCTTGAAGGAAAACTTCTACCATTGCCAAATCACCGACCACCGACGAACTTGTACCAACCCTTGTTGCCTCATCATTGCTACTAAAACGTATGTTTTCATTATATTATACGCGTGATAAAACATCTAATCAACACCATCCTTGTCGCCACGATGTCCAAGAATGCGCCTTGACAGGAATGTGGATGAGAGTCGAATTGTTTCATACTCTCGATCGTGAATACCAACTGTTAAAAGTTGACGAAATTTGGCACTTTCCTACCACAGAAAATACCATGGGACCGTAGACGATAACTCCAGTCAATGTATTTTTAAGGCCATGTCGACGAGTTTCTGAAATTGAAACAAGAAGCAAGCAGCTATCCTTCCTCATGTCATACTCCATAAGAAAAAAGATCAACTTAAACAGTGCTACTGATATACTTGGAGCACGAAGAACAGACCAAACTCATGTCGAGTTATTTGTGAGGAAAACTAGCCAACATAGGACGTTACCTGAGACGGAATACACTGTGGACCCACATCATTGCTCTCAGCCTATAGACAGTAAAGGAGAACGTATCAGACTCGCGAAAGCATGCGAAGATTTGATATTACGAAGAGGCAATGAAGTTGGTTCTCAAGATGAGTTTGCCAATGTCATCATTGCTGCTTGTATGACTTCCAGTGTTCGTTTAAAAATGTTTTCGGTGTTGGAACCTTTTGGAGACCACGCCCGTTACTCTGAGACTGATAGCTGCATATACAACAATCGTCCTGAAGGATATCATCCTCACTTTGAAGACGAATGCTTATCAGCATGAACATTCTGGGGACTAACGTGAGTTTTAACTATGGTGGACCTAAACATTGTCATTACCTTTACAAAGATAAGAAAGGACGACTTCATACCAAATGTATAGTTACAGGACTGACCCTTAACTGTCATTCCAGTTATTAAAAGGTAAACGCTTATGTATTGAAAGAAGCCTTAAAGTCAAGACAATCAAGACTGTCTTGTCAAAATGGTTGACCATTACAAAATTATTCGTTTGTTAGATCATAGTTTGGTTTGTTTGTTGTTTTTTTACCCTTGGAGAAAGTGCACCTGAGTCGACAAAAAACGAGCGTGACTTCCCAATCACAACATGGTACCACGTTGCTACGGCTTTTAAGCACAAGTAAGTTCAGAAAGAAAACAAAACATTATTTTATGAAAAGATGCTCACGGAGAAAGAGGAATTCCAAAAGAAACCATGGAATGGTCCAATCGATTCAAAGTTAATAGAAGATGAATGTGACAAGAGTAATGCTATACCTTGCAAAGAAAACAATAAAGACATAATCTGTGTTATGTATATCTATGTTGTTTGTAACTTTTGCTACATGATTGCGTCTATATTGTGTGTAATATTTGTTCATGAAAGTAAATTGTAAAGATAATCTATAGTCAAGGTATTTGGTAGCTAAATTTTCTAAATAATGATAATAATAATAATAATGATAATAATAATAAAACATGCTGACAACTTTGGGTTAATGTCTCATTGGCTGGTGGGGTCATGTAGTTTCTTAGAAGAATTAAGCTATTTCCATTGGATGGGTTAGGTCAGATGGGTTCTTTTACGATATGGAATATTTGCAAAACGCGGCGTAGGTATTAGTAGCAAAGTGAGTTTTCACCCCTTATCCGAATAAATAAGTGCATGAAGCGTAATAGTGTTAGTCAGTTTTACATTTTCTTACGTTTTTGTTGTAGCATCAGTCTTTAGACTATTTAATGTTGTGTTTAGATATTATTTGAGAGGAAACATTTGTTTAGATTATTCATTGCAGCTGCAATGTGCGCATTGGACTGAAATATTATTCTGGGACAATTGTGAATTATTCAAAGGAGTTCTGAACAATGTCATTTTGATACATCAAGACTGTTGGCAGACAAATGCATTCGAGGATCTCACATTGGTTCGGAACAGTCGATTCTTTTGGACTTGAATGGAACGTTTTAGGATTATTTTATTCATAATACTGTGAGTTCCTTATACATTTTTATTTTATATATTTGGTAAGTAAAATTGTTGTTAAATTTTACAAAAATGTTTTGGTTTTGCTCTTTTTGCTACTTACTTTATAACCAGAGTCGTCACAGTATGGCACAGGTTCATTCCCCAAAGTTAAATTAAGCCGAGTGTGATGCTGCACCTTGCGACAAGAGTGATGTCATACCCTGTAACGTTCGCGATGCAGCACGACCTCGCCTTTACATATCAAAAAGATGCCCATGCTGTGCACATCCAAACATGTCATCGATGTACTGACAGGTTATTCTTTATACTACAAGCCCAAGTGGGAGAACAGAATAGCAAAAACATACAACAACAACAACAACAACAACATTTGGTGCCTTTTTCTGTATACTTAATTAATAGGATCGTTTAGTACGTATAATTACCTTTGTAGTGTTTAATTTACGTGCGTATTTGAGAAATGAGACTGAGTAATATGTAGAGAATTATCTAGATTGTTAGCTTTCGTAGTAAATTAGTGCATTTATTCATGTCATATGTTAGATTTTACACATGCTTGAATTGTGAATTTGGAAAATGGTTGAAGTGTGTACGATTAGTTAATATGGATGTTTGGATATATCAGAGCATGGATATTTGAATATTTGTGTACATTGTATATGTTGTAATGTAAAGAAATGCGTCTGATTGTTGTGATATTGTTTAGCATAATGGGATTAGGAATTTTTCCTGATGTGACGCAATTTATTGATGTATGTATGAGAAGTAACTGATACCGTGCGTTGATTCCGACGTTGTTATACCATGCAAGAACGTACGCGTATTTCGATGTGAATGAATTCGTGACCGAATAAGATTAATAGCCGTTATCTGATGATAGGCTCGGTGTAGTCTGAGATGAGAGGGCTAAGGAAAGTATTGTACCGTCCTTGTGTTTTCACAGGAAGCTGGGGGGGGGGGGGCATAACTTCCAGTTCAGTTAAGTCCCGAGTCTCTAAGAGTGGAGACGGAAGTGAGACTAGCAGAGCAGTCGGAGTCGACAAGTTTAGTCGGTGGAGAGAGTCGATGATGAGGAGGAAAAGAAGCTGAGGAGGAGAAAGTGGAAAAAGAGAAGGGGTATAGAGAAGTCGAGGAGGAGAAGAAATTTGGAGAAAGTCGGAAGGAAGAGGAGAAGGAATTAGAGGAATAGGAGAGAAGAATTAACAGATGAGTAGAATACAAGGACAGGTGGAAAGCTATCTCACACTACGAATTAAATAATGCAATATGCTATCACAGGGTTGAGCGGAAGGATAGTACTTGGGAAATGTTAATCATTTGACTATTTAATTGTCATTAATCTATTATTCTTTGAATTTCACTCTTTTTGTATATTCAATCATTTAACCGTCGGCATTGCTGACTAAGGGCTCGGAGCTTTACATCTATATTTCACTAATTTAACTTCCAACCAAAATCGAGCCTGGGTGGGACTTATATAATAATTTAAATGGTATATTGGGAGCACCCCACCCCAACCATAACACCTATAACATTGACGGTATAACAACCCGTTACGTCACAGTTTTCATGACAAGAGACACTGATGTTGTTTTTATCTTGTAAACAAATAATACATAGTTAATATTTCCCTAGAAGTGTAGGTTAAATATTTGGATTATTATCTTAGTCTGAGTCAAGAACATGATGTTGACCACATTCTTTATTATAATTTTAGAAACAGGTTTTATTTATTTACAACTTACTTAGAAATAAACTTGGGACATACATCCGTGTTCTTTTTTTTGTGTCTTTTTATATAATCTTGTTTACTTGAAGAAGAAAAAAATTCCTGCGAAAACATCTGAAGCGGAAATCACTTGTATTGTTGTGCTCATTATTTTATTTGGGTTGAATTATTTATTCAAATTATTATTCACTGGAAGTACAAAGTGCTCTTCAATAATATTCCTGGACACAAACATCATCTTAGGATTTTAGTGAATTCAGACAAGGACATATTGGATTATAATGTGATTCATCAAAATGCTTTTGACGCCTCTCCACGTCGCATGCTACTAAAGACACATTCAGTGTTTGAACTTATTTCGTAAACCAATGGAATTTAATTAGAACTGTTTTCATCAGGATTGGTGGCGGAACATTTTGGACTATTTTGGATTCAATTCGCGATAATGCACGTTAATTTTTAAATTTTCACTTCGTACCTTAGGGAAATACATTATTTGTTGAATTTTACAAAGCTTGTTGGTTTTCGCTATTTCTATTATTAGTTTAAGACCATAGAGTTGTAATAAATGTGCTGTGATTAGTGTTGATTAAGACTTCTGTACTCATGGGCAAAGAAGAAGTTGTATTTTATTTGCCTTTCATACTTACTATCAAACGCATATAGCTAGTTGTATACATGGAGATTAATCACTAGAAGTCGTCATACGTAACCACAAACATATGTGAATAGTTAGATAGATGGAGACTGATCGCTACTAGTCATCATACTTACCAACAAACTTTCGTAGCTAGTTGGATACATGGAGACTGATCACTAGAAGTCTTCATACCAACAAACGTACGTAGCTAGTTGGATACATGGAGACTGATCACTAGAAGTCGTCATACCAACAAACGTGTGTGACTAGTTGGACGCATGGAGATAGATTACAAAAAAGTCTTTATACTTACCAAAAAAAAAATACGTGGCTAGTTGGATATATGGAGACTGATCACTAAATAGTCTTAGAATTGAAAATATGAAATGGCTGACTATGTGCAATACACGTGTGGCTGATTGTAAGAAAGAAACAAAACATGAACATTTTTTAAATTTAGTATCTCTGTTATAATATGAAAAAATAAATATATAAATTGTATATTGATCGTCTCATAAGTGAGAGTTATGGCTTCATTTTCCATTCTCAAAATGATTGATGAAAGATCACAACGTCGAAGTTGAAAGGCACTATATCTTCGCCATCCCTTTAAAATGTTGATCTTTTTAACAAGTGATTCATTCAAAAAAGAATTGCCCAAATGCGTGATCAAACACAACCGGCTTTTATTCAATCGTCCTGCACAATGTAAAGTGTTTTTACACAGAATGGAAAAAGTCTTACATGTTACTAAAATTTCAAGGAGAATCCATTTTGTTTCTAGAGATGATTCCTCGCGAAGACGATAAGTTCGTGCCTGATTTTGGTCAAAGTGTCTCGTCATCTTCGATTCTATGAAAAGACGAAAAATAAGTGAAACTTTGGTGTACACGAAAAGTCCATCATTGTAACACCTTTTTTACTTACATTACTAAAAATTTATTTCAACAAACAGTATCGTATGATTGTTTAGAGTCAGACGACAAATCTCAAATTCAAATCTAGGCTAAACGTCCAGGAACACCGTGGTCGAATTTTACTTTGTGAGAGGTCAAGCTCAAAGACGTGTTACGATTGTGTACTTTGACAGAAAGTCAGTTGTTACAAGGAATTATGCACATTCTTCATCAAGCACGTTTTTCCTTAGAAATACAAAAGTAGCTTCGACGACGTTGGTCAATTCAAGAATGGGTAATCAAATGAAGTTGATTTCTAGGAGGTGGGATTATTAGTTCGCTTCTACAACGGGATGCGGTCAATGCTAAACCATGCCCAATAACCCAAATTCAAGAGACAGACAAACAAGAAGAAGAGAGTGGCAGTGAGCTCACACTCAGCATCGCCTCAACAAAGAAGACAAAGAAAACTTAAAAATTAAGCTGTTTTAAGAAAGAGAGTGTGTGGGGCTCGAATGCGCAGTTACTCATGACAACCTCGATCTGTGGCTACCTCCTCTTCCTCTTGTCTTCCTCTTTCCCCTTCCTAATGATGATAACAGCCTGATTTAATAAAAATGTTTCTCCACCTCATGAAAAAATAGAAACTCATCTCCAAATGGACTTGTACTTCTTCTATCTGAGTCTTCTTCAGCTGATGAAGAAGGTGGCATCCCCATAAGAAAAAAGTGCAAGACATAACAGGAATGTTACAAAGTTTACCGGATTGGATTTGCCCAAAAAAGAACTGGCACGATTTAGTCCATTAAGAACACGACATCGCTCAGGGTTACCCAAAGTCGAGTTTGTACGACAACCTGACAATCACAAGAGATTAATTCCAGTATAAAAGAAAATGTTTTTGGACAAGGATCACTTTAGTTTGTCTTAATAATATCACTTCCTCTCAAGGTCCACATGATCGTCTACATCCGAGATGTCGCCACAAAAAGTAAAACATGTTATTCCTCGTTGTTTAGATAAACACTGGGATGCGTTGTCAGCACTTAGGAAACTTAATGCCTTGATGCAAAAACAGATCATTTAAAAAGCGCTTACAGAAAAATCGTAGATACTGTCTGTGAATGTTGTTTGAATACATTGAAAGGAATAGTTCTCTTGACCAAAATACAAAAACAGTGATTGCGATGATATTGTCACGTTCTTCGACAAACAGTGAAAAATAAAATTCCAGTCGGTCAAAAGAAAAATTGCTTATTCATCAAATAGGTTTGCTTCCCATGCAGATGGGTCCATTGTTCGATTGCTAGGTTCAATTCCTGGAACTCTTTTAGGAGATATGTGAGGTGATTATAAAAGAGACCGAACATTCTGGGAGGACATCACACCTGTACACTTAGATCTTATGGATGGACTAAAATTAACTTTAATACCAAACAGACGATGGATGGAATGCCACCGTTGGTATGAACAATGGATGCCTATTTACACCCGAATCCTAATTTACAGAGATGTCACTCTTACAACAAGAGTTACAATCATTGATGGATAGCACAGTTTGTTAGAAACTGAAAAATAACAAACCTCTTCATTGTTTCACCAAAAGGAATTAGACACGACAACCGAACCATTATCAGAGGTTTCAAGAATGTCACGAAAACCGAAGAACGAAAATCAGCAGTTGCAGGAGCTCCGAAGATGATGACATACATGTACACTGCCAAGAGAATAGAATAGAAAAAGAAAAAGAATTATAAGAATTTCAACCCCCCACCTTCCATCATAAAGTCAATGTGGTAGCACTGTTGACGCCATCCATTAATCAGAGTCGAGAAGAAATCAACGCCTGGGTCCAAAAGATGTCAATACATTCTTCAGCAGAAGAAAAAAAAAATGGAAGTGAAAATGAGATCAAGAAGAATGTGCCAAAAGAACCGATGTGGAAACTTCATGGCCTACTCCAATTGCTCATTAGACACATCATGCATCACAGTCCAAAATACCAAAATACCACACGACCCTAACAGCATTATACATTCGGTGATTTATCCAGCAGCAAAGACATTGACAAACTACATTTTCAAGCATTTACTGCAATCCCGCACTCGCAGCTGGCTAAGGAGAAATTTAAAAACTGGTACTGTGTAGCCAAAACAAAACCAAAGGTCTACGGTTACAAAAACAATCGATGTACACAACATGAAAGCCACTGGACGAAAATTTCAAAGCCGTGAAACTAAAAATGCAGGAGTCAATTATCAGTGATCTGACTTAGCAGATGTCTCTCATTTAGCTTCGTACAATTGATGTTAAAATTATTTGTTTTGTATAACTGATGTATTTTTCAGAATCGGATTGGGTGTTTACTTTGACATCTAAGATAGTTCAGAGTTAGTACGAGTTCTTAAAATCGCCTTGACATAAAGTGGTAGATATCCTGTGATGGATAAAGGTCAAAGTTCCTGATTTTCTTAAGAATCATTTCAAACATATTTAAACTCCTCACACTTATTTTTCACTACTGAAAATCCTAAAACTAAAGCAAGTGTCATGGATCATTTTCAAAGGACTTTGAAAGAACTTATGTGTAAATATTTTACATATCAATATGCACTCAAATACACTGACATGTAACCACGCATGGTCAAAGCTTACAATCACACCATCACAGTATCTGCTGTGCTCCAGAAGAAAGGACGCCTAAAACGAAGAGTAATAGATTGTTTGGAACGTAAGAGACAAGAAAAAGAAAGAAACACGCAGATTGGGGTTCCACTGAAAACACAAAACACTTTTAGGAATGGCTATTTACCGAACTGTTTCCTGTCCAGTACAAGTGTATGGACGTGACCCACTTGTCTAGACATTGGAAGATATGAACCAAGTGTTAGAAGGAACTTTACACTTGCCCGAGTTAAAACGAGCGACCTAGAAAGATCACGAAGTCTGTGATATCAAATGCCTTATTGATCAAAGAACATATGGGGGGGGGGGGAGGATATTCAGTTAGTCAAAGTCTGTGGGAAAGGATATCTCCCCGCTCCCCTCACGTTTTCAATTATTTGGTGGCGACTTGACAAGTCATTAATTTTAAAAGAATTGGAAGTCACAAACGTGACATTAAACACTGCTTCTCCTTCTTTGAGTTCACCCCTCAATGAACTCCAAAAACAATGTCAACAACAACAGTGTATGTCGTGAATAACATGAAACTAAAAATCAAATCATTTTTTCCGTCACATCGTTGTGGTCTACTGCATAATTAGAGCAGCGATTAGAAACTTGAGTTTGCATAAAAGAAATAAACAACTGACAACTATGGATGATTGTTCAGTAGTTTTATTGACTATCTTTTTCCGGTTCACTTCTCAATATATACAGACAGCAGCATAAATGGTAGCCATGCTAACTCCAGTCTCAGCAACCCTTTGGAATATCATCCTCTGACATCAAGTGACTCCTTGTAGACATGAACCATTAAATTATGAACAATCAATTTGAACAAACATTACCTTGTGAGAGTTCTATATATGTGTTTCCCAACAATAAATTATATTGTTTCACAGTCAAATTATATCAGTTCACACAAATGGACCAAGATGTTCATTGGAATGTGGTTTCGGTACAAATCATTCATCCACTCAAGTTTGGAATATTATCGAGTATCAAACAATTCATTCGTAGAAATACTCAAGGAACAAGTCCTAGTAAACTTGGACCAAAATAGCCCTGTCTTTCATTAAACAATAAAACCCAGGCCACATAATCCCCGGGTGAATAATCTATAACCAGATAATTCCTTCAAGCTGTTATTTTACTGCTTGGTACATTGAGTCTAAATGATTTCAGCTCTTTTCAGCGACCAGTTTGCTAAAGAAAACTCAATAAAGTGTGCTGATTTACTATCATCAATCATTCTCATTGTTTCAAATTGCATTTTTCCAATCGTAAAACGCATTTTTTAAAATCACCTGTTCTCCTATTCTGTTTCCTCTTCTGGATAGATACAGATCTCACTCCAAGCAAAGACAACAATAACAACAACCGATTCTTCAATTTAAAAAAAATTTAATTCCTGATCGAATTGAATGAAGAATTTTAAAAAATGACTTTTGTGTACTCTGATGTCTTCGAGTACAACATAGTGGGAAACACTGCCACTTGGTTGCTGAGAGTCTTTCTTTTTAAAGTGGATTCTGGCATTGCTTCTTACCATGAAGGCAGGAAACGTGTATCACAAGCAATGAGAATTTTTGCATTCTCATTTCTTATTGACAGTAAATCGTATTTTGACAGTGTACATATTAGTAAAAAGGAGATCTTGGATAAAATAATATACTCTCTGAAGGAAAAGCTACAGTGAAACTAGATTTTCGAAACTGATTTGCAACTCAGTATCACTAATGTATCCCGTGTACCGCGTAGTAGCTCAAAAACGAGAACGTGTAGTGGGATATGTGTTGAAATCGGCCTTTCATGCGGTAAAATAAACCAAAAATTACATCAATCTGAGGAAATGATACTTGTATCTGGCTGTCAGAGTTCTCAAAATGGATAATACCAACCCATATGTGGTACCAGAGTGTCTCCCATCAACAATTTCATGTATTCATCATCCTGCGAGAAGGACTTGAACGTGAACAACAAGGAGCAGCATAGCCACGTTACTGACCTTACCTCTAACCTCATGACTTATGGAAAAGAGCCCAACGAACACCTTGATGCCTCTGTGGTGTGGAAACCCCAAAACCTGGGTGTTTTCATTGACACACACTTGACAGAAGCTGAAGACTCTCATCATCTAGGTTTAGAAACATTTGTCAAGAAAACCAAAGGAGGACAAATAATGGATCGTGTACAATGGGACAAGTAGTTGCAAGACAAGTATTCAGTAAATGGAGTGGATGCACACCTGAGCCTAAATCAAAG
This sequence comes from Sinohyriopsis cumingii, assembly GCA_028554795.2. Lineage (NCBI taxonomy): Eukaryota > Metazoa > Mollusca > Bivalvia > Unionida > Unionidae > Sinohyriopsis > Sinohyriopsis cumingii. The sequence goes on from CM068830.1 coordinate 66,224,762, forward strand.
TAGTATCATGTTCCATTTGGTGGTTGGTGTTAACAAGTACAAAACTAATATCGAAGAAGAAAGACTCTATGTATGATGTGTGGATGTCTTACTCAGAATATGAAATGACATCAGTCAAGCTCTGTCCGAACTATAATCAAGTATCCCCTTTGATGGGTCGAAATGAAAACCTTCACCATTGCCTCTGGACTTGGATCCATGATTAAAGATCAAGTCTTCTATGGTCACCTGCCTAAATGTTTGTTTATTTACACCATCAGGAGTGCTGCCTCGATGGAACTACTAACCAAAACTCTTTCAAGTTCCAACACTTCAATGGAAACGAGCAATAACTAATGTTTCCAATAAAAACGACAATTTAGCGGGAGAAGTTAAAAATAAACATGAACTCATATGGGATTCGAATTGGATACCTTGTACATATTTGCTCTTTTTGTCTATTACTTTAGCTCTGAACACAATTTGGTGAGGAAAATCCAAGATATTATTATCATCATAACAGCAAGATAAATCTGGTCTTCTCTCTCTCAGGAACAATTTTTATTATTTTGTAAATTGGATTCTGAAGGTAATATGTAGCAGATATATTGGTTTCTGCATTCTGAACTCCTTGACTGAGCCAGCAATTAATGCTTCCAAGGGAATACATGGAGTTCCACTGAATCAGAGTTCAAGGACGGAATGAATGCAGATAGGAATCAATTGGATTTAAATTATACAAAAGGAAAGGTTGTGAGTTTGTCTAATTATAAAGTCTTCGAGCATCATGTTCTCTGATGGATATACAAAGAAAGTATTCATAGATTTCATTGAAACTTACTAAGCAAAAACTTAATCAAAGCTGTTGAAAAGTTGGCCAGTTCATGGATGATAAAATATCACTGGTAGAACTAGTGTGATGGTATTAATATTTAACACATGGTGCAGCTGTGATATTGTTTCGAATGCTTATCCGATCTGAAGTCTGATTGGTTGGTGAATCCTGAGCATTTGGATGAATGTCCTACATGCAGTGGTAGATTGTGAAAGACATCAAGTGTATTTTATTGAATTACTTTATGGATCATTCATCTGGGACACTGTAAGCCAGTAATCTTCCCACTTTGAGGATGCAAGTAGGTTTTCTTGTAAACCTCAGGTGCTTAATTGTATAATAAATAAGGTTATCATCAGCAAACCTGATTGTACTGTATTTAGGTAATATTAAAAATCATTGATGTGCACGAAAACAAAACTTTGCCCAATACTAATCCTTAAAGTCAAACAAATTCCTATGGTATGCATATTTAATATTATACTTTAGACGCATTTGCTCATCTTTTATTCTCAGATTATTTGTCAGGAATTTGCTGAGTTTTCTTTCACTGCAGCAGAACAATTTTTTTATTAAACGCTATGCCATGAACTTACCATCTATACTCACTTTCAAGGTGAGTCCAACTGCACACACCCAGACCTGCCATTGCATAATCTGTCTGTTAGTTGTAATCAGCAGAACAAACAACACAAACTATGATCTGCATGCATAGTATGCTACAGCGAATCGGGATCTATGTTGTTTGCAGTTGGACTAGACTTATAAGCGTTTGTACATGGTACAAATTAATGGAGGTTTTATTATTTTGAAAAGCCACATCAGCCTTGCTGTTAGCAAAAGCAGTGAAGTGTTGCATATATTAAGGTGACATGATAAGCTTTGTTTAATAATTTCACATTCATTACCTTTGATCTTGTACCCAATGTTGAAGAGTGCCTTGTACCCAAAGTTGAAGAGTGCCTCGTACCCAATGTTGAAGAGTGCCTTGTACCCAATGTTGAAGAGTGCTTTGTACCCAATGTTGAAGAGTGCCTTGTACCCAATGTTGACGAGTGCCTTGTACCCAGTGTTGAAGAGTGCTTTGTACCCAATGTTGAAGAGTGCCTTGTACTCAATGTTGAAGAGTGCCTTGTACCCAATGTTGATGAGTACCTTGTACCCAGTGTTAAAGAGTACCTTGTACCCAGTGTTGAAGAGTGCCTTGTACCAAATGTTGAAGAGTACCTTGTACCCAATATTGAAGAGTGGCTTTTAAACAAACTCATGCAATCAGGACATTTTTTTACTAGTTTCTGGAGCAAAAACAATACCCTGTGGAAGTGGTAATGAGAAAAAGCTTAATACAATATCACATTTTATTTTGTGTGGGGTATCACTGCTATTTGTTTCATAAAACAGTACATGGTGTGTTCTTCACATAGTCATGTATACACATTTTAGAGTCTTTACTTCTGTATTCATTCTGATAACCAATTATCCATAATTTTATCAATATCATTTTTGGTATCTGTTATGTATATTTAATTTGTATTGTCAGTTTTTCTCTCCATCATTATGTGTTATGTTTAATTGGATCAAGTACAAAACCTTGTCCAAAATCAAGTTCACTGTGTTCCTGACTAGGAACATAGATGTTATTTTTATTTTATAAAGAAATAATACATTCTTAATATTTTTCTATGAGTGTGGGTTAAATATTAGGACCATTATCAACAGAAGTAAACATGTTTTTGGGTCTGGGTCTATGATATTAGAATTCCTGCATAAAATCACCTAACCTGCCTGATGTTTACTACATTCTATATTATAATTTTAGTAACAAATTTTGTTTTATTGACAGAATGTTATAGAATGGAAAACTGCACTAAGCAGACATAGTATTTTGAGAAAATGTTAATTGTGACCCAGGTCAAGTAGAAGTTTTATAATCTTATTTACTTAGAAGCATTTCTATTGTTGTGTTCCTATTTTTATTTGGGTGGAATTATTTAAATTATGATTCACTTTAAATACAAATAGGTTTCCTATTCATTAATATTCTTGGACAGAGACATTACCTTGAAATTGCTGTGATATTTGAAAAGGATATCTTAATTATTTTATAGTGATTCATCAAAAGACTGTTGGCAGGTCTCCACGTCACAGGCCACTACAGGCACATCAACACATTCAGTGTCAGATCTTATTTTGAACACCTCTGGAATTTAATTAGAATTTTATTCATTAGGACTGGTACTTTTTGCACTATATCGGATTTAATTTGCAATACTATGTTTTTCAAAATTCTGACTTTGTATTACAGGGAAATAAACTGTTTGTTGAATTTTACAAAACGTTTTGCTTTTTGCTCTTTTCTATTATTCGGTGTAAGACCATAGAGTCATTATAATATCAGCGAATCAGAAGCCAATTTTCCTTCATTTGAAGATATGATTTACAATGCACTTTTCCCTCAAGCTTAATTAACTTAAACGATAAATACCTCTGCTGAATCAATGCTGATTATTTTTGTGGATACAAGTGTGCCACACAGAATAATATAAAATTAATTTCCCTGAGCCTATGATATTGATTTCCCTGAGCTTATGGCATTGATTTAAACAAAATGATATTGATTTCAACAATCTTATGATACTGATTTCATCATGCTGATGACATTGGTTTCAACAAACTTATGATATTCATTTCCCTGAGCTTATAATATTGATTTCAACAAGTTGATGATATTGATTTCAACAAACGTAAGATATTGATTTCAATAAACTTATGATATTGACTTTAACAAACTTATGATATTGATTTCAACAACACTTATGATGCTGATTTCCCTGAGCTTATGTTATTGATTTCCCTGAGCTTATGACATTGATTTCCCTGAGCTTATAATATTCATTTCTACAAGCTTATAATAGATTTCAACAAGCTTATGATATTGATTTCATCAAGCTTATGATATTGATTTCAACAAGCTTATGATATTGATTTCAACAAGCTTGTGATATTTATTTCATCAAGCTTATGATATTGATTTCAACAAGCTTGTGATATTTATTTCATCAAGCATATGATATTGATTTCAACAAGTTTATGATATTGATTTCCCTGAGCTTATGATATTGATTTCAACAAGCTTATAATACTGATTTCAACAAATTTATGATATTGATTTCAATAAACTTATGATATTGATTTCGAATAATCTTATGATATTGATTTCAACAAGCTTATGATATTAATTTTAACAAACTTATGATATTGATGATTTTAACAAGCTTATGATGTTGATTTCAACAAGATTATGATATTGACATCAACAAGATTATGATATTAATTTCAACAAGACTATGATATTGATTTCAACAAGATTATGATATTAATTTCAACAAGCTTATGATATTGATTCCAAAAAGCTTATGATATTGATTTCAACAAAATTGTGATAATGATTTCAACATGCTTATGATATTGATTTCAACAAGCTTATGATACTGATTTCAACAAGCTTATGATATTCATTTCAACACGCTTATGACATTCATTTCAACAAGCTTATGATATTGATTTCAACAAACTTATGATACTGATTTCAACAACCTTATGATTTTGATCTCAACAAACTTATATTGATTTCGACAAGTGTATGATATTGATTTCAACAAGCTTATGATATTGATTTCAACAAGCTTATGATTTTGATTTCAACAAGCTTATGATTTTGATTTCAACAAGCTTATATTGATTTCGACAATCGTGTGATATTGATTTCAACAAGCTTATGATATTGATTTGAACAAACTTAATGATATTGATTTGAACAAGCTTATGATATTGATTTCAATAAGCTTATGATATTGATTTCAACAAGCTTATCATATTGATTTCAACAAACTTATGATACTGATTTCAATAAGCTTATGATATTGATTTCAACAAGCTTATAATATTGATTTCCCTGAGCTTATGATACTGATTTCAATAAGCTTATGATATTAATTTCACTGAGCTTATGATATTGATTTCAACAAGATTATCATATTGATTTCAACAAGTTTATGATATTGATTTCAACAAACTTATGATATTGATTTCAACAAACTTAAGATAATGACTTCAACAAGCTTAAGATATGGATTTCAACAAGCGTATATTAATTTCAACAAGAGTATCATATTAATTTCAACAAGTGTATGATATTAATATCAACAAGTTTATGATATTGATTTCAACGAACTTATGATATTGATTTCAACAAACTTATGATATTAATATCAACAAGCATATGATATTGATTTCAATAAGCTTATGATATTGATTTCAAAAAGCTTATGATATTGATTTCAACTAGCTAATGATATTTATTATTTCAACAAGCTTATGATATTTATTTCAACTAGCTTATGATACTGATTTCAACAATCTTATGATATTGATTTCAACAAGCTTATGATATTGATTTCAACAAGCTTATGATATTGATTTCAACAAGCTTATGATACTGATTTCAACAGGCTTATGATATTGATTTCAACAAGATTATGATATTGATTTTAACAAGCTTATGATATTTACTTCAACAAGCATATGCTATTTATTTCAACAAACTTATGATATTGATTTCAACAAGATCATGATATTGATTTGAAAAAACTTATATTGATTTCCTGAGCTTATGATATTGATTTCAACAAACTTATCATATTGATTTCAACAAGATGATATTGATTTCAAAAATCTTATATTGATTTCCCTGAGCTTATGATATTAATATCAACAAGCGTTCGACAAGCGTAATTTCAACAAGCTTATGATATTGCTTTCCTTGAGCTTATGATATTGATCTCCCTGAGTTTATGATATTGATTTCCCTGAGCTTATGATACTGATTTCAACAAGCTTATGATATTAATTTCAACAAGTTTATGGTATTGATTTCCCTGAGCTTATAATATTGATTTCCCTGAGCTTATAATATTGATTTCCACAAGCTTATGATATTGATTTCAACAAGCTTATGATATTGATTTCAACAAGCTTATGATATTGATTTCAACAAGTGTATGATTTTGATTTCAACAAGCTTATATTGATTTCGACAAGTGTATAATATTGATTTCAACAAGCTCATGATATTGATTTCAACAAGCTTATGATATTGATTTCAAGAAGCTTATATTGATTTCAACAAGCGTATGATACTGATTTCAACAAGCTTATGATATTGATTTCAACAAGCTTATGATATTCATTTCAACAAGTTTATGGCATTCATTTCAACAAGCTTATGATATTGATTTCAACAAATTTATGACACTGATTTCAACAAGCTTATGATTTTGATTTCAAAAAGCTTATATTGATTTCGATAAGTGTATGATATTGATTTCAACAAGCTTATGATATTGATTTCAACAAGCTTATGATTTTGATTTCAACAAGCTTATATTGATTTCGACAAGCGTATGATATTTATTTCAACAAGCTTATGATATTGATTTCAACAAGCTTATGATATTGATTTCAACAAGCTTATATTGATTTCGACAAGCGTATGATATTGATTTCAACAAACTTATGATACTGATTTCAATAAGCTTATGATATTGATTTCAACAAGCTTAAGATATTGATTTCAACAAGCGTATATTAATTTCAACAAGCATATGATATTAATTTCAACAAGTGTATGATATTAATATCAACAAGTTTATGATATTGATTTCAACGAACTTATGATATTGATTTCAACAAACTTATGATATCAACAAGCGTATGATATTGATTTCAATAAGCTTATGATATTGATTTCAACAAGCTTATGATATTGATTTCAACTAGCTAATGATATTGATCATTTCAACAAGCTTATGATATTGATTTTAACAAGCTTATGATATTTACTTCAACAAGCATATGCTATTTATTTCACCAAACTTATGATATTGATTCCAACAAGCTTATGATATTGATTTCAACAAGCTTATGATACTGATTTCAACAAGCTTATGATATTGATTTCTACAAGATTATGATATTGATTTTAACAAGCTTATGATATTTACTTCAACAAGCATATGCTATTTATTTCAACAAACTTATGGTATTGATTTCAACACGATCATGATATTGATTTCAAAAAAGTTATACTGATTCCATGAGCTTATGGTATTGATTTCAACAAACTTATGATATTGATTTCAACAAGATGATATTGATTTCAAAAAACTTATATTGATTTCCTTGAGCTTATGATATTAATATCAACAAGCGTATGATATTGACTTGAACAAGTGTATGATATTGATTTCAACAAGCTTATGATATTAACTTCAACAAGCTTATGATATTGATTTCCCTGAGCTTATGACATTGATTTCCCTGAGCTTATCATACAGATTTCAACGAGCTTATGATATTAATTTCAAAAAGATTATGATACTGATTTCAACAAGCTTATGATATTGATCTCAACAAGTTTATGGTATTGATTTCCCTGAGCTTATGATATTTATTTCCACAAGCTTATGATACTGATTTCAACAAGCTTATGATAATGATTTCAACAAGCTTATGATATTGATTTCAAAAAGCGTATGATTTTAAGTTCAACAAGCTTATATTGATTTCGACAAGCATATGATATTGATTTCAACAAGCTCACGATATTGATTTCAACAAGCTTATGATATTGATTTCAACAAGCTTATATTGATTTCGACAAGCGTATGATATTGATTTCAATAAGCTTATGATACTGATTTTAACAAGATTATGATATTTATTTCAACAAGCTTATGATATTGATTTCAACAAACTTATGATATTGATTTCAATAAGCTTATGATATTGATTTCAACAACCTTATGATATTGATTTCAACAAGCCTATGATACTGATTTCAACAAGCTTATGATATTGGTTTCAACAAACTTATGATACTGATTTCAATAAGCTTATGATATTGATTTCAATAAGCTTATGATATTAATTTCCCTGAGTTTATGATATTGATTTCAACAAACTTATGAAATTGATTTCAACAAGATGATATGGATTTCAAAAAACTTCTATTGATTTCCCTGAGCTTATGATGTTAATATCAACAAGCGCATAATATTGATTTCAACAAGCATATATTGATTTCAAGAAGTTTATGATATTAATTTCAACAAGCTTATGATATTGATTTCCCTGAGCTTATGATATTGATTTCCCTGAGCTTATCATATTGATTTCAAGGAGCTTATGATATTGATTTCAACAAGATCATGATATTGATTTCAACAAGCTTATTATATTGACTTCCCTAAGCTTATGATACTGATTTCCCTGAGCTTATGTTACTGATTTCAACAAGCTTATAATATTGATTTCAACAAGTTTATGGTATTGATTTCCCTGAGCTTATGATATTGATTTCCACAAAGTTATGATACTGATTACAACAAGCTTATGATATTGATTTCAACAAGCTTATGATATTGATTTCAACAAGCTTATGATTTTGAGTTCAACAAGCTTATATTGATTTCGACAAGTGTATGATATTGATTTCAATAAGCTTATGATATTGATTTCAACCAGATTATGATATTGATTTCAACAAGCTTATGATATCAATTTCAACAAGATTATGATATTGATTTCAACAAGCTTATGACATTGATTTCAATAAGCTTATGATATTGATTTCAATAAGCTTATGATATTGATTTCAACAAGCTTAAGATATTGATTTCAACAAGCTTATGAGATTTATTTCAACAAACTTATAATACTGATTTCAATAAGCTTATGATATTGATTTCAACAAGCTTATGATATTGATTTCCCTGAGCTTATGATATTGATTTCCCTGAGCTTATAATATTGATTTCAATAAGCTTATGATATTGATTTCAACAAGCTTATGATATTGATTTCAACAAGCTTATGATATTGATTTCAACAAGCTTATGATATTGATTTCAACAAACTTATGATACTGATTTCAATAAGCTTATGATATTGATTTCAACAAACTTATGATATTGATTTCAACAAGATGATATTGATTTCAAAAAACTTATATTGATTTCCCTGAGCTTATGATGTTAATATCAACAAGCGTATGATATTGATTTTAAGAAGCGCATGATATTGATTTCAACAAGCTTATGATATTAATTTCAACAAGCTTATGATATTGATTTCCCTGAGCTTATGATATTGATTTCCCTGAGCTTATGATATTGATTTCCCTGAGCCTATCATATTGATTTCAATGAGCTTATGATATTGATTTCAACAAGATTATGATATTGATTTCAAGAAGCTTATTATATTGATTTCCCTGAGCTTATGATATTGATTTCCCTGAGCTTATGATACTGATTTCAACAAGCTTATGACATTGATTTCAATAAGTTTATGGTATTGATTTCCCTGAGCTTATGATATTGATTTCCACAAGCTTATGATACTGATTTCAACAAGCTTATGATATTGATTTCAACAAGCTTATGATATTGATTTCAACAAGCTTATGATATTGTGTTCAACAAGCTGATGATATTGATTTCAACAAACTTATGATACTGATTTCAATAAGCTTAGGATATTAATTTCCCTGAGGTTATGATTTTGATTTCAACAAGTTTATGATATTGATTTCAACAAGCTTATGATACTGATTTCAACAAGCTTATGATATTGATTTCAATAAGGTTATGATATTGATTTCAACAAACTTGTGATAATGATTTCAACAAGCTTATGATATTGATTTCAACATGCTTATGATATTGATGATTTCAACAAAGTTATGATATTTACTTTAACAAGCATATGCTATTTATTTCAACAAACTTATGATATTGATTTCAACAAGATCATGATATTGATTTCAAAAAACTTATACTGATTCTCTGAGTTTATGATATTGATTTCAACAAACTTATGATATTGATTTCAAGAAGATCATGATATTGATTTCAGAAAACATATTCATTTCCCTGAGCTTATAATATTAATATCAACAAGCGTATGATATTGATTTTTCAACAAGCGTATGATATTGTTTTTCAAAAAGCTTATGATTTTGATTTTAACAAGCTTATGATCTTGATTTCAACAAGCTTATATTGATTTCGACAAGCGTATGATATTGATTTCAACAAGCTTATGATATTGATTTCAACAAGCTTATGATTTTGATTTCAACAAGCTTACATTGATTTCGACATGCGTATGATATTGATTTCAACAAGCTTATGATATTGATTTCAACAAGCTTATGATATTGATTTCAACAAGCTTATATTGATTTTGACAAGCGTATGATATTGTTTTCAATAAGCTTATGATATTGATTTCAACAAGCTTATGATATCGATTTCAACAAGCTTATGATATTGATTTCAATAAGCTTATGATATTGATTTCAATAAGCTTATGATATTGATTTCAACAAGCTTAAGAGATTGATTTCAACAAGCTTATGATATTGATTTCAACAAACTTATGATACTGATTTCAATAAGCTTATGATATTGATTTCAACAAACTTATGATACTGATTTCAATAAGCTTATGATATTGATTTCAACAAGCTTATGATATTAATTTCCCTGAGCGTATGATATTGATTTCAACAAACTTATGATATTGATTTCAACAAGTTTATGATATTGATTCCAACAAACTTATGACATTGATTTCAACAAACTTATGTTATTGATTTCAACAAGCTTAAGATATTGATTTCAAGAAGCATATATTAATTTCAACAAGCGTATGATATTAATTTCAAGAAGTGTATGATATTAATATCAACAAGTTTATGATATTGATTTCAACGAACTTATGATATTGATTTCAACAAACTTATATTAATATCAACAAGCGTATGATAATGATTTCAATAAGCTTATGATATTGATTTCAACAAGCTTATGATATTGATTTCAACTAGCTAATGATATTGATTATTTCAACAAGCTTATGATATTTATTTCAACTAGCTTATGATATTGATTTCAACAAGCTTATGATATTGATTTCAACAAGCTTATGACATTGATTTCAACAAGATTATGATATTGATTTCAACAAGCTTATGATATTGATTTCAACAAGCTGATGATATTGATTTCAACAAGCTAATGATATTGATTTCAACAAGATTATGATACTGATTTCAACAAGCATATGATATTGATTTCAATAAGCTTATAATAATGATTTAAACAAGCTTATGATATTGATTTCCTTGAGCTTGATATTGATTTCAACAAGCTTATGATATTGATTTCAACAAGATTATGATATTGATTTCAACAAGCTTATGATATTTATTTCAACAGACTTATGATATTAATTTCAAAAGCATACCCTGAAGAGTACATTATACGCCTTCACTGTGTTTAGTGGTCCTCTATGTAGCCACCAGTACAGTATTGTTATCCTGGATCATGGGATACCTGTTTCTCATTGCCAACCCTAGCACTTTTTTCCCTCCATGGTAACAAAAATATCTGAAAACTGAGTTTTGCATCAAAGCCAGTTTTGCCCATACTTCGAAACACTTAGTACATTATATACAACATATCATTATATGTTTAAAATAAAACCCAAACAAAACCAAACAAAAGCAACCTACCAGCCAATCCTAATTTTAAAACCAGAGCAACAGAAGCACATATTTGGGTGGGGGGCTTACAAAAACAGCTATCTTAAGTCCACAGAAGCTACTTTATTGTCCTTAATGCAAGACATGCACTATTGTTGGTCTGGGAATTAACTCTAAAACAGGTTATCATGCAAAAATTAAATTTTCTTTAGGTCACAATGACACTGACATCTGTTCATTTGACCTCAAAATCAGTAGGCCTTTTCCATATTTGTAGAGCATGTTCGTTTACTCCGAGTGACCATGACCTTTAATATTTTTGGCTCCAAAATCAAGAGGCTTCATTCTTACCAAACATGTAAGTCATCCACAAGCTTTAGGTACATGGCTGATAACTGAAAGTTACATGTAGCAACTATTCTTCTACTGTCAGCCATAATTACCTTGACCTTTAAGTGCAAATCATCCATAAGGTTTGGTGTCTGTGATGCAGAACTAAAATAACTGTACAGAAACCACTTTTCTTCCTTCAGTCACAGTGACTGTGACGTTGACCCCTAAATTAATAAGTTTCTTCCTTACTCCAAGTTCAAGCTGTCGTGAAAGTTTCGCCCTTGTATGCAATATAGAATTAACGTCATTATGAAGAAGCTATTAGTCTTCATTCATAGTGGCCTTCACCATTGACCTTTTGACTCAAAATGTAAGTTCTTCTTTATCCCAAATCTATGCCATCCATAATGTTTGGGAACTGCAGATAATGGAAAATTTGTGTCATTGTGCATAAGCCATTTTCTTCTTTCAGTAGTGACATTGTCCATTGACCCTAAAATTTATGGGTTTTTTCTGTACCCCAAGTGGATGCCATCCATGAACTTTGGTAACTGTAGAAGATGGACAACTTCTGCCAATGTGCTGAAAATGAAATTGGCAATAGACAGACTGATGGGCAACATCAAAATATAATATGCTCCCTTGTATGATACCTATACACAGCATGTGGAATTCAGTGCAGCAGAAATTTTTACACCTGAATATGGATAACACTCAAATTAAACAAATTATTTTCACCTGAAAGGTACAGATCTTAAACCCATATGATAAAATTATAGATATCATCAGTGGTATATCCTTACATAATCCAAGACCATAACTGAAAGAAAAGAGAAACTGTTGTGTTGTATGTATAATTATTTTATTATTGTAATAGAAAAGCACTATCACCTTGGATTATTTTAATTTCATGCAATACAATGTTAATACATGTAAATAAACAACTTACAGCTAAAAAATACACAATGGCTAACAGAAAAAACTGATCTGTATAAAAAACGTCAACATGTTCTCATTTCAATCTTATAAAATACAGAAAATGACTCAGGTGCGGAAGTCAAACAGTACTGACTGGATAAATTTAAATACATGCATGATCCATGGTTAATTTACTTTTTTGTGTCTTTTACAACAAAAAAACACAAGAAGTTTATTTAGTGCCATGGCAATCTGAGTCAAGTGCCTTGCCCAAGGACATGCGGTAGCCGATCAGAGCTGATTTGATGTTAGGAATCAAATCAGAACCCTTTCAGTCACATGTCCAGCATGCTAATTGGTGGAACACCATGGGTCTTTCATTTTAAAACTGTCATGGGGTTATCTACAAATGTCACAAAGTTACAAATAAGAAATTTTGATTTTCATGTTATTCAAGCTCAACAAAAGTGAACTGTGAAATAACAGTTTTCAACCATGGCAAAGTTGTGCGTAATTACTGACTACATGTGATAACATTTTAAGTCTTTAAAACAGCAGATTGATCAACCTTACTCATCGAATGCAACTCTGACTCACTGGCAGCATGTGATCGCTTCAGACTAATATGACCTGCAAAATACATTCCGACTTATAGGTGGGTCAAAGAGAAATTGTCTTTTTGCAGCCCTACAAATGGTGGATCGACTTAAAAGTGAGTATATATGGTAAGTACAATGTTCAAATTTCATGGCCACAAGGCTCTGCTTTTAGCAATGATGGCCATAGTTCATGGTGGTTCAGCATCAAGTGCATGAATATGAAATGCTTTTATGCACTGATGCTTTCTCTCGAATCTGGTTAGATTCTGTTACAGTGCATTTTAGGAACAAGACATATGCTTACTTGGTGTTATGGCCAAATGACCTAAAAATCAAACAGAATGTGATATTTGATCAATTACATTTACTACATTTACCACAGTAGAAATAACCCTATCACATCTTGGTATACTATCAACAATGCATAATCTATGGCAAACAAAGCAATTTCTGAACTAAACATTTGTGCATTAACATTTACCAAAGAAAAACATCCAAACAAAATGATGATTACAGAAATTTATCAAATGTGAATAAAGCAATGTAAAATACATAACACTTGCTGTATTGTGTGTTCTTTTAACTAGAATCATCATAAAACACATATAAATGACCAAAATGGCAAAATGAAAGATTTTACTAATTTTTCATGATCAGCATGTTGTACACATAATGATACGAGTAACAAGAGGCAACAACATGGCAGGTAACATTTAATCCAGTCTGAAATTTAGGCATCATCTTAGATAACTGATACAGGCACATCCTTGTGCAAAATTGGTTTAAGCTATATTCTTTTGCTTAATCATTTACTTAGAAGCATATGCCATCTGTATCCTATTTTCCTGTTCTCACCACTTCTTCTTGTATGAATTACATAACGTACTCTTTTGAGGTTACATGTCTCCCCAAAAAGTTTCTTAAATTTTTTAATATCAGCATAAATGCATTCTTTTTATTTATTTATAACTTCATTTAGTGTTTATAATAAACAAACACTGAGAGACAGTAATTCCTGGCTAGAAGACCTTAAATGGTTTTGGATCATCATTCCTAGTTCCATTCAAAATAGCAAAGTTTCAGAATTGCTGATAAATGGGGTAATATGAATTATTGCATTATCTCATTTATCAAATGTGAGGCTTTTGTGTATGCTCATGTAAACATACTAAATACAAAATGGACTATAACAACCAAACAGCTATATGGAGATAAAATCTTTGAAAGAAGATGAAAAAGTAAAAAGACAGTCTTGGGATAAGTAAATTCTAATTGTTAGATATCATGTGGTGATGCCATCCCTGAGGCTAACAACTTGAGTTTAACATGCCTGAAGTCAATTTGATATATAATAATTTAATTTCCTATAATGACCTTTAAAGGTCAATAATTATACAATAATTGTGAATTATTTACACATTGTAAATTTAATTATTGCTTGACTTATCAGTAATATGGTTATGGAAAAATTAATAATGTTCGTCAAAAGAAGTTGTGACTTTCTATAAATTCTTAAGAGTACATTAACTATTATGGAATAAAGAAATGAAATGGAAATAAAATTGTCTGTAAGGGTCTGCCTTAAGAAAACATGAGGAATATACCACCAATCATTTTCTTTGATGTAACTGGCATTATTTTATGTAAACCTGGATGGAAATTTAACCTCCCACTTGACTGACTGTAAAAAAAAAAAAAAAAATACACTTTGACCCAATGAACTAAGTCAATGATCATTCAAAGGATAAAGATAACAACCTACAATGCATCACCATCTTACACCTAAAGGCTCATTCTTGATATACTCCAGCTCAGGAGACAACTCTTACATAAAACTGTCAAATAAGTTCATTGAGGGTAGTACCCATTACACGTGTATCTGGAGTTCATATTAATAATTAATGTAGTTTTGATTGGCATATAATCAATATATAGTGTATTCATGATGTGAACTGACATAGAAAGAATGTAACCAGTGCATCTGTTCATCTCATATGTGTAGAACATGCTCAGTGGTCTCACTGTCTGTGTTCTCACATACAATCTGGATGAAGAGAAGTGATCCAAAACCAAACCACAATAGTACACAACAATATCATCAATACTGTATGTACTCAATTATAGGCAGAGTCCAACTGCAAACTGCACAGACCCAGAACTACCATTGTTTAATGCACTGGTAGATCTGGATCTGTGCACTTAGGAGTAATCAGTAGAACAAACAGCACAGACCATGATCTGCAGGTACAATATGTGATGGCAGAACAGGATCTTTGTTGTTTGCAGTTTGACTTGACTTATAAGCAAATATATATGGTACCCTACATTTTCAATAAAAAATAGCTTGGGAACTGATAACATGTTAA
The DNA here is from genome assembly GCA_028554795.2 of Sinohyriopsis cumingii. Classification (NCBI taxonomy): domain Eukaryota; kingdom Metazoa; phylum Mollusca; class Bivalvia; order Unionida; family Unionidae; genus Sinohyriopsis; species Sinohyriopsis cumingii. Next base: position 66,240,401 of record CM068830.1, read on the forward strand.
CTGCTTACAGTATATTCTTGCTTAGGAGTCCAACTGCAAACTGCACATGCCCAATTCTGCCGTCACATAATGTGCCAGCTGATCTGGGTCTGAACAGTTTGCAAGGAGTAACAGTGGAACAAATACCACAGACCCTTATTTGCAGGAATATTATGCTGTGACAGATCATGAGCGGTTGTTTGCATTTGGACTCAATAGCGAGTATGTACCATGTGCTAAATCCAATATGTTCATGCTAACAGTTAGAAGTCTTTAGATCAAAACACCCTATAAACATCCTATCATTGTTCTGTAATGAGACAATTAGGAAATACACACATACAAGATGTAACATCACAGATTAGTAAACAATTGATGTTTACAAATGCAGCAAAACAGAATTTGTAGGAAAACTTCATCCAGAGGTCACACTTTTGCTACTGTTTAATGCTGACTAATATTCTATGGGTATCATCTACATATAATAGTTATTAAGGCATTACAACAACTACTGAAAACCTGCATCAGTTGTAATTTTAGTGAAAGAAGAATTAATTACCTTTTTGACTAGTAAACCATGTTAACCAGATATATAAGATTAAATTCAATCAACATTTAGGCAGAACAGGATTTGATCACAGCATTAAAGAAGATTTTATGATCAATTCTGTTATGGGAAATTTGATTCAGAATGTATATAGACCCAACTAAAAACAAGACAATTCTCATTCTTGCCACAGCATGATTTTTAATGGGTATCACAATTTCTTAAAAGAACAGGTTGTAAAATTTATTCAGAAAAAAAAGTCTCATTTGTTCTTTGAATAATGTGCAATAGGCAAAGCCTTTGGGAAATATGTACAGCCTCAGATGTGTATGCAGACTGAAAATTTGCATGTACTGAATTGACACTTCCCAATAAAGCTGAGGAAAATGCAGACAACAACAACAACACCATGTGACTTAATGAAAATGTTTTCTATAGTGTCATGTATACATTCTTCACCTGTGCAAAAGAAATGTCTCTGCATTGCATGAAATATTGATTTCTTTGATAAATAATTTTGTTCATGGTTTTAATGGTACTATTAATACTTCATGGTTTTAATGGTACTTTTAACACTTCATGGTTTAATGGTACTTTTAACACCTCGTGGTTACAATGGTACTTTTAATACTTCATGGTTTTAATTGTACTTTAATGCATCAAAGAAAATAGGAGCTAAGCAACGTTTCCAAGGGTGCACCTTGGCAGCCAATCCAGGCCCACCTGGGCAGGTACTGAACTTGTTACCCATTACGAGTCTGACACTACCAATTAAGCAACTTCAGCTCCTTTGAATGTTGTGTATATATTTCAAATCATTAATCAGTATTAGAAAAATTTTGCTTCTTTTGTTTTTTCCATGATTTTTTTTGTTCTCAATTTTGCACTATTTACTGAAGTACTCATATAAAGTAAATTATTTGAGAAACCAGAAAGAGAAACTGCAATAAAGGTTTTTTAAATGGACCTCCTCAAAGATGATATGCCTTATGAATAGTGCTTGTTATAAGAATCTTGGTAAAATGGACACAATACAAGTTTAAAATATTTGTTCAGTAGAATAACTCAGAAAGAATAGTGGAATTTGGATCTTAATAGCTGAAAATTTGATCCAGACATAAACACAATAATGACTTTGTCTCTTGTAATGACCTTGTCTCTTAAAACCATTATCCTGAATATTCAACAGCATCATCATAATACAGAAATATGGTAAATACTGTAAATTCCATGATAGTTATGGAGTAACATTTTTTGTGGATTTTAAAGTTGCAGTAATCAAAGAATTTAAAAATACAAAGAAGAGCATGTCTCCTGTAAACAAATGGGGACCCATTAACCAAACCCTAATCGCCAACAGAAATGTAATTTCTAACCCAAACCACAATAATGATACTCATGAAAATTCATGAATTCGCTTTACCTTGCATATATTTTAAATTCTGTTCTTGCTCAACAAAGAAACAAAATCTTCAAGATGATAAAAACATGATTCTGAAAAACAGATGCAAATTTATCTGATCCATCACATTTCAAAGTTTGCAGAAGCATATTTTAAATTTAAAATAGTTTTTTCCATCATGATCCTGTCATGCTAATAGTGCTGTACATTCAAACAGAATATCACTTCTTCTCTAGTTTTTCAAAAATTACCAAAAAATTATGTTAGAATAATCATAAATGTTAATGTCAGTATTTATTATCAAAAATATCCTTTTAGCCAACTCAGTTTAAAAGTTGATGCTAATAAAATAAAAAATAAAACTACAACTATACACCAATATTAATGCTGCCAAATCGAATATTAATTCATTATCCCTTAAATCCTGTGAATGGATAATTGGTTTTCATTTATTGGTTGATGGCTTCCACATAATTGGCAGGAAACATTCCAACTTTTCCATCTGGTCCCTGCCCTGTCCACCATCCAGGGTCAATCTGTTCAACATTTGTAATGATATCATCAGGCTCAAAGGAAATTTCAGTGTCATCACCTGACAAAAAAAATTACTTTGAAGGTTAAGTTTGTATCTGAGTTGGAAAATTTTCAAAAATGGCTGGTAGGACTACATGAAAAAAAAAAACTTGCAGTCAAGTAAAATCATTTTAATATAAACTATTAGCTTTAGAGTAATTCCCATAAACAATTGTTTCACAATTATTCTCTATAAAGATTGTGAAATATTTTACATATATTTGTAAAACTAAATATAAAACTATTAGTATCATGCAAAAGTCCATACGGGCAACAAGTAATATTATGCAAAAGTCCATATGAGCAACTAAATTCAATAGACAGTAGCCCAGACAAATAAAATAGTTACTTCCTAGGATCCAATTAAAAGATTTGTCAAATCCTATCATTAAACAGTCCCTCAAAGTGACCTCTGCTCAACTGGTAGAAATGATATCACGGATAGATGAATTAACTTGTCTAGACACTCATGCTAGTTTGGTTAAATCTTTAATACATTTTGAAGCGAGTAAAAAAACAAAGTTGCTGAAATAACATCATTCAAGTTATTCTTTAAATATATCTACAAATGGGTTTTGATAAAGAATCCTTTAATACTTGGGTGTAATATCATGCTTACAAGTCATTACAGTTAAAAGCCTAAGTAAAGACCTTTGTCCTTAAAATCAAAAGGATGACTATCAAATTCTTTACTGGATGGCAACTAAATAAAAAATCAAGTTGACATTCTTTCTGTATATGTACAAGTCCCAATGTTTATGTGTTTAATGAAGTATGAAAATGTAACAAATGACCTCTGACTGGACCCCAAGGTCAATTAGGTCTATACTAATCAAAGTCATATATAAACATGCAGATATGTTGGTAGTCAGAATTTTATTCAGAACGAAATACATAATGCAAGATGCTTTTCAGTACAAAACCTATGTTAACCCTACTATTTCTTCATGTGACAGAATGATAAGCAAGATTTTCAAATGGTCATTGAAGTGCCATATTGGAAGGTAGATAAGCATCTATTTCATTCAAAATCAGCTACATATTTCTATAGTATTTAAGTGAAAATCCCATTAAATATTCAATACTAAGAGATTTGATAGTGAGAGAAAACTTATATTACCAGTGTTGATACCCACTTTTATCATCACAGTGGTAAAATCACTTTTTGAACTACTTTCTTTTCCCAGTTCTTTTACTTTTTTATGGCTTTGCCACTCTTGACAATGTTTCCACTTCACACATTAAATATTTCTACTAAAATAATGGAGACATATTCTATGCATTGTACATTTAGAAACTAATCTTTAAAAAGACTTTTTCCAGTGATCATTGTGGTGGAATTGTGTAGGACACGGCAATCCTCCCAGCAGTTTCAGAAAAGCAATAACAAACTTTTCCTAACAGATGACAGACCAATGCATAAGATATGAGAGCTAACCATCACCATTGGCTACTAGAGCTAAAAGGAAACATACACTTTGTATGAGTCTTTCATTTTCTTGTTTTTCCACTGCATCAAATCTGATAACTTTTTTAAACAATTCAAAGAATTCAGGTAGTTTTAATTTTCATGCCCAATGGTAGCCATTTAGATTGTTAAAATATTAAAATAATTTCTATGTAGCGAAAAATAATGAATGAATCTCTAAGGTAAAAGAGAGAGAATTAGGTCTCTGACCACCATCCTACTGACTGACTGATGTCAGATAGCAATAACTATAGTCCTTCATTACTATGATATGTATAAGAAATGCATCTCAGGATAGTTCCTTATAAGCAGAGAGGATAACCCACCGCGTCCAGAATTCTGAGCTTTAGCGAAAATATCATCCCTTCTTTAAGAACAAGTCAGATCTCCCTCTTCTGACTGGCTCAAATTGGCCCTGGGTACCACTTTAAAGCCATTACATGTCCAGTACATGCCCTTCAGGTGAAGGGTCCAAGGACGATGTCAAGACAAAGTAATGATGCCAAATAAGCAGGAGCCTGTTCTTGGTAGTGAAAACTGGGGCTATCATGGAATCCAAACCTATGTGATGGAACTGTAGATTATTAAGATTGACCAACTGGTATGTACCCCACTGATCTTGTCTGCTGTATCTATAACAACCAGGTATGTATCCGACTAATCTTGTCTGCTGTATCTAGAACAACCAGGTATGTTTCCAACTTATCTTGTTTGCTGTATCTAGAACAGTTAGGTCTGTATCCCACTGATCTTGTCTGCTGTATCTATAACAACCAGGTATGTATCCCACTGGTCTTGTCTGCTGTATCCAGAACAATTAGGTATGTATCCCACTGATTTTGTCTGCTGTATCTAGAACAACTAGGTATGTATCCCACTGATCTTGTCTGCTGTATCTAGAACAATTACGTATCTATCCCACTGATTTTGTCTGCTGTATCCAGAACAATTAGGTATGTATCCCAGTGATCCTGTCTGCTGTATCTAGAACAATTAGGTATGTATCCCACTGATTGTGTCTGCTGTATCTAGAACAACTAGGTATGTATCCCACTGATCTTGTCTGCTGTATCTAGAACAATTAGGTATGTATCCCACTGATTTTGTCTGCTGTATCCAGAACAATTAGGTATGTATCCCAGTGATCTTGTCTGCTGTATCTAGAACAATTAGGTATGTATCCCACTGATTGTGTCTGCTGTATGTAGAACAATTAGGTATGTATCCCACTGATTGTGTCTGCTGTATCTAGAACAACAAAGAAGCTGAATTTTAGCAGTCATGGGTAACAGCAGCTCCACACAATGATTAGAAGGGTTTCTTTATTCAACCACATCAGATTCCACCGAAGATTCCATTTCACACAAAGGGCCAAATCCTCTGGTTGCAGCAAGTAAGCACGGCCAGAGAGGTCTTTGTTCTGGTCCTTATGATGTCCACACATGTCTAAGATTGTGGAATGGTAACCTTTGATGGCAACATGAGCTAACTACTTCTGGAAGTCTAGAGATTTGTTTTCTCCTAGCTGTCTGATATAAATTAAAACATGATTTGTTGGGAAAAAAAAAAAATGCCCTTTCCTGACAATCTCCTGTCATGACTGAAAAGCCTGCACCATGGCCTTCATCTCCAGTCTACAGGAGATTAGTGTGTAATAAGCACTCTTCAAGGAAGGAGGGCAGGTAGTTGACACCCACCCAGCCATGTTGGTATCTGAGACCTTGATTTCCAGTGATTGCTCCTGCAGTGGGATAAGGGCTGTAAACCAAGAAAGGTTGTCCTATTTACAGCCTGAAACTTGATCATTTGGACTAGATGGGAAAGACTGACCACCACTGGAAAAGAAGAACTGCCTGTTGGTCTCATTAAAAAACTGAACATAATTAGGGGATCATATTCATGGAATCCATGGGGTAAACAAATTCCTGGGATGAAATTTTTAAGACAAATTTATGAGAATGCCAGACCTAGTTCTAATGGTTTTATGCCCAAATTAATGAAATGCTGGGATGGGATGGTGCTGGATTTGTCGAAAAGGAATCCATAGCAAAGCAGAAATAAAACAAGCAGCTGCATGTCTTGAAATCAATATGCCTGACTGATACTTTGTAGAATTCCGACCAGATAGCTTGCCTTCACAGACACATGGATGCTTAAGAAGCTACTGTCAAGCTTTCTCACATACCATGATTGGCTGAGCCCAAGACTAGAACCCATGCTGACAGAGGTGAGATAGCAGTGATTGGTAAAGATGAGCACTTTAGACCACTTGACCACCCTGGGTCACCATTTTTTGTGAAGCCCTAAAGACTGATATTCAGAGGAGAAAAAAAGGTGGTATGTAAAACTTATAGACTTACAGAAAACTTATGACCAGGTATGTTATGGCATTTCAGAGCTCTAAGATGAGTGCAAAATCATCTTCCTGAACAGTGTTGAGAACCAATCTCTGTGTATCCATCTTATCTATGGTGCCCAATTTAATTGGATGAGAGAGTTTAGACTGGATAAAACTTGGCATTGGCATGAGACCAAGGAAATGGTATGGAATAAGGTTCTGGTGAGTCTGCACTGTGAACTGTCTTTTTTGTATGGAGATTGTTGATTCTTGCTGCACAATGTCTGGTGTATAGAGATATCATGTCTGTAGTTAAAAGAACATTTGATAATTGGGGAGGGGCAATAAGTGTAGTCTGAAAAAAAATTGATAATTGGGGAGGGGCAATAAACATAGTCTGTAAAAAAAAAATGATAATGAGGTGGGGGGCAATAAATGTAGCATGTAAAACATTTTGATAATTGGGGAGGGGCAATAAATGTAGTCTGGAAAAAATAACGTTTCAGCCATGAGTGAGCTGGGGGCAATATCTCTCCCTATAAATGGAAAAGTTATAAATTCTTCCTCCCACTGTAATGTGAGAAAAGAAGCATCAACATGAATTATTTGCTATGGGTTGATGTGGATAAAAGCCGGGATGATATTAGTCCTTGTCTCCACATGACGAGTCATGTGTGACCAATGTAAACAGGGTTCTTGTTGAAAGAAGGGGTGTTCCTTGTTTTACATGCATAAGGTGGGTGGGGGAGTCCTTCCTGCTTTTATTATCTCTCCTAGGAAACGAAGACAGGCATAATCTGGGTTACTTGGCATGTAAGGTTATGATGGTTTTAAAGATAGTGGACATGGAGAGAACACTTCTTTCAGCCAGATGAAGAATAACAGATGCAGCAATGGTACTGGGCAAGTGAATGCTGAGCTGTTCTGTTAGCATATGAGACATGAAAAACTTAATTCCAAGTATTTGTGCCAATATGGTTTTCTACCAAAGGGTTTATGTTATTTTCCGATTACTGAATAAAAGAGTCCTGGAAACCAAATCAAATATGGGTCCTATAGCTATGACATGATTATTGTTGTTGTTGTTGTTGTAGGGTTTAACACCATTTTTCAGCACATGATAGGCTACACATGGCGGCCAGTACTAATGGTGGAGGAAGAACCTGGGAAATCCCCGGAAATAACCACCGACCCACGAGAAGCTACTGGCAAGCTTTCTCACATACCCACATTGGCCGAATCCGAGACTCGAACCTACACCGACAGAGGTGAGATGGCAGTGATCCGTAACGGACAGCGCTTTAGACCACTCGGCCACTCGGGGCCCCTATGACATGATTAAGCACGGTGAATGTTTAGGAACGACTTCTGGTCCATATGCACAGAGGAAGGCAGACAGTTCTAGGCCCACCATGTCTGTCAACAGCTGGGACTGAAAGGTCATTAGGTTTGTCTCCCAGTATGCTGATTTAAATTTGCTGTTATGTCACTAGTAAAAAAGGCAAGGACTGTTGACACTTAGATTTTTATGTTTCCTTTCAAATAAACAAAGTCTGTCAGCAACTTGACTAAAGTGTTGTCGTTGCTTCAGGGACTGCAGCTCTTTCTTTCACCATGATCTATGGATACATAAGATGGGAATGGACAAAGCTCTAATGGAAAAGCCAAAAATTCCAGTAGACTGGCATCCAAGTTTTTTCTGAACTTCACTGATAAAAAAAAAGATTGCACTTGTGACTCTGAATCTTCCCAAATGAAGAGTCAGGTGATAGGAAAGGCTAACACTGAGAAAGAGAAATAAGCTATGTGGGACAGTGAACAAAGACTGAGACAGGACACAGCTATATCTAGGCATTCAATAGCTTCCTAGCACGAGGTGAAACAGTACCCAGCAAATTGTTAGGATTTGGTACCAGACCATCAATTCAAGGGACTTCCACCTTGGCATGCTGAGACATTTTTAGCACTTTTACTACTAAAATAAACCTCTGAGGGCTACATTTACTGATAAATATTCCTAATGTATTATGATCAGGTAACATATCTGAAGAAGAAACCTGAACTATCCATGAAACTTACAAAATTTCCCTGAATAAATGTTGCATATACTTTGGAATATCTCCCTAAAATGAAGAAAAAAATCTCTCTAAATCAAATACATTGGTCCCCCTCATGAACGCACCCCCCACCCACCAGCGGCCACCCCCCCTTTACGGCAGAATCTCTTGGCACCGATGAGTTTGTGTTCAAAAGTACCCCTCAAGATAGGCCACCCCATTAATGTGACCAGCAGCCACCATAGTAGTGCACAAATGTAAAATTTCCCCTCACAATCAGTCACATTTTATTATTATTTTTCCAGAACCAATATTTAATTACCATGAGGTAAGTAATCTGATTATCTTTCAAGATGTCTGTTTCTGGATGGCAGGTTTTCGTTATTGAAAGAAGTGTTAGCTAAAGTACATGTACCACTAAGGTTATTATTAGATCATGAACACCAATGTTTGCAGGAAATGGGGTCAGCAGTGTTTTGATAGAGCTTTGGGCTTCACACAGTGGATTGATTATGACCGAAGTAACTGTCAAAATCATAACATGGACAGATAGGCTAAAAATAGATTTTGTGGATTAACACAAACACACACACACACAGAGAGAAACAATAAACATTAAACAAAACAGGGTACCAGACAAAGACCAAAGCATAACATGACAGTTCATGAATCACTTCTGTATAATAAGGCATTTCGTTTACAAATGTTTCGTCTGAAAAATTAAATTGGAGTATTGTACGATTAGCCACGTAGGAATAAATCATTACCAAACTTTAACATGTCTTCACGTGAACAAAGAAATAATACTTTAGAAGAAAAATAAAAGTTATTCAACTTGACGACAATGGGGAGAGTTCACATGCCAACAAATTTATGTTAGGAAGACTCAAATAAACAAGAGTGTAAAAAGTAAGAACATTCTGTAGGAGTGGGAGAATGGCGTAAATGGAAAGAGAATTATTTTAAATATGAAACAGTGTATGTGAACAATACCCCACTCACATTTCACGCCTAAGAATAAGAACTATTAATTTATGTTACCTTGAAATAAATCTGTTTTTAAGACAAGAGCATTTTAATAATTAATGCTATTTTTAAATGAAGATATTAAATGCTTTACGTTATATGTTGATTTCGTACTATATACACATATACATCCACGTCTCACAAAAATATCCCCCCTCTGGAAAGGCCACTCATCTTATAGGGCCACTTTCCCAGCGTAGAAAGGGTGGCCGTATATGAGGGGGACCATTGTATATGTTGCAGACTTACCAGCTTGGTAATCATACAGAGCTCTGACACAAAGCCCATACTCTGGCCCCAGGGCAGGACTACTTCCATTAGGATGATTGCCCTCAACCTGATACTGCTGGGCTGGTTCTTGTCCTTGCTGCTCTGTGGGCTCTTCAGTATACCCTGAGGTAAGCACTGCTGTCGGAGTTGGGACAGCCTCTATATGATTATAAATGTTATCATGTAAAATTTGCACATGCTGATTTCATACAAAGTTTCTGTTGAATGCTATTATACAACCAAACACTTTAACATTAAATCTTCAAGCAGATGACATGGCTGCTGATGTAAAAATGATATCTAGGTCTTTCGTCTGGTAACACCATTCTAACAGAATGCAATCAACAATTACATAGCAGGGCTCTACAAAGTTTTTAGCAGTTTCCACAGACACTTTTAATCAGCACTATATTGCCAATATTTTGCTCATTAATCATTACTAACATACATACATATATACCAATACATACATACATACATACCAATACATACATACCAATACATACAGACATACATGCATGCACGCACGCACACACACACACGCAGACACACACAAACACACACACACACACACACACACATATACATACATACATACCAATACATACATACATATGTACATACATACATACATACATACATACATACATACATACATACATACATACATATGACATAAAAGACATTAAAACCAATAAAAAAGAAAATTAAGAGAGTACTTTTTGCTTTTAATTTTTTCACGATTCTTAAAATCTGCTTCTAGAAGTCTACAAGGTAAAAGTCACTGGCTTGGAGTAACCTTGGAGTTATAACCAATATTAGAAGCACAGTTCATGCATCAATAACTACCTTGATTAGGTACTACAACTGATGCCTCATATGAAAATCCACTCATCTAATTCCTTTACATGTACAATACACAGTAATCTTGCTGAAGATTACTATATACAGTCATTTTTACCAATGAATAAACATATTTCCAAATGCACTGGTAAAAAAGAGCATTCTTTATAGGCTAGGTTGTATATAACTTTGAAAGATCTCTGCGTCCAAGAACAAAACACAAGCTTTTAATGAAACAACAGAAATCAGCAAATTTCATGATTCAAGCATGAACAATGCTTGAGAACACAAATGTAGCACTAGTTTGTGCGGTGTAAAATATGGACAATAAGGTGGAGAAAGATTCCCTTTCTTTGAGCTATCACATATCTTTAGGAGTCAGAAAACATTCATCCAGTCAGACAATGTGACAGTTGCCCCACATCACCAGTATTTTGAAGACTGAAGCTTTATTGATATATTGGCATGCCAAATGGAACACACTAGCAGATATTTCTATAAATACTGGTATATAATTATTTTTCACAAGAAAATGCTACCAAGTTAATCTGAATAAATCTGAGTATTTTAAATGTCTCAGCCGATTCCCATAAACTTTTACACAAGGCATGCTGCTGTAATCTATTTCATAAGCAGATAATGTGGAGACAGCAGCCAAATGATCAAAATCTGGTTGGGGTAATAACCCAGAACTGTTCCAGTTCTTTTGGACAATCAACACTATTCCTATAATTGCACCTGTGTCATCATCATCATCATCATCATCATCAGTCCCATAGTCTGGAAGACCGTTGGGGCACCGCACAAGACCTAACAACCAGCTTCCTCCATTCCTCTCGATTTTCCGTCTTTCTCAGTGTGTCACTCAGTGTCAAGCCTGTCCACTCTTGAATATTATCTTCCTACCTCTTTCTTTGCCTGCCTCTTGTGTGTGTGTGTGTGTGTTTTGTGTGTGTGTGTGTACCTCTCTAGAATGGAGGCTTGACCAAAATGGATCATTTTATAAGAAAGCTGGTGGAAAATTAAACAGTTGGAATTCTTTTTTCAAATGCAAGTTAATGCCATTGTACATGTTAATAGCAACTGCATCCTTATAAAATATCTGCTGGTGCCTTTACTTTGGTGTGATAATGTACTAATAGAATGCAGTCTTGAAAATACTGGTGACCTGGGGGGCAAAGGTAACAATGACCACATGAATATCATAAAACTTTGGGCTTCTCTGTCTCTTAACATCTCCCATATCTAACTCATATATATGTGTGACAGCTCATCATATTTTAGCACAAGTGAAACCCTAAAACAAGAGTATCGGACTTATTTGCAATTTTTACCTATTTTCAATTTGCCAAAAAAAAGTCAATATGATATCATAAATTTCACTAAAGTAAGTGTAAAAATTCAGTCTAAAAGTAAATAAGTTGTGTCAAAATCTGTATGAATTATGGATAACTTTAAAGATATCATAATGCAACCCCAAAAAATTAATACCACATTCTAATTTTAAGAAAGGCTGATTGACATTACAAATTTAAATTTAAATTCTGAATAAATATCTGAAATGGGTAATAATTTGATTTGTCCAAGATTGTGGAGGCTATCATATTCAAGATAATACATACGGTCTTCCCACTCTTCATCATTTTCTTCTTCATCATCTGAAGGTGCACGTGGTGGCAGATTCTGAGCTAAAATGTTCTTTATCTTAGGCCCTGAGACATCATGGGCAGGCTGCCTTGGAGGGGAGGGTTGCCGTTGAGGGGGTGATGGTTCTCTGCGTGGAGGTGAGGCTTGCCTAGGAGGATATGATGTGGTTTGAGGGTGTGAAGGTGGGGGTGAGGCTTGCCTAGGAGGATATGACTTGGTTGGAGGGGGTGATTTTGGGGTTGAAATGTCTGACTGTGTGGATGATAATGGCTCTCTCGTAGGGTCTGACTCATAGGAGGACTGACTTCCAAACTGATGCTTGAGTTTTCTGTGAAAAATAAACAACATTTTTCCTAAAGACATATATTTATTTGATTTCAAGTAAATATACACATCCTGGATTGGTTTCATGTGAACTTTTAAGGAAATCTGTATGGTTAAAAAAAATTCCGCAACAGGAGCATTGCATAATATTTGACACAACAAGAAAGTAAATTTTTAATTATGTTTTCTGAGAATATCTACCCAACCACATTAATGTTATGGATATAAACCTAATACTGCCAGAATCCAGCCCTACTAAAAAGATGAAGAATCATCTTTTCCATCTCCTAAAGACAAAGGACAATAACTCTTGCTCACTACTTTCTCTTGCCAACACTGGGTATTGCTCCTTTTTAGCTGAGCAATATACCAATGAAGATGCTTGCATGGCAGGGTGGTTGGAAGGGGTTTTAAGTAACGTGATCAAGTATGTATTCTAAGAAAAACATAATTTACTTAAAAGTTTGCTTTCTCCTTCAAAAAATTCCCTGATCAGATTAACATTAGGAGAATAAATAACTGGAAGAGGAAATACTGTACATACAACCTCAGGTATTCTTCTAGGGAAGAAAGATTGGAATCCTTATGTCAATGATAATCTGCTCTCCTACTTAAAGCAGCATATGGTCACATGAACCATGACACTCAGTCAGGTAAAGAAGATAATTCTTCTCATTTCGTCAAAATACACTGGCAAAGTTAAGAGGCTGTGTTGGTTTCATTGAGTCTTGAGGTTGTCTAGGTTGCAACCTTGTGACAAATCAAGTCTCCATTTAAAAAACTTGAGAATGCTGACTCTGCATGCCTACCATCAGCTTCTGTCTCGGACTGAAATGTGTTCAAACATGAGGCTTGCAAAGATCACTCTAACTTCATGGTCTGAAGCTCTAATCTTTTGAGACTTCAGATTATACTGATCATATGACCCACTTGATATATATACTGATCATATAACCCACCTGATATATATACTGATCATATAACCCACCTGATATATATACTGATCATATAACCCACCTGATATATATACTGATCATATAACCCACTTGATATATATACTGATCATATATCTCACTTGATATATATACTGATCATATAACCCACTTGATATATATACTGATCATATATCCCACTTGATATATATACTGATCATATAACCCACTTGATATATATACTGATCATATAACCCACTTGATATATATACTGATCATATAACCCACTTGATATATATACTGATCATATAACCCACCTGAGCCACAAAGACCAGGCTTTGGAGGTGATGTCCCCTGCTGTCACCTTCATGGCAAGAAAGAGTAATCTGTGCTCAATACTACTTGTCTCTATGTGCTTCAAGAATTCCTTGATGGCACAGACAGGATATTATATGGTCGCTGCTCTCAAATTATTTACAGATGACATGGATCGTATAATGACTCTCAAACTACCCACTAATGGCGACTTTTGGCTTACTAAGCCTGGGTTGTGTCATGAAGATCACAGAACCATTTGATATGAACTAAAGATAGTTCAGGTAGCCTGAAAAGGCAAGTATGTTGCTCACCATGCATGCTGAAGATAAAGCTGTCAGGAAACTGGATCATATGAGAACAGCTTCAGCAAAGTCCTGGATAATGGTATGAATTTATTTGAACTGAGCCATGATAGGATCCATGTCAAATTCCAGTTTGGAAACAGGGTGAGGAAGTTTGGCCTAATGAAATAAAAATTGGCAAACAGTCCTGATAGGCCTTTAAATGACCAAGATCCATTATGCCAGGATGCCTGAATGTGCCAGACATCATGAAACAGTAACCTTTAATGGTAACTGGTGCCCACTTATTTTCCTCATAGACCATGAGAAATAAGTCATCTAGCTGTGGGATTGAGGCACTCAAAGTGACAATGTTACTGACTCAACAACAGTCCCACAAAATACTCCTTGTACCCTCTTAAGAAGTCTTGCTCTTGAGATTCTCTCCATGATCAAAAGTCTAAATTCATTCTCTTGCAAGGTTGTCCTGGCAAGAGCCAGGCATGAAGGAGAAGTCTGTCCAGGCAGGCATGGCACAGTTGTGACCATGGTTGTTTGAAGATCTGGCTATAATATTTCTTGCTTAAGTCTATTGTTAGATTGAGTAAATCACTGACACATGATATGCCTCATCAGAGAAGGGGGAGGGTAGGCAAATGCTCAAAATGCATCACAACTGATTGAAAATGCATCCACAGTCCAAACTTCTTGGTCAGGAACCAGTGCAACAAAAGGTGGCCCATTTGTGATTCCACCTTACTGCAAAAGGTTGATCATTGGACACACCCAATGTTGATGAAGGGACCATTCCATATGGATAAACAGACTCTTTCTGGAGAAAACATTGGACACTGAGTTTCCCAGGAATGTGCCTGATTTGTACATTGATCTGAAGTTTGCAGCAAAATGCCAACTTCAGATAAACTGACAAACCAGTATGCATGGGTTGGGCAATTTGGTTGTTGTTGTTGTTGTTGTGGGGTTTAATGCCATTTTTCAGCACGATAGGCTATACATGGCGGCCAGTATTAATGGTGGAGGAAGAACCCGGAAAACCCCGGAAAGAACCACCGACCCACGAGAAGCTACTGGCAAGCTTTCTCACATGCCCACATTGGCTGAATCTTAGGCTCGAACCGCCGCAGACAGAGGTGAGATGGCAGTGATCCGTAACGAAGAGCGCTTTAGACCACTCGGCCACTCGGGGCCCCTGGGCAATTTGGTGCCCCCCTATTTGAGGAGATAAGTCACCACAAGCTAGTTGTCCAACATCATCAGGACTTGTCTCATAGTCAGTCCTTCCTAAACTGAATAGTGTTTATGATAGCTTTCATAAGTTTGCTGATGTGATGAGGCAGTTTACTTGGTCTCCATTTGCTGTTGATTGTATTCAAAGTCCAGCAACAAGTGGTCTCCCCATCTGTATGTACTGGCATGTATACACACCATTACTTCCAATTGGGGCTTCAGAGGAATTCCTGTTGTGAGCCAACCATGGTTGTGCTACTGACAGAGGAATCATTGTACCTTGTTTGTAATACTGCCCTTTTGATCAAGTGGACTGGAAAAATATGCCATTGAACCAGCAAAGTCATTTGTAATGGGTACATATAAAGGCAGCCTAGCAGGATCAAACCCACTGTTAAAGTGAATAACCCAAGGAGTTGCAACTCTCTTGCAAAACTCCTTGACCTGTTGGAAATAACTGTATGAGTTTGACAATCTGTATGATGCAGACAGGAGGGTGTCATACAAGATGTTATAACATCATTACCCAGGTGTACAAAACACTGGGATAGGTTACGGTCTGATATTTCCCAATTCAAGAGAGAACAGAGATGATTCAATAGGGACAAGAGATTGCTTCTGCAGACCAGCCAACCTTATAACACAGTCACTTTTCCCAATTCAAGAGAAAACAGAGATGATTCAATAGGGACAAGAGACTGCTTCTGCAGACCAGCCAACCTTATAACACAGTCACTTTTCTTCTGTAAGTTAGACCAGTTTTCAGTATGGTGTACTGCTATTGTCAAGCTGCATTTAAAAGTCCAGAAGTGTGATTCAATATTGATGCAGTCATGGTGAACATTGTGTTCATCTAAAAAGTTTGTACAGTTTATTTGAACCTTAATTACCACCAGTACAGTTTCACAAACTGCAGTTCCAAACCCTATTGAGCTCGATGGTTTCTTGTTATCTCTCAACTTGATATAATCCATTAAAAAAATTAATTTACATGTGGGCCATGGCAACAACAATCACCTTTCCCACCATAAGACATACTCAAATCTACATATTATGTCAACTTAACATAATAGTTGCCCTTCCTGCTTTTTGCCCCCCCCCCCAAGAATATGAATATTCCTTTTTATTCTTCTATACTATTAAGACTTTTTACTAAGTTTATTGTCCCTTTTGTCCTGAAAATGTATTGCTTGTTGGGTGCCATTTTTTAAAAAGAAATAAGCAACAGCTTGATCATGCAGGTGCTTTGCATAAAAAATACATAAAGTTTAAAGTGTCCGAGGTACTCCTGTAAAGTTAGTCCGGTCCCCAGAACAATTTCACTGAATCTAGTGTGAAACCTGGATCCATATTTTAAGGGTCATATCTGGAATACTTGTGGCAAAATCACAGGGGTTGGCAGGCCTACTTCTGCTCTTGAGGAGAATAGAACTTGCCATCATCTAGCTACATCATCATTGAATAGAGGATTTTTAATGTACACCTGTTGTCAACTCCAAAATACTGGACAAATAAGGGAAAAACTTGGCGGCTATGACAGTGACAATACAATCCATAATTTGGTAGAGACTAAGTCATTTGATATTTAGAACAGAAACTCTAAATCGGTAAACTTTATCATGGTCAGCAAACTGAAGAAACTTTCTCGATACCGAGAGAATAGGGGCATGAAAATAGGCATCTTTGAAATCACGACTGATGACATACACATCCCTTCTGATGCAGAAACTATAGATCTTGCCATCTCCATCTTGAACCTTGGTGGAAGAATGAATTCATTGAGGCAACTGAAGTCTATGACTGGCCTCAACTTACCATTGGCCATTTTGGTATAGAAAAGCCATGAATAAAACTACAGAGATTGTGTTTGCATACTATCTGTATGCCCTATTGTAACGAGCAACTGTATATCCTGAAGAATTTTGTTCTCTCTATATGAGAGAACATCCATTAGAAAGGAGAGAAAGATAGAGGTGGCATTGGATAAACAAATCTGTCCAATATGATTGGAATCACAAAAGTCTGTTGCCACAATGGTAGTCTGCCTACAGTAGGTGGGCATGTTAAGTTAGCCAGGTGACAGGAGGCTTCGGGGTGGAGAAGGTTAGTTTCTGATCACCCATGTAAGGATGAATCCTAGATTGGTTTGGCTGTCAACTGCTGGCATAAGGTTGAGATCTGAACAGCACTCGTGATTGCTAAAGATCCCTAGTTTTTGGACTGCCTTATGTACCCTCCATTGCAGTAGGGACACCTAGTTTTAAGTTGGAGGGGTATTTAATTGGCTGACTGACTCTGAACTCCTTCCGATTTGCCTTCAAATTGCAATGATAAGCTACAAGGAGTCATCATTGAAGCCAGAGTATGATACGGCATCTTATATTTTTGTGAGAAAAACATTTTTAATCCACTTTATAAAAGCTGTGGTAGACATGCTGACAGCTGCTAAATTTTTATTTAATTTTGGGAGTTGAGTATGACAGGTGGTGAAATGTGTCTTACACCAGACTATTCATTGTTTCCATTTCAGGAAACACCATTCCCCATGACACAATGCCATTGTCTCTACACAATTCATGGCCTATGCACTGTGGGTACACAATAAATATAGAAGCTGACTCCACCAGACAATTTTGTTGTACCAGTACAGATGGCTGGTTTGCAGAGGGTATGTCTGGCATGGTTACCAGCTATAGGGAAGGCAGGTTGGTTGCTGCCAATACTAACTGTACCACAGACATGACTGGACAGATGGATCTATCACTAATATCCCCATGATAATGTAATTTGGTGGCCTTACACCAGATCAGATTGATCACTGGAATTGAAAAGGCCTATATCATGGCTGGACAGATGGATCTATCACTAATATCCCCATGATTATGTACTTCGGTGGCCTTAATACCAGATCAGACAGATCACTGGAATGGAACAGAACTATAGCATGGCTAGACAGACGGATCTATCACTAATATCGCCAGTGATTATGTACTTTGGTGGCCTTAATACCAGATCAGACAGATCACTGCAATTGAATAGAGCAATAGTATGGCTGGACAGACATATCTATCACTAATATCCCCATGATAATGTACTTTGGTGGCCTTACACTAGATCAGATGCATATCAGATGGATCACTGAAACTGAATAGACCTATAGCATGGCTGGACAGATGGATCTATCACTAATGTCCCCATGACAATGTACTTTGGTGGCCTTACACCAGATCAGATGCAGATCAGATGGATCACTGGAACTGAACAGACCTATAGCATGATAGGACAGACTAATCTATCACTGAGATCCCCATAATTGTAGAAAGATGAAGATGTAGGCCTGGCAAGACTGATCTATCACTGAGATCCCTATAATTGTAACTGCAGATAGTCAAAAATCCTATCTACTTGGACTTACAGGCCTTGGCTGCCTAAAAATGGGAATACACTACCCCACTGTATCATAATTACTTGTAGGAATTTTAATGTATCTTTGTCACCCTCTTCTTTGCCTTGGTAAACTTTTGCAAAACTGTAGCCTATCTTGGACCATATGTTGCAAACTGCGTGGTACTGACAAAGTATATTTTTTACATGCAAGATACGACTCATACATTGCATTCTAAGCCTTGAACTTGTTGCATTTATTACACTTCATCTACAGGTTTAACTGAAAGGGCAAGATAAAACAAAACAACAAAAATATATTAATTAACAATGCAGCATGTTATTAGGAAGCTAAAACAACAGCAGTTATTAAATAGGTGGGTGAGCAATACGTAGTATTGTTGTACAGAAGTGAAGCTTAAAAACTGTCATTTTAGTAGGGCTGGATTCAAGTGGTAGCAGACTTAGATCCTTAACATTAATCTGTTCAGTGCACATAATCTGAGGAAGAAACAAAGTAGGTGCAGAAACAATTCTAACTCAGCGGAGAAATTTCCTGGAACAATTGGGTTCTTTACTACCAACATCTACCAGTATACTATAATTAACTTAAATATACAATCCCTTCAATTCTTCGTAATAATTTTCAATAATATAAAGAAAATGTCTGGACACCATGTACATTTTTGAGAGCTGATTTTAAATAAAACATTCAAGCTGGAACTTAAACAAAGGAAAGTTTAATTGGACTCAAAATAGAAGTTTGAAAAGATAACAGTCAGACTATTATCTCTTTAGTATTGTAAGTAGACAGCATTAAAAACAGCTGCCATGTTCCAAAGCTCAAGATTACTCAGTGTGACAGTGTGATATACCCCAAAACTTGGCTAAGACAGTGTGATAGACCCAGAGTATCATTACAAATAATGGTGTTTTGTTTCAGTCCTTCTACCTAGAGTATCATTACAAATAATGGTGTTTTGTTTCAGTCTTTCTACCTAGAGTATCATTACAAATAATGATGTTTGTTTGTCTTTCTACCTAGAGTATCATTACAAATAATGGTGTTTTGTTTTGGTCCTTCTACCTTGAGTATCAATGCAAATAATTGTGTCTTGTTTTAGTCCTTCTACCTAGAGTATGATTACAAAAAATGGTGTTTGTTTCAGTCCTTCTACCTAGAGTATCATTACAATTAATGGTGTTTGTTTCTGTCTTCCTACCTCGAGTATCATTACAAATAATGGTGTTTGTTTCAGTCCTTCTACCTCGAGTATCATTACAAATAATAGTGTCTGTTTCTGTCCTTCTACCTAGAGTATCATTACAAATAATGTGTTTTGTTTCGGTCTTTCTACCTCGATTGTCAATGCAAATAATCGTGTTTTGTTTTAGTCCTTCTACCTAGAGTATGATTACAATAAATGGTGTTTGTTTCTGTCTTCCTACCTCGAGTATCATTACAAATAATGGTGTTTGTTTCAGTCCTTCTACCTAGAGTGTCATTACAAATAATGGTGTTTGTTTCAGTCCTTCTACCTAGAGTGTCATTACAAATAATGGTGTTTGTTTCTGTCTTTCTACCAAGAGTATCATTACAAATAATGGTGTTTTGTTTTGGTCCTTCTACCTAGAGTATCAATGCAAATAATTGTGTTTGTTTCAGTCCTTCTACTTAGAGTATCATTACAATTAATGGTGTTTGTTTCTGTCTTCCTACCTTGAGTATCATTACATATAATGGTGTTAGTTTCAGTCTTTCTACCTCGATTATCAAGGCAAATAATGGTGTTTTGTTTTAGTCCTGCTACCTAGAATATCATTACAAATAATGGTGTTCCATGATTAAACTAAATTCCTGAAATTGCCTCAGTGATTTGGCTCATTTACACATGTACGGCAATCGTATAGAGTTGTAGTGATGAGATCGCTTCAAGGATTTTTGAAGGAAATAACTCTAATCCTTGAGACTTGAGGGTTTTAAACAATTGATTTCATTAATACTTTACTCAAACAGTTCAAGAAGTTCAACTTGCTCTAAGTTTTTAGAAATGAAAGCATGGCAATTATTCCACTTCAGGCTGGTTCATACTTATCACAAGTGGCAGTGCATGTAATCCATGAGCAGACTGGAACAAACAAAACCAACTCTGTATTTTTAAAAGAAACACTGAGGCATATCATGAAAGTGTTTTATATTGGCAAGCAAGAATGTAATGCAACCCTGTTTATAAACCATTTCCAAACAGCACTGAGACTGCCATGTATTGACACAGTGACAATAAATATCTTAGATGTACAAAATACTTGGGAGGATTTGTAATTTTCATCAGTACACACATTATCCAGAAAAAAGAGAACTATTTTGAATGTCCAGATATGTTGATTAATGACAATAGTATACATTGAGATCTAAGCCTACTTTTGACCCTTAAATACCCCCAGCAAAACTTCCCATAAATCGAAAGTGACCTAGGGAAACTATGAGGTCTATTCTCAGGCGCATTTGGCACTAAGGGAAATACAGTATAAATACCTTGGAGGAGGACCCTCTCTGGATGGAGGGGCTGGTGTATCCTCATTCTGTGAGGCCTTCCGTTGGAAGAATGACCTGGCACTGTTCACGCCACCTTTTGACGACAGCTGAGTGGCTTCCTGCAGAAATGACACAAGTTATTAAATCACTGTATCCCACTTGTTCAAATTACTGTATATACTCGCTTATAAGACAAGTCCATTTGCAAACTGCACAAACCAGACCTGCCATCGCAAAATGCACCAGCAGATCTGGGTCATGTTCATTTTGTTAGTAGTAATCTGTAGAACAAACAGCATAGACCCTGACCTACAGGCACATTATGCTATGGTACATCAGGATCTTTGTTGTTTGCGGTTTGATTCAACTTAAAAATGACTATATACAGAAACAAGTTAGACAATTATTTACAAATACTGTCACAACAATTTTTAACAACAAAAACAAACAACAAAATATCATAGTTTGAACAATGTCCATGTGCCAAGAAAAGGGGCATCAGATCCAACAGCAAAATACATAGACCCATAACTGCCATCAAATACTGTGCTGGCAGGTCTGAGTTTATGCAGTTTGTTAGGAGTAAGCAGTAGAAAGAACACAGACTCTGATTTGAAGGCTTGTTATGCAATGGCATAGCAGGGTCTATGTTGGTTACATTTGGAGCTTATATAATCGATGGTATCTGAGTCCATTTTCAAAGCTCACCTTGAAAAACCTTGGCCAAATATTTTTATACCACATATATCAACTTGTACTTTTGCCAGCAAGGCTAATAATGAATGATCTTGTTGAGGAAGAATGCAATGACCAACTGACATGCAACTTTAGCCTATTAAAACTGAAGATATGTATGTGTGTAATAATGGCAACAACAAAGTGTCTTGCACCTGCAATTTTACTAGATTACCAAATTATGACACTTTGAAATAATTATTTCCCTTTGCTATATGTGTCAAGTTGATCAGGTTGTATGATTTCCCTATACCATATGTCTAAAATGTAAGCATCTGGTTGATCAGATTGTACGATTTCCCTATGCTATATGTGTAGCATGCAAATGTCTAGTTGATCAGGTTTTATGATTTCCCTATGCTAGCTGTGTAGCATGCAAATGTCCAGTTGACCAGATTGTATGATTTCCCTATGCTATATGTGTAGCATGCAAATGTCCAGTTGACAAGGCTGTATGATTTCCCTATGCTAAATGTGTAATGTGCAAATGTCTAGTTGACCAGATTTCCCTTTGCCATATGTCTCAAATGTAAGCATCTGGTTGATCAGGATGTATGATTTCCCTATGCTATATGTGAAGCATGCAAATGTCAAGTTGATCAGGTTGTATGATTTCCCTATGCTATATGTGTATCATGCAAATGTCCAGTTGATCAGGTTGTATGATTTCCCTATGCTATATCTGTATCATGCAAATGTCTAGTTGACCAGGTTGTATGATTTCCCTATGCTAGATGTGTAGCATGCAGATGTCTAGTTGACCAGGTTGTATGATTTCCCTATGCTAGATGTGTAGCATGCAGATGTCTAGTTGACCAGGTTGCATGATTTCCCTATGCTATATGTGTATCATGCAATGTCTAGTTGACCAGATTTCCCTTTGCCATATGTCTAAAATGTAAGCATCTGGCCGATCAGGTTTTATGATTTTCCTATGCTATATGTGAAGCATGCAAATATCTAGTTGATCAGGTTGTATGATTTCCCTATACTATATGTATAATGTGTAAATGTCTAGTTGACCAATTTCCCTTTGCCATATGTCTAAAATGTAAGCATCTGGTTTATCAGGTTTTATGATTTCCCTATGCTATATGTGAAGCATGCAAATGTCTAGTTGACCAGTTTGTATGATTTCCCTATGCTAGATGTGTAGCATGCAGATGTCTAGTTGACCAGGTTGTATGATTTCCCTATGCTATATGTGTAACATGCAAATGTCTAGTTGACCAATTTCCCTTTGCCATACGTCTAAAATGTAAGCATCTGGTTTATTAGGTTTTATGATTTCCCTATGCTATATGTGAAGCATGCAAATGTCTAGTTGATCAGGTTGTATGATTTCCCTATGCCAGATGTGTAGCATGCAAATGTCTAGTTGACCAAATTGTATGATTTCCCTATGCTAGATGTCTAGAATGTAAGCATCTGGTTATTCAGGTTGTGTGATTTCCCTGTACTATTGTGTAGCATGCATATGTCAGGTTGACCAAACTGTATGATTTCCATATGCTGCTGTGTAGCAGATAGTGTATGCCACTGGACCCAGAAAGTTTTGACTATTTCTTATTTATTTATTTTTAAACAGTGGACAGGAGTCTTCAAATACTGAGGAAGGGATGTCAGGCACTGCAGATACCAGGAAAATTGTATTTCCAATCAGGAGGTTCACATCTATGGGGACTGTGCAGTGGGCCTGCAACCATCATGTATGGAGACTGCAGTGGGCCAGCAACCATCATGTATGGAGACTGCATCATGTAAACAGGAGCAAAATCATGGAAACATTCAGCTGCTAGTATTTTTAAAGGAATAAGAGGATATCTCCATCATAAATTATAGAGAAGATGCAAAATATAGCAGTGTGAAGGTCCCTTTTTGAATGAGGAAGTCAGATATAATTTTAAAGCTGTAGCAGGTATTAGCCACTTATAACTCTTGCTAGGTTTAAATACAAGGTCAGCTAGCGATATAACTGAATTTTTTTTAATGCTACAGAAAAAACCCAAATCACACACACCTAACATTCAATATTTTTACTTCAAAGTAACATTAATTACTGAAATGTTCTTCTTGTCTTAAGAATAAACTTATTTCAAGTGAGCATACGTTAATAGTTCATGATTCTAAAGTGTAAAATGTGAGTGGGGTATAGTTTGCATGCATATTGCAAAACCCATTCAAAACCATTGTCATTTATATTGGTAAACACATCGCTTGGCATTTAGAATCATTCTCTTTCCATTTACTCCATTTTCCCACTGCTGCAGAATGTTCTTATCTGTTTTAATTTATTTATTTCTAACATCAAATTTTGGCAAGAACTCTTGAACTCTCCCCACTGTTGTTGAGTTGAATACATTTTACTTTTTTCTTCTAAGTAAAAATGTTTGTCCATTTATGTGTTGACATGTTAACATTTTGTGATGAATTATTCCTATGTTGCTAATTGTACAATACTGTAATTTAATCATGCAGAGAGATCTTTTGTAAAGCAGACAAAATGCCTTGTTATAAAGCAATACATGTACTGTCATGTGATTTCTGCCCTTCAACTTGGTACCCTGTTTTGTGCAAGGTTCATTTCTCTTTGCTTGTGAATCCACAAAAGCTATATTTAACTTGTGCTAACCATGTTATGTTGTTGTTGTTGTAGGGTTTAACGCCATTTTTCAGCACACGATAGGCTATACATGGCGGCCAGTATTAATGGTGGAGGAAGAACCTGGGAAAACCACGGAAAGAACCACTGACCCTCGAGAAGCTACTGGTAAGCTTTCTCACATACCTACATTGGCCAAATCCGAGACTTGAACCTACGCAGACAGAGGTGAGATGCCAGTGATCCATAACAGACTGCGCTTTAGACCACTCGGCCACTCGGGGCCCCGACCATGTTATGATTTTACCAATTACCTCTGCCCATAATCATCAAAATAAACATCTGTGTCAAGCCCAAAATTCTATCAAAACATTGTTACGCCCATCTCCTGTCAACATCAGCATTTGTCAATAATAATATTATAATATTAACCTTACATTGACAAATAAAAATCGATAATCAGCTTATCTTATCGAGGGATTAAAAATTGGTCATGCAGAGGAGGTGGTTACTAGTGAGGTGGCTGTATAAGAGGGGAACCATTGTATTATTTTTGCTGTAGTCACTGTTGAGATAAAGCTTATATTTTCAGTTCTTGTTCTTACTATACCATATATACTCCCTTATGATTCCAACTGCAAACTGCAAAGACACAGATCTGCCACTGATAATGTGCCAGCAATTCTGGGTCTGTGCAGTTTGTTAGGAGTAATCAGTAGAACAAATAGCATAGGCCCTGATCTTTGTTGTTTGCAGTTTGACTCAACTTATAAGAGAGTATATACAGTAATTATCCTTCTTCCTCTCAAATGCCCCAAATATACCTACTTATATTTGGCATCTCTGAAACCAAAAACCAATTACATGATGATCATGAGAGCAAATCAAAGTAATAATAAAAAAGATTACCATTGTTCTTTCTTTTGTTGCAATTTCAGCACGTTTCTTTCTTTCATCTTCTTCCTCAAAAGATTTAGCTTCCTCCTGCTCCTGTCAATTGATATATTTTTTACCATTTAGCTTTATCTCCCTTTATGCCATTTTGTCATACTTTCTGTGATACTATTATATTGTTCAAAATAGTAAGTTTTGACTTTTCAGACTGAGCTACAGAACATAGTATGCATGGCATATACTGTACTTTGGGTTACACAACTAGAAATAATAAACCATGTCTGAAAGACATTCAAGCTTTTATAAATTTTTAAATGCATCATGAAAACCATTTCTTGCTATACATTTCACATAACAGGATGATCAAAACTATAGCTGACAGTGATTTAAAGGAATTAAATATTAAGTTTAAATATGTAATGTGAAAAATACCTACAGATAAAGAATGATGTATAAATCAGTAAAACATGAAGAATGGTGTGCAATTTACATCATTTTGTCCAATACTGAAATGCCCCTATACCAGCAAGGGATGAGTCAGAGTTGGTTACATTCTGTTCAGCATTTTTTGGTAATAAAGCTATGAAAGCATTTTTCTACTTTTGGTGAAAAAGTATAATTTGCGTAACCCTGTAATGGATTAAAGCTGGAACACTTTCTGTCAAATTATATCAAAATTCTGCTAAGCAGTTATTTGTAACTTTTTAAAAGTTCTTCTAATTTTAGTAACAGCAACCATATCTGATTGATTGGCATCATTTGTACAAACTTAAAAGCAGTTCATGCCAGAATACTTTATGTACCATTAGTAAAATTCTGTTGTGAATAGGTGTTGTTTTAACATCATTCCACTTGTAGTAATGGTGAATCAACATCATTTTTATAAATATAAAAGCTTTTAATACCAAACTTTTTCTGTCAAATTTGCTTAATATCTGCCAAGCTGTTTTTGAGAATTCATTTAAATTTTATTATATTTTTGGTAATGGCAGCCATATCTGATCGTGGATCAGAACATTGGAATAAATCTGACGCATCTTCATGCCGAGATGGTTGACTCTATTAGTTGTGTACACAAGTTTCTATCATACATTATATCAAGGTCAAAGTCTAAAAGAGCAGTCCTCAAACGTCTGAAAAGAATTTCCAGGAATTCACGAAAAGCTCATTTCTTCTTCTAACTGCTGAGTGTTGAAACCATCTCTGATATTCTCGAGCGATAACATTTTCAAATTAGCCACTGTGGCATCAATAATCGATGTAGGATTGGCACCATTTTAATTTAGGATACGTTCGATACCATTACAAGACTCAGGGTGAAAACCTGAAGGTGATATGACCATCCATTCATGAGAATTAGTGACAATATTTTCAGTATGTTTATTATTAATATTATTATTATTATTATTATCTATATAATTATTATTATTTCTGAGCTCAGATCATCACCATTTTTGTTCATTATTGACTACATTTCATAATAACCTTCTGATGAAAACCCCATGTCAGTATGACTTTCATTCATTCAGGAGTAGCAAACAAGATTTGCAAGATGCTGTCATGGTGTCCATATTGGATGTCAGATCAGTACCATTTTCAATCAGTACCAACTAGACATCATAAGAAGTCTTCTGCTAAAAACCCATTCTAGGAGGAGCTGTGATAAGATTTTCAAGTTGGCTGCATTGGCAGCCATACTGGACATCAGATCAGCACCATTTTCATACAGGACCAACAAGACATCATAAGAATTCTTTCAGTGAAAACGCTATGTTGATATGACTATCCATTCTGGAGGAGTATCAAAAATGTTTTTTTTCAAAATGGCTGCTGTGCATATGTAATATTTGTTACCCATTGTTTTTTAATTTTGGTTTTGTCTACTTCATCTGCTTTCTTCTCAGCCTGTTTCTGTTGCAAAATCATTTTCTGCTTCTCTAATGCTTGTTTTTCCCTTTCCTCTGCCTCCCTCACCTGTAACAAGAAGTAAATTATCAGCATATTTACCCATATAAATTTCACATCAGGCTTCAAACTTGCATAGACCCAGATCAACATCTGCATAATAAGCCAGTAAAACTGAATCTACGCTGAGTGTAGCTGGGTGTGTGCTATACACAAGAACTAATTAGACCTAGATCAACAATTGCATAATAAACTAACAGAGCTGAATCCATGCTGATAACAGCTGGGTATATACTGTAGAGAAGAACTGCACAGACCCAGATCAAAAGGTTACATAATGAGCCAGTAGAGCTGAATTTACGTTGACTGTATCTTTGTTATACAATAAAGAATATACAAAATGTAAACATTTTATGTCTGATGAAACCTGTGCACAAAAAACATAGGACAAGAAACAAGCTGTTCATTTCTAGAAAGCTTTAATAGAAAGGTGTTCCTAATAAGTGATTTCAAAAAGTCCATATTTTTTTGTCCTGACATATAAAAAAATTGATATCAAGCAATAAGGTGCTGTTATTCCAAATTTAGTAATAAAAATGGACACATAATGTGTTTTCCAACATCTGCCTGAAATTAATTAATCGCCAAGTAACTCCATTTTCAGGGTGTGATTGGTATGGCCCGTTATGTCTAAATTTATAGTTAATATTTTTATGCAAACAGTTCATGTTTGATAAAAAAAACACTCCGGTAGCCTAGTGGTTAGAGCATCAGCCTCAGATGGGGGGGTCGTGGGTTTGATCCCCGGACGAGTCATAGCAAAGACTTACAAAATAGGTACTAATAGCTGCCTCACTTGGCGCTCAGCACTAAGAGGTTAGTGTTATGATTGGTCAGCCTGGTGTCAGGATAATGTGACTGGATGGGAAATCATGCTACATCTCTGCGGCATGATGCCACAGTGCTAGACATCACTATAAACTGTCACACTGCAGACATCATAGCGATATGACTGAAAAATTGTTAAAGCTACATTAAAAATCAAAATCACACACAAACACACATATATATGAGCACAACATAACGGCCTGCATCAAACAAAGCTCAAAGCCATCCTGCCCTACATTCTTTCCTAAAGTGTATTTGTGACACATGCAAGCAAATGCTGAATGAGTGGAAATGGCATCTGGTTTTAGTCTATTTTTACATTCATACACTTGAACCCATTGTTGCAATGTTTCTGTCTGTCTCTACATTAATACACTTGAACCCAGTGTTGCAATGTTTCTGTCTATCTCTACATTAATACACTTGAACCCAGTGTTGCAATGTTTCTGTCTATCTCTGCATTAATATACTTGAACACAGTGTTGTACCTAAGTACCTAAATTCCACTGAGTCAACCCAGTGTTGCAATGTTTCTGTCTATCGCTACATTAATACACTTGAACCCAGTGTTGCAATGTTTCTGTCTATCGCTACATTGATACACTTGAACCTAGTGTTGTACCTAAATTCCACGGAGTCAAAAACCCAGTGTTGTACCTAAATTACACAGAGTCAAAAACCTTTTTCCAGGTTATTGCATGTGTTGTTTATACAACTGAATATACACTAAAAGGAAAGTACATACTAGCTAAAAAAAGTTGATAGCCTTTTCCACTTTTGAAAAATATTATGTTGGGCATGCCTTATCAAGTAATGTATGTGTGTGTGTGTGTGTGTATGCATGTGTGTGTGTGTATGTATGTATGTATGTATGTATGTATGTATTGTATTCATGTATGTATGTATGGATGTATGTATGTATGCGTGCATGCATGCATGCATGTAAGGTGTGTGGTATTATCAGTACATCAGTTTCCTGCAGTATTTTTTATGGAAGTACATAACATGGTACTTTTTAACTGTACAGGTATTTCAGTTGTGTCCATCAGTAAGAAATGTATGGCAAATCCTGAATAATCTTGTTACAACTTATGGTATATTAACAGCCTGTTTCATTATTCATGACGAAATAGTTCAAAACATCATCTTTTTTCATAAAATGGTTGCATCTGTTACAAATATACTTATATTTTTGATCCTTTAATTGCATGATTGACACGTGTCATATATGCCAAATGGAATGTTGTCATGTTTTAGTTATTTACCAGCATATGTGAATGTGTTAACTCATGGATAACTGGAGATTTGTGTCATTTATGCCAGAAATGCAAGTAGGAAACACATTTTGGGGCCCACTACTGAACGTATCCAAAATAAAACTTCTTGCAAGAGATTTCCATTTAGATAAATGCCTTATTGTTTTAGAAATGATGTTTTTCATTCATTAGCGCAGAAGGATAAAAGTTGGAGTTCCATTTTTTTATATCTTCCCCCGCTTTTTGGACTCATCATTTTCGTGTCCTGGCCGCTGTTTAAAAGAAATCCCCAATTTATCCTACCTTTTACAAAGGTTCATCTGTCTGTGTGCAGTTCATACTAGTCTGCCTTAGATCTGAAGCCAAAAACCTAAAATCCTGACAAAAACTCCAATTCCGACAACAGGCAAATTTTTGGTGTAAAAAAATCCAGTCAAAAAAATGTTTTTTTTCCCTCCCATGATTTGTAATGGTAGCAGAAATCCAGACTATTTGGTATCCTTGTAGAGCTATATCTGTCTATTTTATGTAATACGACCCATTTTGGCGTATCTTTAATGACCTTGAGGCTACAGAGCTCAGAATTAGGACAATACCTCCTGACTCAAATGTGGTGACAGGGGTTACTAAGTACATGTATCCATTTGTAAGACTGCAAATCAGTGCATGTGAATGTGAATGTATCCATTTGTAAAACATCAAATCAGTATGCATGTATCCCTTTTGTATGACTGCAAATCAGTGTAGGTGAATGTGAATGTATCCATTTGTAAGACAGCAAATCAGTGTGCATGTATCCCTTTGTATGACTGCAAATCAGTGTAGGTGAATGTGTTAAGTATATGTATCCCTTTGTATGACTGCAAATGAATGTATGAGTTAAATACATGTATCCCTTTGTAAGACTGTAAGTCAGTGTATGTGAATATGTTAAGTACATGTATCCCTTTGTAAGACTGCAAATCAGTGCATGTGAATGTGAATGTATCCATTTGTAAAACATCAAATCAGTATGCATGTATCCCTTTTGTATGACTGCAAATCAGTGTAGGTGAATGTGAATGTATCCATTTGTAAGACAGCAAATCAGTGTGCATGTATCCCTTTGTATGACTGCAAATCAGTGTAGGTGAATGTGTTAAGTACATGTATCCCTTTGTAAGACTGCAAATCAGTGTAGGTGTTAAGTACATGTATCCCTTTCTACAACTGCAAATCAGTGTATGTGTTAAGTACATGTATCCCTTTGTAAGACTGCAAATCAGTGTATGTGAATGTGTTAAGTACATGTATCCCTTTGTAAGACTGCAAATCAGTGTAGGTGTTAAGTACATGTATCCCTTTCTACAACTGCAAATCAGTGTATGTGTTAAGTACATCTATCCCTTTGTAAGACTGCAAATCAGTGTAGGTATTAAGTACATGTATCCCTTTCTAAGACTGCAAATCAGTGAATGTGTTTAGTACATGTATCCCTTTGTAAGACTACAGATCGGCACATGTGTTCAGTACATGTATCCCTTTGTAAGATTGCAAATCATGTATCCCTTTGTAAGATTGCAAATCACCGTATGTGAGTGTATTAAGTACATGTATCCCTCTGTAAGACAGCTTATCAGTGTATGTGTTAAGTACATGTATCCATCTATAAGACTGCAAATCAGTGTAGGTCTTAAGTACATGTATCCCTTTGTAAGACTGCAAATCCGTGTATGTGAATGTGTTAAGAACATGTATCCCTCTGTAAGACTACAGATCAGCACATGTGTTCAGTACATGTATCCCTTTGTAAGATTGCAAATCATGAATCCCTTTGTAAGACTGCAAATCAGTGTATGTGAATGTATTAAGTACATGTATCCATCTGTAAGACAGCTTATCAGTGTATGTGTTAAGTACATGTATCCTTCTATAAGACTGCAAATCAGTGTAGGTCTTAAGCACATGTATCCCTTTGTAAGACTGCAAATCAGTGTATGTGAATGTGTGAAGTACATGTATCCCTCTATAAGACTGCACATCAGTGTATGTGTTAAGTATACATATCCCTTTGTAAGACTGCAAATCAGTGTACATGACTGTATTAAGTACATGTATCCCTCTGTAAGACTGCAAATTAGTGTACGTGACTGTATTAAGTACATGTATCCCTTTGTAAGACTGCAAATTAGTGTACGTGACTGTATTAAGTACATGTATCCCTTTGTAAGACTGCAAATCAGTGTAGGTGTTATGTACATGTATCCCTTTGTAAGACTACAGATCGGCACATGTGTTCAGTACATGTATCCCTTTGTAAGATTGCAAATCATGTATCCCTTTCTAAGAATGTAAATCAGTGTATGTGAATGTATTAAGTACATGTATCCATCTGTAAGACTGCAAATCAGTGTATGTGAATGTGTGAAGTACATGTATCCATCTATAAGACTGCAAATCAGTGTAGGTCTTAAGTACATGTATCCCTTTGTAAGACTGCAAATCCGTGTATGTGAATGTGTTAAGAACATGTATCCCTCTGTAAGACTACAGATCAGCACATGTGTTCAGTACATGTATCCCTTTGTAAGATTGCAAATCATGTATCCCTTTGTAAGACTGCAAATCAGTGTATGTGAATGTATTAAGTACATGTATCCATCTGTAAGACAGCTTATTAGTGTATGTGTTAAGTACATGTATCCTTCTATAAGACTGCAAATCAGTGTAGGTCTTAAGCACATGTATCCCTTTGTAAGACTGCAAATCAGTGTATGTGAATGTGTGAAGTACATGTATCCCTCTATAAGACTGCACATCAGTGTATGTGTTAAGCATACATATCCCTTTGTAAGACTGCAAATCAGTGTACATGACTGTATTAAGTACATGTATCCCTCTGTAAGACTGCAAATTAGTGTACGTGACTGTATTAAGTACATGTATCCCTTTGTAAGACTGCAAATTAGTGTACGTGACTGTATTAAGTACATGTATCCCTTTGTAAGACTGCAAATCAGTGTAGGTGTTATGTACATGTATCCCTTTGTAAGACTACAGATCGGCACATGTGTTCAGTACATGTATCCCTTTGTAAGATTGCAAATCATGTATCCCTTTCTAAGAATGTAAATCAGTGTATGTGAATGTATTAAGTACATGTATCCATCTGTAAGACTGCAAATCAGTGTATGTGTGAAGTATATGTATCCCTCTGTAAGACTGCAAATCAGTTGTGTTAAATACGTATCCCTTTGTAAGACTGCAAATCATTGTATGTGTTAAGTACATGTATCCCTTTGTAAGACCGCAAATCAGTGTATGTTAATGTGTTATGTGCATGTATCCCTTTTCAAGACTGATAATCATTATGATTTTCAAGAACTGAACTTTACATAATTCCTTAAGTCCATTCAATATTTTCTTGTTTGTTGAGTACATGTTATATTTATTGGCCCTCTCTGATAAACGTCTTGCTGTGCACTGTCATCCTATTCAAAGTTTCCCTACCTATTATATCAACAGTGTAGCGAGTAAATTGCAGGCTTAATTGTCAACATTTCCTGTCTGTATCAACAGGCTATCTAATGTCAGAATGATGTCCTTCACACTATCGTCTATAGTGTAAGTTTACTCATCCCACTTCTGTTAGTTTTTAAATTACAACTGATACAACAATTAACATGGACATAACATAATCATCTACTACTCTGTAGTGACGATTTAACATCAAATAACATCATGTATATAAATAATATGGTGTCAGTTTGTTCCCCAAAAACATCATGTATATAAGGTGGTGTCAGTTTGTTCCCAAACAGCATTATGTATATAATGTGGTGTCAGTTTGTTCCCAAATAACATCATGTATATAATGTGGTGTCAGTTTGTTCCCAAATAACATCATGTATATAATGTGGTGTCAGTTTGTTCCCAAATAACATCATGTATATAATATGGTGTCAGTTTGTTCCCCAAAAACATCATGTATATAATGTGGTGTCAGTTTGTTCCCAAATAACATCATGTATATAATATGGTGTCAGTTCGTTCCCAAATAACATCATGTATATAATATGGTGTCAGTTCATTCCCAAATAACATCATGTATATAATATGGTATCAGTTTGTTCCCAAATAATATCATGTATATAATATGGTGTCAGCTTGTTCCCCAAAAACATCATATATATAATATGGCGTCAGTTTGTTCCCAAATAATATCATGTATATAATATGGTGTCAGTTTGTTCCCAAACAACATCATGTATATAATATGGTGTCAGTTCGTTCCCAAAAACATCATGTATATAATATGGTGTCAGTTTGTTCCCAAATAATATCATGTATATAATATGGTGTCAGTTTGTTCCCAAAGAACATCATGTATACAATATGGTGTCAGTTTGTTCCCAAACAACATCATGTATATAATATGGTGTCAGTTTGTTAGTAATCAGATCAAGATATTTCTTCCAGGTAGTGACAGACACAAATCAGTGACCATGACAGACACAAATTAGTGACAGTGACAGACACAAATCAGTGACCATGACAGACATAAATCTGTGACAGTGACACAAATCTATGACAGTGACAGACACAAATCAGTGACAGACACAAATCAAACAAAATAGTGTCAGGCTACAATCCCAGAGTTATTGATCCCTAATATATTGCAGTATACCATGATAAGTATCATGGTATGTCCAGAAATATCATCTCAGTACCAAATATTTCATGGTATACATCTCTAATAAACATAGTATATTACATAGCAAAGAAATAAGTCAGTAAAAAGCACACTGTTTAAATAAGACATACTGAACTAAAATATATGGGTGGTAGCTACGTCATGCATCAAGCAGATTAGGGAAAGAAAAGAAAAGAAAAGTTCAAAACAAACAAGTATTCTAGGGCTCTCCCAAGAGATACTGAAATACATGCCTCAGCTCTTGTAAGCTTTATATACGAAAGCTATTTAAGGGGAAGCAAACACAATAACATTTCCATATACTTAAAATATCTATCAAGGAATTATACCACACTGCACATCTGCTGGTAAGTGACTTCCAGTCAAACCAACAATTCAATTATGTAAATAATCTGACCGATTCTGCAACATATTATGCTCTTTAAATGCTTGTTTCTTAATCATAACCACAGTGAAGTAGTCTGTATACATATGAAGCTGTAATAGAAGATTATCATCAGTAAATGAATATTTAATTCTGCTCTATCAGATGAAATTCCAAAAACATTATAACCGAAAACCCAGTTGTATCTGTATTGTCTCCAACACAGGCATGTGCAACTTCCTCAAGAGTATGAGCTGGGGTGTGATTTTTATAATGCAAATATAACTAGACAAAGCCAGGATGCTGGCTGGATTAGGCCAACAGGCTGTAGGTTTCATATGCCTGCTCAAAAATATACTAATGTTTCTGAAATTTTTTACAAGGACAAAATGTAATTTGCTCAGAATACTCAATATTTCAGTGAACTTCAGTCTGAACTTTCCTAAAACTGTTTTAGAGTCTTGAAGTTCAGTTAATTCTAGCTTGCACAACAGTAACATAAATCCTTGTTTTAACTAATATGATCTAAAGTCTATATTTTTTTAAGTCAACAGCAAGCATATTCATGATTATTGCTGAAATTGAAATTTTTATAGAATTACATCAAATGCAGTTGACATTCTGTGAATCATTTATGGTCCCTGGGAATCCGATGTACTGTTTAAAATCTAAGATTATGCGGAGAAAGCAACCAGTAAATACCATATATACTCACTTATAAGATGAGTCCAACTGCAAAGTGCACAAACCCAGATCTGCCATCGCATAATGCACCAGCAGATATGGGTCTATAACATTTGTTATGAGTAATCAGTTGAACAAACAACACAAACACAGATAGACAGGTGATTTTGATATGACAGAGTAGGATCTTTGTTGTTTGCAGTTTGATTCAACTTATAAGTGAGTATATGCTAATACTATTTGCTATTTTAAATTACTGTAAGGTAAAAATGAAAAACCATTTCAGTCTCAAACTCATGATTATTTTTCTTGTATCATGATAAATCCAGAGAACTGACCACTCTGACACTGATATATTAATATAAGAACTAAAATCATTGCATAATGTAATGCATGTACAAAAATCTGCACAAACCCACAAAGCTACCTAATAACTACATGTTAAATAGAAAAACACAGCAAAGGACAAGAAAAATCTGAAAGACAGCTGAACCTGTTTATAACAATGTGCTTTTGTGACCAGATAAGTTTCTTGCAATAATAATAGAATTTGGAATGAAAATATACCATATATACACACCTACAAGTCATATTGCACAAAACAGATCCTTATCCGATCTAGCATAATGCGCCTGCAGATCAGGGTCTATCTTCTTTGTTCTACTGATTAGCCTCAACAAACTGGACTGACCCAGATCTGCCGGCACATTATGTCAATGCAGTTTTGCAGTTGGACTTGTCTTATAAGAAAGTATATACAGTATATATTGATAAATCAACATTTGTATTCAATTTTCTTTTGGTTATCTAGATGGGGACATTATTTTCAATAGTTTTTTGGAGTACTTAAGTTTGTGGATGTGCTTTGGATGTCTTTCTTCTTATTGGTGGATAACATTTTATTAAGTTTTGAAATCAATGTCAAAAAAGTTCCACAGGAGTAACATTAAGGCACATTATATGTCTGCTATGTGCTTAATAATCAAAAAAATCAATAGGTTCAACTTTATCCTCTTCTTTATCCCAGATGCAAACCATTAGGTTCAAGTCTGTGATGTAGTGTTACTGTGCAGAAACTATTTTTCTTTCAGTCAGTGACTTGCCTTTTCATCCCAAAATCAACAGGCTTCTTCCGTACCCTATGTACAAGTTTTCCACAAAGTTTGACTCATGTATTTAATTAAGAACTCGTGTTTTTGTGCAGAAACCATTTTTTTCCTCCCAAAATTGTCAGTTCTTCATTTACTCTAGTGAAAGCCATCCACAAAGTTTGGTAACTGTAACTGTAGATGACAGAAAACTCATGTTATTGTGCAGAAACAAATTTGGTTCATTATGGATGGACAACATCCTAACATAATATGCCCCACCACAGGGGAGGCATATAAAAATCGGCACACCACAAATGACAGTGAATTTATTGTTAATCATTCAGTCTTAGGTACATACTTTTATCTGAATAATAAATTTCATTAAATCTGACTTTGTTACAACAGGTTCCACTGTGTGGGTTAATAGAAAAAGAAAAAACACAAAACAGCACAAAGTACACTCAACATCACCCCACAAGCAACAACCATGCTTGCAGCTACCTCACGCTCTTTTCTTTCTTTTTCTAATTGTTCTTTCTGTCGTTCAGACTGCAGACGCAATTCCTCTTGTCTCCTCTTTTCTTCTTTCTGGAAGTTCAGTTGCTTGAAATCTTAATTCTGAATTACTTCTTTAATACATTTGTAGACTGAAATCAATGACTTTTTCGATCATAATGAGACAGCCTAATTGTTGTCACTGCTTGACCAAAGACTTATGAAGTCTGACCCGTTATTTATAAAATATTCTGAACAAAAACTCAAGCTCAAGTTCCAAGTCCAAAAACTCAAGACAGGTAATAAATTTAAGCAGAATATATCTAGAATTACAGAGCTTTTCAAACTGTACTTAACTCGGGTCCTTCTACTTGACTACCAAATTCTGATTATGTATTTGTTCTCTAAGTGTTATATCTGATGCTGAAGTTCTGAGCTTGACTCTGAATTACTGGCTGAAATATTTTTGAAAATGTGGGGTCTGAATTCATAAATCCTAAAAGCTTTATTTTGAACTTGAAATTAAAAACCAATCAAGAAATGATGTTGCAGATTAAAGTTACTTGTGATTTTAAGCACAAATCTGAAATTCAAGAGTTCTAATGGTCAAATTGTCATTTGTTTTGAGTCTCACCTTGACCACTGTTGTGTGCCTTTAATCAAGGCCATTACCTTTCTTGCTCTAGTCATACTAGTTATAAATGGGCACCATTTTCAGCTGAAGGTCATGGAGTAGAACTCCATTTAAAGAGGGTCATGCAATCTCATTAAAACGGAGATAAAATCTGGTTTTAACTACAAATAATCTCAGAACAACACTTGATCTTTTTCATGTCTATAAACCATACAAAGGAAATAAACACATACCAATTACCTCCCCTGCACTCCTGCTAGCTTGTGTTTGTTTAAGGCAACACTGAGGATTCTCACATTTGTGGAGCTTTGAAGTCATGTGAACTGGTAAGAATTCTCAGAGAAATATAATTTACTAAAATATTTGCTTTCTAATTCAAATACATTTCCTGATCAAATTAACTTTAAGAGAATAGGTATGAGGAGCTGGAGCATTCATCCTTCACCAGCAGCCTCCTTTGAATGTCTGAATTCCCAATAAGAGGGACAAACTATTCTGCAAAATATGGTAGTAGCACAGTGGAAAAATGTGTGATCCATGACCTGAACACTCAGATAAAGAATGACTTACCTTTACTGAGTGAAACATCTGGCTGAATCCAGCAAAAGCACTTAACAAACATCCATGAGAAGGTTGAGTTGACCTCTATTCACATATCTGATTGCTTTATCTCAGAAATAAAAGTTTCAGAAGGTTGACTATGCATTGTAACTTGGATTGAAACACAGCATTCAAATGCAGGACTTGCTGAGATTGCTCTAATTTCCTGAGCAGAAATTTGCAGGGGGCATATCTGGTTCTCACATAATTCACAACACAGAGCCTATTACCCACTTCAGCCAAGAGGCCAGGTCTTGATGGCTACACAGAGCCTATTACCCACTTCAGCCAAGAGGCCAGGTCTTGATGGCTACACAGAGCCTATTACCCACTTCAGCCAAGAGGCCAGGTCTTGATGGCTACACAGAGCCTATTACCCACTTCAGCCAAGAGGCCAGGTCTTGATGGCTACACAGAGCTTATTACCCACTTCAGCCAAGAGGCCAAGTCTTGATGGCAACACAGAGCCTATTACCCACTTCAGCCAAGAGGCCAGGTCTTGATGGCTACACAGAGCCCATTACCCACTTCAGCCAAGAGGCCAGGTCTTGATGGCTACACAGAGCCTATTACCCACTTCAGCCAAGAGGCCAGGTCTTGATGGCTACACAGAGCCTATTACCCACTTCAGCCAAGAGGCCAGGTCTTGATGGCTACACAGAGCCTATTACCCCCTTCAGCCAAGAGGCCAGGTCTTGATGGCTACACAGAGCCTATTACCCACTTCAGCCAAGAGGCCAGGTCTTGATGGCTACACAGAGCCTATTACCCACTTCAGCCAAGAGGCCAGGTCTTGATGGCTACACAGAGCCTATTACCCACTTCAGCAAACAGGCCAAGTCTTGATGGCAACACAGAGCCTATTACCCACTTCAGCCAAGAGGCCAGGTCTTGATGGCTACACAGAGCCCATTACCCACTTCAGCCAAGAGGCCAGGTCTTGATGGCTACACAGAGCCTATTACCCACTTCAGCCAAGAGGCCAGGTCTTGATGGCTACACAGAGCCTATTACCCACTTCAGCCAAGAGGCCAGGTCTTGATGGCTACACAGAGCCTATTACCCACTTCAGCCAAGAGGCCAGGTCTTGATGGCTACACAGAGCCTATTACCCACTTCAGCCAAGAGGCCAGGTCTTGATGGCTACACAGAGCTTATTACCCACTTCAGCCAACAGGCCAAGTCTTGATGGCAACACAGAGCCTATTACCCACTTCAGCCAAGAGGCCAGGTCTTGATGGCTACACAGAGCCCATTACCCACTTCAGCCAAGAGGCCAGGTCTTGATGGCTACACAGAGCCTATTACCCACTTCAGCCAAGAGGCCAGGTCTTGATGGCTACACAGAGCCTATTACCCACTTCAGCCAAGAGGCCAGGTCTTGATGGCTACACAGAGCTTATTACCCACTTCAGCCAAGAGGCCAAGTCTTGATGGCTACACAGAGCCTATTACCCACTTCAGCCAAGAGGCCAGGTCTTGATGGCTACACAGAGCCTATCACCCATTTCAGCCAACAGGCCAGGTCTTGATGGCTACACAGAGCTTATTACCCACTTCAGCCAAGAGGCCAAGTCTTGATGGCTACACAGAGCCTATTACCCACTTCAGCCAAGAGGCCAGGTCTTGATGGCTACACAGAGCCTATCACCCATTTCAGCCAACAGGCCAGGTCTTGATGGCTACACAGAGCTTATTACCCACTTCAGCCAAGAGGCCAGGTCTTGATGGCTACACAGAGCCTATTATCCACTTCAGCCAACAGGCCAGGTCTTGATGGCTACATCATCTTTTCCCACCTTAACGTGCCGAAAAAGACATTTTCAGGAACCATGGGTCTTTTCTCTGCATTTAAAAAACATTATGAGAGCATAGACTCAGTCTTGCTTAGCTGCCTCTTTCAACATGTGACAGTGGAGTGTGCTTGGATAATGATCTTTTGTTTGCCTACAGACTGGTTTTTAACTATGAAACCTGGCTGCATGATTAAAACCACACACCATACTATCTGAACAGGTTCACTATAAAGGCATGCAATTCACTTACCCTGCACACTAAGGGTAGTGCCACCATAAAGCATGTCTTGCAAGACAGCTGCTTCAAAGAGGCCCTGGTTATGGGTTTCATCTTGTGAGTGGAGCCAAGTCAAAACTCATGGAAAGTTTCATTCTGGAAACAGGGTGAGTGATTTAGGCCTATTCAAGTGGAAACAGGGTGAGTGTTTGGGCCTATTCAGGTCACAGTTGGCCAACAAGTCTAAAAGATCCTTACTGTGACCTATATTCACTCTACCTTGATGCCTGAATGTGTTAAAAATCATGGAGTGACATCCCTTGACAGTAACCAAAACCAACCTTTTCTCCTTTAAAAGCCAGAGAAGAAAAGTTAGTCACCTGAGAAACCAAGGTATCCAAGTGATGTTGATATCTTTGTACCAGACCCTAAACACCTTTCTCTCCAAATATCTCCTGATAAAATAAAGGCCTGAAGAAGAAGCCTGTCCATACAGGGACGAAACACCTGCAAGTGGGTTTGTCCAGGCAGACTAACTTTTACAGGATCTTCCTGGGGGATATCTATCATTATTTTTAGCTGATATTCACCCATGACTTGTTCCAATGCCCCAAATCCCATTCCAAATGACTGACAGAGCATGCAAAAGATTTTGGGTGCAGGACAAGAGAGATAATGGTGGGCAGTTTGTGCATCTACCTCATCACAAAGAGACCTATCACTGAATGCCCCCAGAGTTCACAAACTCATTGATTGTGCAAAGTCGGAACCCTTCTTGACAGAATCTGCCAACACATTCAGTCTGACTGGGATGTATATGATCTGGACTCTTGCACCAGAAACACACAAGTCAGGTGATCAGGTTCCCCTCTCTCCCCCAGTCTGAGGAGGTAAGTGACCAATACAGAATTGTCAGACATAACAAGAATCACTTTCCCAACATTTATTCATGCTACAAATGAAAAGCAGTTATTTACAACCTTAACTTCAAAAAGATCTATGAACAGCTTCTTCCAGTTGTTGCCTACTGTGGTACAATAGATAAGTCACTGCCTGGACAAAGTGTCATTTTTACAAGATCATGATGTATGGTTAAGGTTTCTCCAATGAAATTCCTGTTGAGAACAAATGCTTGTCCTGCCACTGATGCAGGAACTATTTTAAATTAGCCAAGATTTGCTGATCTAGACAACTGGAAAAAGGGAGCTACTAAGCGGCCAATTACATCTGCATAGGATGCACATTAATGCCAACAAAGTGCTGCATTTAGTAAAATGAGGAGTTGCAGAAACTCCTTCATTGAAACCAACTTCCTGTTTGAGAAATTCAGATGGACAGCATCTTGGGATAGGATCATGTCCTGTGTTTCTAAAGGATGTTATCGATGAGGATAACCTAAAGAAGGAGACAATGCAGTTTATTATTTCTGTAAATGTTCATGGGCCGAGATTTAGTCCAAAAAGAAGATAATGAAATTGGCAAATTGCTTCTCTGAATGTACATTGAAGGAATATGTGTGAAGATGGATGGCTCAGCATTAATGTATGCATTGGTCTGACCAAGCCTCATCAAGAACTCATCCCTTTTAACGGAAAAGTATGCTAATCTCAATGTTTCTATCTTGAATTTGGTACTTGTAGAAATTTGTTTGGCTGGCTGAGGTCTATCCTCAGTCTGCTATTAGTTTGTGGTACAAGGAAAAGCCTTTAATATCTCTTTACCATCCATTTGGAGAGTAAAACCTCAATTTCCTCCATTAAAATCTTCATTTTGTTGGAATGTACATCTTAGTATTGGAATATGAGAAAGGAGGGAGATGGATAAACAAAACAAAATCCACAACCCCTCAAATACAACTTGGATCACCCAAGTAGTTGTTTGGAAACAGTTCATCCAGGCAGTACTGGTACCAAATGGTACTCCTCATAGTCAGTTATGTTATTGAATCATTGGTGATTCTTTTGAGTCTTGGTGATAGAGACACTTTGTTTTCTTTCTCCCTTATTAACCTGCATCCTAGGCTGAAATGTTTGCTGCTATTACTAGCCTTGTTGATTGCTGCTGTTGAGAGTGGTACTGTTCTTGATCCCTCTGTCTCCAAACAAGTCTCCTTTGTGGCAGAGATTGATGGGATATAAAGGTGATGAATGACCCCGAACAAAAGCATTGAGATGATGAGCAATGATAACAAAGCCTAACAAGGCTATGGACTCCCATACATGACTGTTCTCTGCTTTTTGGTTATGTCAAAAATTGCCACCAATGATATCACCATATTCTGCACTAGTTTTGAGCTTTCCTAAAATACTTTGCACTTGACTATTTTCAACAGTGTGTTTGATGTATGTACTGTCACAATATTCTTGTCAACACTCAGAACATTAGTGCTGTACATATCTGAGTGTGTGGTATCAGTGTGTTATATGATACTGGTAACAGGCTCTCTGAAACGAAGGTTCATGAATTCACCTAGTTATAGATTTTGTCTGAAAGACTGCTGGAAATTTCAGCAATTTTTGTAAAGTGTAGAAGACGACAAAATGCCAGACTTCTTCCACATCTTCTGCATCAACCAAAGCACTCCCTTTATAGCTGTAGCTTGCAGATGGATGTAGGCATACTGAGGGCATTAAGATTTCTTCCACTACAGATCTAAAACTTATTTCCAGCCTCTTCATGGTGGGATGAGAATAAATCATCAGATTAGGGTCTTCCCCACTGGAGAGGTGGGTGGGTTTTGTCCTCATCTACAAACATTTCCACATCTGCATACAACATGCCAAGTGGCATGGAAGTAACCACACCTTCACAGCAGGACACTACATCCTTATCAGTTAATCCAGTAATGTTGGGCTTCTATTTGTACTGGAGGTCGGGCAACTGATTATGTCTATTAAACCTGTCCAGGAAAACTTTATGGAAAACACATAGAATGTTTGGAAGGCAGGCAGGAAGGAAGGTTCAGCATTCATCTAGAAGGTCAAATGGTCTGCAGTTATCCTGATCCCCATAATGTTCTGCATACCATAGAATGGAAGGAAGGTAGGCAGCACATTCCAGTTAGAAAACTTATTTCCTATCACCAGGTTGGAAGGAAGGCACAGTTTAAAAGATTAAACAAGCACCATCTAGCAAGGCTGGAAGGTATGTAGCTGGCAAGAGTTTCTTCCCTTTATCTATATGATATATATATATATATATATATATATATATATATATATATATATATATATACATGAAAAATGAAAGATCAAATGCTTGTCTTTCTGAAATCACTGGAATCAAGAGGCAGTAGTGTTTATATCCTAACATTAATGTCATCTATTTTACCTGGAAAATTGATAAGTTTTAAAATTATGTATCTAGAAAGACACTGTGCCATTGGTCAGGATATGAAGCATATGTATGATTGAAGGTTTCTGAATTATTATTATTATGCCTGAAAAAATCAACATCAATCTCATCTGAAAGCATGTCCAAAATAAAAGTGAAAACTGTTAACTCCAGCTAATCCAAACCAATTCTAAACAACAACAAAAAACAAATTATTGCAATGGACTATATAGAGAAAAGGCCATTTTCTACTGCCATTTTTATGGGG
Organism: Sinohyriopsis cumingii; assembly: GCA_028554795.2. Taxonomy (NCBI): domain Eukaryota; kingdom Metazoa; phylum Mollusca; class Bivalvia; order Unionida; family Unionidae; genus Sinohyriopsis; species Sinohyriopsis cumingii. The sequence goes on from CM068830.1 coordinate 66,284,029, forward strand.
AGAAAGATACTTATAAATTTCATGACTATTTGTCTCACTGTATTATTCAATATACAAAACACACTCTTCTGCATTAAATATGCTTATAAAATTATTTTCATACCAAAACATGACCACTGAACAAGGGCTGGTGTGAGAAATTTTTCACAAAATGCTCCGTATGAGCAACTTGAAACTCGAAGATCTGAGTGCAGGCTTGGAGGCTCCAAGAAGCAACTTCCACTGATGAGTATTTCTTATGACAATTTTTTCCCTTCATATTAACTTAGTGGAGCACAGTTGCACTGATTAATGAAAACTACCAAAAAAATTAATTCAACTGTCTAGATAGCACTGTAATATTTTACCCACTGCACAGTAGCTACCTATGTATTGCTTCCTACAGTGCGTTATATTGTTTCTTCCACTGTTATACTACAAATTCCAGGAAAGCAGCAGATCAGATATTTCAAAAGCAATGTTATTCATCATTTCATTCCTTCTTTATTATTTCTAAACTGCCTTAGGCATACAATTTTTTGACAAGGTGCTAACAGGTTATTTAGAACCAAAAGTAAACAAAGACTGAGAAGAGTAAACATTACCTGGAACTTCATTTTTATGTTTCCAATTTTTTGCAAAAGTATGCTGTAAATAATATTGTACGTATATCTATTATTTCTTTTATATAAAAAATAAAAGTATTAATGTTTTTGTTTATTTCTATTACAATAATTAACCTTTTAATTAATATGTGTACTGTACTCACTACCATATTGCATTTCCATACATATAATCTACAAATGAAGCTGTCGTTTTTCAGATGGAGAGAAAAGTTACAACCTATTGTACATTTCATTTAATTTTATTAACATGGTCTTTGTACACATTGTAACAATATTAATTCTTTTAAACTAGACCATAACTTGAGCAAACAACAAAGGATCATCAGTAAAAATCCACTTGGAAGAACTGTGTTATCTAAATGATACATTATATGGGCTGGTGATTGTTGGCATTCATACCTCAGAATGGTAGAGCGTTGATATACCATACTGATGCACCGGGCTTGAATCCAACCATCAACAACTGTTTTTCTTTTCTTCCTTTTGAATTTAATGTCACTACTGATATCCAGAGTTGTCCATTTACAGGTTTGAAACAAGTTTTATTAACTACTCAGTTTTCACAATCAACAGAAAATAATGCACAATATTGCAAATAAAACTGTATGAATTAATTTATACGGACATCAACAATTTGCAAAGCGTCTTATTTTTATGTCCTGAAAAGTAACATTTTTATGGGTATGGTATTTATCTAAAAGGAAATTATAGGAGAGTGACCAAATATCTTTGCATCAGATAATGATTGTAGTGGAACCTGCGTTGTGAAGAGATTATTTTTAAATAATTATATAGTATAATTTTTATACATGTTTATTTATATTCAATTTTTAAGACTGAATTTATATCACATTTTTCCTGTGCACATGTCCACATCAAGAAAACCCAGTTTCAGACTAACATAAATTTCAACTTGCTTACTAAATCAAAATTTGTTCTAACTATTACTGAAATTTTTTATTCAAAGGACAACATACTTGAATATATTACTGCTACCAATAATAATAATAATAAATAATAACAGCAGGAGTAAAAATATTAAAAGAAAGGCCACCTATTTTTTGGGGGGAAAACAAATGGGGGGGGAATCTTATTTACCATAAAACATATAAAGCATAAAATGTATTCAGACCAAAGTGACTTTGAAGTACAAAATGTTGGCATCTGTTATATGGCATAATGGATGATGCAATAATTTATTATATAAAACAATTAGTATGATAATTAATACATAATAAGCCAAGTTGTTTCTTTTTAAAAACTGTTCATAAGATCTGTTTCAGGTTTTATCCCTTGAAGAACTGACCGGGTGGAAGTCACAGTTTTTGAGTATCATTACAGACTAAATATGACTGTCAAAGTGAATACTTGCAAAAATATGAAAAGTAACCATAAATAAATGTTATATAAGACTTCATGTCAGATATCACAGTTTGGTGAATGGTATACAATCAAAATATTCAATTTATTTCTTAAACAAACTGAAACACCTAAAGCATTTCAATTTTCCTGCTGCTTCAGAGGCTAGAAGAACAATACTTACAAGAGTGCCACAAAAAGAGGACTTATTGCAAAGGCTGTAACATAAGATGTTTGTTCCAGTTGCCATAGAAAATATTACAGAACAATGCAAGTCCCAAGTCCATCCAGTTGCCATAGAAAATATTACAGAACAATGCAAGTCCCAAGTCCATCCAGCTGTCATAGAAAATATTACAGAACAATGCAAGTCCTGAGTCCATCTAGTTATGAACCTGATCCAGATTTCATGCTACAAAACACTTCAAATGCTGCCATAAAAAGCCCACAATCAATTCAGCTTAAAAATTCCATCAACACCAAGATCTCACAGACATTGTGTTGTATGTAAAATACCACATGGGCAACAAAATCATCTTGTTAATGTCCCAATCTGTGCCATTACCCAGTCTTTTGGAGAGTGTGGTATCATTTATAAATTCACGTCGTTGATGTTGCAAATTCCATTTGGAAAGCTCCTACTTCACTAATGAAGCCCTGCAGTCTATCAATGCAACAAAAGAGTTTAAACAATTTTCAAGAACAAATATTGTCGCACTTTAGATATTGTCTCACTTTTACAAAATGTGCATGAGCTAATTAGACCAAAATCATATCTTAACTTTGATGTTCCTTCTTCCTTATCTGATGATAACTATTTTCACCTCACTGACTTGAAAAGGAATCAATTTTTTTAACGCACTGTGTAATACACCTGAATTACAAATCTATGGTCACAAACTAAGTAACAGAAAGAAGCAAAACCAACAAGATTTGTAAAACTTAACAATTTAATTATCAATGTTATAAAATGAAAATTAAACAGGAACTTACGGTATTATGAATTTAATCCAAACTAATCCTGAAAAAAGTTCCATTAAAGTCTAAAAGAATAAAATGTTCCATTTAAATTTCAGATCCAAGAATGAACTGGTCCGCCAACATTTCAGACATATCAAAATGGCGGCATCCTGAACTACTTGGAACAATTCACAAGTGTTGCATAAAATTATTATAATGCAATAATCATTGTCTATTTTCACTGAATATTCTAAAGGAACATCTTTCCTCCTAAATAATATTTAAATATGGAATAAAATATATCTGCAGACTTGACGCTACAACAAGAACAGAAGAAATACAAATAAGAAAACTGCCCAGTCTTAGCCCTTATGTACAGTGAAATAGGCTAAAACACACATTATCACTACTACCTATGCACCCAATTGCAAATTTCCAAAATCAAAGAACTCGCATGATTTAAGCCATCCGATGGGAATCAACTGAATTTATCAAAGATACCACCTGACCATCCTATCCAATGGAAAAAAACAACAACTTGTAAACATATTTACTAATAATTTTATTTTTAGTAACTGTCAAACTGTACGTAAACATCTATTTATAGATCCTATGCAGCTTTATGTTTGTAACATCTTAAAATAAACGCTATGCACACATGCAAAATCCAGCTATAGATCATCACTACAATTTAGTCATTACAAAAACTACAGACATATGTAAGATCTCCACTGACATGCCTCTGCGATTTTCTTACAAAGCTGTGGGTAGGACTTCCAAACACCATGTAATCCACAATTTTCCATCTAACAACATCACAAATGCAACACACATTTCAAACAATGCAGGAGTCACTTATGGTCTACTTTGTTGGGCAACACCTGGGTTTTCAAACATCACACATGATGAGTTCTCATATGTGCACACCACCCCAACTGCAAGGGAAATATTTACTCCTGGACGCAACAAGGCAGTCCTTGTTATCTCTCTTTTACGTTTTTATTTTAGAAAGGGGGTTCTGTGACTCTATGGATTTCTTACAGGAACAGGGATTTAAATCTGAAATGCCAGTTTTTCTTCAAACAGGAAAAAGGCACCATTCAACAGAAGATGCCAATACTTCTAGACTGCTGACAGAAGTATGATGAGCAGAGTGTTAATGTGATAATGAACCAGTGGACGTTTTTTGACAAAGTACTGTCATATATACTTGTTCCTCATATTGGGGACTTCCTTCAAATTGCTTATGCATTATTATATAAATTTTAACAACCAATGGTCAACATGGATCCACAATTGCTGAAAGTGCAAGAAGGATGATTTAAAAGTCTAAGGAACCAAATAGGGTTCAAATCCAAGTTCAAGAAAACAATTCGATGAATAATAATCTTGTTACAACAAACATTAAATATAGCTTGGCATTTGCATTAATGTGCAGACAAATAATTTTTTTATTTTGACAAGAGTCAATCTCAAGGGTTATGTAAGTTGAGGTACTGACAATAATTATCTTCAAATGACTGACACAATATTGTGTGTGCATATGCATGTATGCGTGTATACCATGAAATTATAAGGATAGAAATGACAAACACAGATAGAACACTTGTCCTGTATAGTGAAGGTAACAAACCAATATATTCAGTGAAGAAGTGAACTAAAAGGACCCTGTTAATGCCTCAATTAAAATCATATCATTGAACAATATTAAACAATGTTTCAATTAGGAACAGTTTTCATTTTAAGATAGAGTAGCTTTTTTTGTTGATGTAATTTCACACCATTTTCCATTGACATATAAGTATCTTTTTGTTGATGTAATTTCACACCATTTTGCACTGACATATAAGTATCTTTTTTGTTGATGTAATTTCATACCATTTTCCACTGACATATAAGTATCTTTTTTTGCTGATGTAATTTCACACCATTTTCCATTGACATATAAGTATCTTTTTGTTGATGTAATTTCACACCATTTTCCATTGACATAAGTTTCTTTTTGTTGATGTAATTTCACACCATTTTCCATTGACATATAAGTATCTTTTTGTTGATGTAATTTCACACCATTTTCCATTGACATATAAGTATCTTTTTGTTGATGTAATTTCACACCATTTTCCATTGACATATAAGTATCTTTTTGTTGATGCAATTTCACACCATTTTCCACTGACATATAAGTATCTTTTTGTTGATGTAATTTCACACCATTTTCCATTGACATATAAGTATCTTTTTGTTGATGTAATTTCACACCATTTTCCATTGACATATAAGTATCTTTTTGTTGATGCAATTTCACACCATTTTCCACTGACATATAAGTATCTTTTTGTTGATGTAATTTCACACCATTTTCCATTGACATATAAGTATCTTTTTGTTGATGTAATTTCACACCATTTTCCATTGACATATAAGTATCTTTTTGTTGATGTAATTTCACACCATTTTCCATTGACATATAAGTATCTTTTTGTTGATGCAATTTCACACCATTTTCCACTGACATATAAGTATCTTTTTGTTGATGTAATTTCACACCATTTTCCATTGACATATAAGTATCTTTTTGTTGATGCAATTTCACACCATTTTCCACTGACATATAAGTATCTTTTTGTTGATGTAATTTCACACCATTTTCCATTGACATATAAGTATCTTTTTGTTGATGTAATTTCACACCATTTTCCATTGACATATAAGTATCTTTTTGTTGGTGTAATTTCATACCATTTTCCACTGACATATAAGTATCTTTCTTTGCTGATGTAATTTCACACCATTTTTCATTGACATATAAGTTAGATATTCTTTTTTTTACTACAAAAGACTATTTTGGAAATTTTTATAACTAAACCTTATTCACTGAGCTCTATACCCCCTGCCAAATAATAAAACTGCATATTACAATTTTGAATCGAGTGATAAGTTCATAATAAATCAGTATCTATGAGAAGTAAATGGAAAATAGAACTACTTTTCATGTACTGGGTATTTTCTATAAAAAAATTTAACACCCCATAATCATGGCAACTGGCACTCAAAAATGATGTTACAAATAAATGTTAACCATCTCATACATACAGTATACATCATATAAAGATACTTGGAGAGGGAGCAGGATGAAAATGGCCCTTATTCAATATAGTCCTTTAACTATAATCAAGTAACTTTTTCCCAACTCAATGACCATATCAAATATATTTTCTGATCCAAAGTAAGTATTTATTATTTTCTAAAGGAGGAGCAAGGAATAAATCATATAAAAACTACTAACACTTTGGTAGAAAGTATGTGTTTTTAACATGCTATATATCACAGATTAGAACGATTATATTAGAAAAATAAATTCTTTAAGTCTTTTGATGATGGAATATGAAAACAACTCAAGCAAGATGGCAGATGAAAATTTACGTGGAATGCAAAGTTATATTTAGAAAAGACATATAGTCCAAAACTCATATGATCATTAAAATATCTTGGAATTGATTTCTAGTTCTGATATTTGGATGGATCAAAAGCTGACTATGATCCAGACTCATGCAAAGGTTCATGTGGAGCAAAACTTCACTCTGAACCACCAGATTTCATATGTTTTACTGCCTAGGATGAAGAGAAAGTCACTCTCTTCTTAGATGAACCAAGGAATGAGATTTTGCATTTACTTGCAATGTGATGATATGTGACTAATTCCACTGTTTCGGAGACCTGTATGGATGACAAAGATAACGTGGCTTTATTTGCCACTGATTTACAATTAGACTAATTAACTGATCTAAACAGGAATTTGTAAAACTGCTTACAATGGAATAGATATCTTGTCAAATGTGAACAATTCAAATATGAATATTGATATATGAAAAGACAATTTGCCATGGATCATAGCATGCCACGTTGTCCTCATCACAAGAATATCAGTTTTAGTTATTGATGACCTGTCATATTCATGTGGCATCATCTAACTGGATAAGTATGATTTCTTGAATCTTTAATTACAATGTGGATTTCAAAAAATGTTCTGAAATAAAATTAATGAAATGACATTAGCTTGAATTGTCAAAATGTTTGGCTAACACGGCGGATAGGGATTTTTTTCCAGCTCATCCGAATATCACTGAAAAAAACCTAAAGTCTTCCAAATATTGGGAAAGTGAAAATACAAAGAAATGGACCTGACACACACATGCTAAGATGGCTGGTCATGGTTACCATTCTCAATGTAAATATTTATCCTACAAGTCAACTTTCAAGAAAAAATACAATAGAGCAATCAGAATATCATGATTCCTGCAGTAGCCCAGTTGGCAGAATGCTGAACTTATAATCCAAGGATCATGGGTTTGATACCCACATGGACCAGCCCTTGATGTTTCCTAGGGAAGGGCACTTAGCTCCCACTTCGCTTTCACTGATGTGTTGGCTATATCATTGGAACTGGAACCATGTGTCTTTCCCAAGAAAACAGAGAGGTTCCCATTATGGCCAATATCAAACTTGCAACCCTTGTATTATGATTCCAATGTTCTACAAACAAAGCTACCTTGAATGGCATATATATAACGTATCCAGTGAGTTGAATGATGCCACAATGTAGTAAGAGTACCATAAATGAACATTATATGCCCACCCTATATTTAAGGCCCCCAAAAATATGTGCTTCCTATTGAACCAGTTTTAAAATTTGGGTAGGTAGGTGGGTTTTGTTTTAGTTTATTATAACATTATATATATTATAATGAGTAGTTGTACTAAGCATTTCAAGTACTGGACAAAGCTGTGTCATTTAGATGCACAATCAATTTTAGAGACATTTTTTTTCAATTGTTTTTCAAATTTTATATTTTTTACCCTGAGGAGAAAAAAGTGCTAGGGTTGAATCAAGGAACTCATTCTGGAATACAAGTTATTTTGTAAAATCCATCTTTCTTTTAGCCATAATGACCCTGAACTTGGACCCCAAAATCAATTGGCCTCTTCCATAGACTTAAGCACAAGCCCTCCACAAACTTTAATCATGGTGCATGATCTAAAGTTATTATGCACAAGACAGGGTTTTCTGTCAGTAACAGGAACCTTGAACTTTGGCCTTTTGACCTATATTAGATAGGCTTCAAAAATGCAATAGATGTTATTATGCATCAACCATTTTTCTTCTCTGTCCCAATGGCTTTAACCTTGGACCTTTTCCCAAAAACTGACAGACTTCTTTCTCACCCAATCTGCAGATTGTCCATAAAGTATTGTCCAGGTATGTGATCTAGAACTAATCTTATTGTGCAGAAACCATTTTTCCTCTTTCTGTAACAGTGACCTTGACTTTTTAGCTTTTGACCCCAATACAGATAAAGTTCTTCCTTACCCCAGGTGCAAGCCATCTACAAACTTTGGTAACTGTAGAAGACAGTGAACTTTAGTTATTGTGCATAAACTGTCCTCTTTCTTCAGCCACAATGAATCCAAAATAAACAGGTTTCTATTGTATCTCAACTTCAAAGTTTGATTCATATATGTGATGTAGAATTAATGTCATTGTACGGAAACCATTTTCTTTATTCAGACAGTGACCTTGACCTCTGAACTTAATCAATATGGAATCTTCATTACCCAGGTTTATTACTGTATGTGGTCAACAACATAAGTTATTATGTGGAAGCTATTTTTGTTCTTTCACGTACAGCGACTATAACTTTGAGCTTTTGAGCCTGAAACTAACTGAGTTCTTGCTCACCTCAAGTGCAAGCCATGTACAAAGTTTAGAAACTGTAGAGGAAAGGACAGCTCATGTTATGGTGCAGATACCAAACTGATAACAGACAGACAGATGGACAAAATCCCAACATAATATATTCTGCCTTATGGCAGACATGTACAAAGTTGGATGAGATCATGATGCGCATTCTTATCAACAGTCTCAGCCACTTCATGATGATGCATATGGTCAAAATTTCAATATATATTCATTCTGGCAATCAAATTGGTTGTTGGCGAGGGGGCAACAATTTTCATTTAGGACCAACTAGATATCATAAGAAGTCTTTTGGTGAAAACCCTGTGTTGATATGAACATCATATTCTGGAGGAGTAGTAATAAGTTTTTCAAGATAGAGTATATTGGTAGCAATATCAGATGCTAGATGGCCATCATTTTCATTCAGGACCAGCTAGACATCATAAAAAATCTTTCAGTTAAAACCCCATGTCAATATGAATTTCCATAAATTTAGAAGCTGAGTCATGAATTTCAATATATATAACAGTGTGGCAATTTCTGAGGTCTGATCAGCACCATTTTTGTTCAGGACCAAGTAGATATCATAATTAGTCTTCTGTTGTAAAAACCATGTTCATATGACCTTCCATCAATGAGGAGCAATAACAAGATTTTCAAGATGGCTTCCATGGTGGCAAATCTGGACATTAATTCTGCACCATTTTCAATTGATACAACTATTTAGGACCAACTATATTTCATCAGAAGTCTTCTGGTGAAAACTCAATGTCCATATGACCTTTCTATTAGATGAAACAGTGACAAGGTTTTCAAGATGGTTACTGTGGTGGCAGATTTATATAGGATCAACTACACATCATAAAAAGTCTCAGTGTAAACCTCATGTTGATATGACTATCCATTCAGAACTAGCAATAACAAAGATTTTAAACACAGCCTCTGTGGAGGTCATATCTGTATGTCTGAGTTGAACTATTTTCATTTGGGACAAACTAGGCATTAAAATTATTCTTCTTGTTAAAAGCCTATGTTGATATAACTTTCCATTCTGGAGTAGTAGTAATAATTTTCAAATTGGCTGCCAAATTGGACAAAAAATCGGCACTATTTTCATTTTGGTCCAACTGGACCTGAAAAGCAGTCTTTTAGTGAATAGTCAATATCCATTCAGTGGAAGTAGTGATAATAAGATTTTCAAGATGGCTGCTGTGGCAGTCTTACTGTATGTCTGAGCAACATAATTTTCATTTACGTCCAACTAAACCTCGTGATGAATGTGTGTGTCAGGTTTCATGGCAATCCATAGTTTAGAAGCAGTAGCAATAATAAGCTTGTGCTTACGTATTCATGGAAATGAATTATGGAAAACAGGCCGTTCCATAAGCTGTACTGGTTTATGACCAGTATGGCTAGAAATTCATCAAAACATCAATTGGAACCCTAATGACTCTGACTGTAGACATGTACAAACCTCTGTCCTGGCCCAAAATTCATCTCTGGATTTGGGGTTTATTTCCCTGTGAGCTTGTGTCTTCTCATACACGGAACCCTGAAAAAGTGTATATGTTTAGCACAATAAAAACGTAATTTTTTAAAAACAGTATACCTTTTCCTTTTTGTTTTACTTTACAACAATTTCACAACTTAGTTGTGTGTATGCTGTATGTGCATTTTGTTACATAAATAAAACAGATGAGGACTTCAACAAAGAATAGCATATACTAATTTGAGGCATCCTTTTTTTTCACAAAAAATTATCATCATTATTAAGATTATTATTTAATACCACAAAACTACTTGTGAAACTAGCTAGCAAGTTTAACAACCTGAGTGGAATCTGATCGATTAGCATATTTCTTTGTGAAAGTAATCTTTGTTCATTGCTGATAAAACCAATGTATCTCATTATTCTAGTATACATCTTAATAGCTCAAGCTGTGTAATTAATCTGGCAACCAAAGAAGTCTGTGTATCAAACAATATACAATTTATCAATGAATCTTACTCAGGACCCTCTTATCTCCTAGCCTTGGACCAAAGGTTGGGCCTTGGCTGTTGGTAGTGTGAGTGATTGCAGAGTTAAATAACAGCTTATAACACTTTTATATAATACAGGTTGTAACGCATAACAGACTAGCTTGAGAAACTAACAAGAAATCTACATCAAAATGTAGTTTAGGAGAGAAAGATTTATAGAAGAGTTCATCTAAAGAAAGTTCATATGAATAAAGTATACAAGTATGAACAGACAAAAACATCAGATATTGCACTGAAGAATTGTGAAGTGCAAAAGTTACATCTACACTGCAAGTCCAATAAGTGTAAACATTTAGAGATATCAAACAATTTCAGAATTTGTCCCAAACACTAAAGTATGGAAAATCGATGGATGGATAACAGAAAATTGGAAGAAGAAAAAAAACATTAACTTTATTTCTCCAGTTTCCCGGCTTGTTGATCTTAAACAAATTTCCTACCAGAAAAAAGAACTGAAGAAACAAACAAAATTTAATGTTGTGAAAAGTCCTTATTTTGTTTGTAGGTAACAGTATTAGATGTCATGCCCTATTACATGCTTACTATTTCCCATAATATTTCTAAGTGCCAACTGGAGAATGACTAGAAAGCATAATTCAATAACAGCTACCATTTCATGCTGCTTGCTAATCATGGTCAGCTTGAAAGTAACAAGCTATATCAGACAAAAGGATATTATTCTGGTAATTATATAGAGCATGCATATCTATCATGTAACCTCATGTTGAGGAGAAATACCAAGGTATTTTCTCTGTGCTTCACTATTAGTAACTGAAGGGAAAGAATTACTAAAAGAATCTTATTCTGACAGACATATTTTAGCATCAAACCAGAAACAAACATATAACATTTTATGCCTTGATTTATGTTTATAAAATGTGTATGCCCCCACTGTACAATGCAAACAAAGAAGTCAAAAACAATGTTTACAAATTTGAAAGATTGCAATATGTAGTTGAAAATCCGAGTAATCAACATATTAATAGAAATATACATGTTAAATTTCATTTATCTACCAGTAATGGTATTTAATCAATTGTGCTGATATGGTTTTGGTTTTTAAAAAAATGTCATCTATCAATCATGAGTGGTTTTTGCTTCATTGTGATAATAAGGCTTGTGTAAAGGTAAGTCCAACTAGTAGAATGGTGGGCAATTTGCTCATACTTGTATATATATCTCTAGCTCCCCAGTACCTTATTGATGAAGATGATTCCATAGCTGAACAAGCAAATTTTGTGAATTGTTGCCCCCCCCCACTGCAAAGTCAAAAATTCACCATGTGGAAATCTAATTATGACTTTTAGTACAGAGCATTATACAGAAATAGCTGTTTCCTTACTCTATCATAAAAGGGCATTAGAGAAAAAGTGCAGAAGGGGGATTGGGGGTGAAAAATGATTAGTGACCTTGACCTTGAAGATAAACTCAATATTATACATAAGATGCCATCAAATTGAATAGGATAAGTGAACCATAGTTCATGCCTATATCGCAAACAGCTCTTCTGGTGAAAAGCAGATATGAAAGAAACTTTAAAAGATCGAAATGTTATGATAACCTTAACTTTGAAAATACGACCCCACCATAGCAACACATCTTCTAGTGACAAGACACAAATATACTAAGCTTTATCGTAAAAAGATGTTAAATTATAAAAGCAATGAAACAAAAGTAACTGAAGCAAAATATTGATCCATGACCTTGACATTAAAGATAGGAAACCCAATGTGGTACATGACACATCTTTCAATAATAATATATAGCTATACCAAGTTTCATCCCTTCATCTAAGATAGCTCTAAAAATATATAGTGTAAAGGAAAGTGTAATGGCAAAATTCAACATTATATTACCATGACATTAACCTTGACCCCAATGTGAAATACAATACATACCAAGATGCATCCCTTAATCACAAACAGCTCTCAACTTGCACAATGGAAAGCAAGCGTGATGGAAATTTTCAATTACCGAGCTGTTGCCATGACCTTAATGAGTGGAATCCTAAGGCAACACATCTTCATTTAAGAAAAACCAGAGATCATAATTAAACTTCTGGTGAAAACATCAGGTCAAAACAATGTTGCATTTAGAAGGATCAGCAACAACAAGCTGGCTTCCTTGGTGGCCATATTATATGTCAGGTCAGCACCATTTTCATCTACTACCAACTAGACATCTTAAGAAATCTTTGGTGAAATTTAATGTTGATATGACTTTCGGTCTAAGGTAAGCAGTGACACAATTTTCCAGATGGCCACTGTGGTGGCAATACTGTATGTAAAATGTGCACAATTTTTATCTAAAACCAACTAGAAACCAGAGGAAATTTTCAGGTGAGAACTCCATGCTGATATGACTTTTCATTTAGGAGGCATAACAAAAAAAATTCAAGATGGCTGCTGTGGTGGCTATACTGAATGTAGGATGCTCTGGATGTAGGAGGAGTGGTGACAATATTGTCAAGATGGCAACCATGGCTATTTTAGATTATTGAGCAGAACCAGGACATCCTAAGAAATCTTCTGGTGAAAACCTCATGTCATTATGACTTTATATTCAGAAGCAGCAGCAATAACAATATTTCAAGATGGCTGCTGTGGTGGTCACTGAAAAGCACCAGTGGGACGAATGTGTGTGTGAAGTTTCATGACAATCCTCCAAGTAGTTATGATGGAGTAGTTATTACAAATGTGTGCTAATGGATAGATGTTAGATGACAGACCTCAGGTCATTCCATAAGCTCTTCTGATCTATGACCAATAAAACTAAAACATGCAGCAGCACAATGAATTGCCAATATGCACATCCTGTAATGACAATCCTGACATTTTCTTCAAGATTCATTGTAATCCACTAAAATCTGAAAGACCAGTTATGTCCACAACATTCTGTAACACTTTACATTATACTCAAATCAAAAAGGTCATTAACTCATATACAAATTGTCAGAGCAATTTAATTTGTGGAAATGTACAACATCAGGGGATATCCATAATGTTTACTAAGTTTTATGGCAATCCAGAAGAAGAAAAAATGTTTTTTTGTCATACATTAAGCTACCAGGGCAATAAATGAAACAAAAGTTGTGATAGCAAAGTGATCTGTTGATGTGCACATCTTCAGGTAATGACCATAATAAGTACCAAGTTTCATGGCAATTCAAAAGATGAACACAAAGGCAAGGTATACATTGTTGAACAAATAAAACCCTGCAAACTGCTGTAATAGCCTCAAAATCAAAACAGACCATCTTTATGCGAGGGTAAATATGCCTAGTATGAAATTTCATGGCCAGGACCAAATGAAGATTCCAATACTGCAAGTAGTGGGGACACTTAAATAGGCACATTTGGACTAATATGTCTACCAAATTTCATAGAGATATCTTCATTTGTTGTGGAGCTATGCTGATGAAATGAAAGTGACAGATGGATCGATGAAAAGATCGAATGAACCACTTTCTATACATGAACTTCATGTGCTGGGCATGAAAATGTTCCCACAAATTAGACTTAAATATCAAGAACATATTTTACTTTGAGCTTTGACAGTTTGATATGGAATGCTCATATTATAAAGTTGGTGTATTTTTGCTTCTGTCACTCTGTGGTCATAAACTAGGTCAAAGAAAGAAGCAAAACCAACAAGTTTTATAAACTGTAACAAATAATTATGAAAGTGATAAAATAAAAATTTAAGAGGAACTTACAGTATTATGACTTAAATCCAAAATAATTCCAAAAGTTCTATCACACGTCCTTAATAATCAAAAGTTCAGAATGAATTCCAACAGTCCTGATAATTCACAATAGTCCTAGAATATTTTAGTTCAATGAGCACTGTGTAGTTCCAATGAATAATCTGAACAAATGTCTCCTCTCAAATAATATTTAAACACAACATTAAACATATCTGCAGACTGATATTAACATAAAAACATGTAAAAATGAATTAATTGCTCAGTTCTCTCCTTATATATATTTCCAAGAGTCTATTATGACTACATGTCCCAATATACTCCTTATGACTGACCTTACTACTCAATGTAATATTTCACAATATCTACTCAATACACAACCACCTGACTTTAATTTGCCAGCCACAAATAACTCCAAAATTTTAAATATACTTATTATTAGAAAGCTAACTTTTAAGTTAATTATGTTTCTCTGAGAATATTTACCCAATCACATTATGTTAGGAATACTGTATTTACGGTATATGTTGGGACACTGTACTTATTGCAACACCATAAATTAATTTTTAAAGTAATTGTTTTTACACTCTAAATTCTGGGACGCATTGTTGTTTTGAGTCATAAGTTGTGGGACACCTTTTAGATCATTCCAAAATTACATGTTGAAAAAAGCACTCCAAGTGAAAATTTATTTAAAAAAATATAAAACTGTGTACTTTAGATTAATCCTGCACACGTATGACCCATTCTTTCCGAATGTGAGTATATTTTTTAGCTTTCTCATGCCGTGAAAATTATCGTAAGAGGCAACACATTTCCTGAAGCAGAAACTGCAAGGACTAAAGTTAGATATTTACAAATCTGCACCATTCTTGCTAATTCTCACACTTTTAACCCCCATCTTATCATCAGTATATCCAGGAATGTGATCAAAGTACAATAAATTTTCATCCATGTCATTATCATATTGTTGGCAAAATCATCTTCTCTTCTGGTCTTCAAAAATTCATCGATGATTTTATTTTCTCAAGATCTTTAAAAATTGCTCCGTTGTTTCAGTTTATTTTCAAAATTCCTGTGAATACTGGTGAAAAGATCCAAAGTTAGCTTCCTTATCTCAGCTGACCTTGTATATTCATTTTTTTCCCCATGTTATTATGAAATAAGCATTTTGTTTATGTATTGTACTGCAATGTGCGGGGGGGGGGAGCTGAGTGCAAATTCAACACAAAACACAAATTTATTTCATTTCTTAAGTTTTGGGACATATGGCTGAGGTAAAAAAAACATTCACCATAAGATCTGGGACAGGAAATTTTTATTTTGATTTTGTCATGTCCCAATATCTTTGGTAAATATGGTATTAGCATGCTACCTCATGAATCCAGCCCAAATAAAAGAGAAAACTCATCTTTCTCTATTTCAATAGACAAATGGCAAGAACTCTTGCCCCTTACCTCCCTTGGGCACAGCCAGGTGTTGCTAGTTTTTAGCTGAGCAAGATACTAACAAGGATGCTTGCATGGTGGGGTGGTTGGGAGGCTTTTTAAGTAATGTGATTGGATAAGTATTCTCAAAGAAATATGTTACAAAAGCATTTGTTTTCTCTTTCAAATGTTTTCTGATCACAATATGTTAGGAGAATAAGTAATAGGAAAAAGGAATGCAGAGCATCCCACCTCCACCTCAGATATCCTTCTAGGGAAAAATAGCTGCATACCCCATGTAAATGATAATGCTTCTCCTAATTACATAACCAGCACAGTCTAGGGCACTTGACTTGCGACCCTAAAATACGATTAAGATGAATAGTGAAATATTATTACGTATAAAATTTCACTGGTGAATCCAGTAAAGCTAACAGGCTGTGTTGATTTATCTAGTTGGGTCTGGTGGCCATCTATGATGCTGCCATTGGACCTATCAGATTCAAGGTTTGCCTCTGCGACGCAAAATATCTGATATGAACGCTTGAGAAGGTTGACTCTGCATGCCAGCCAACAGTTCCTATTATATCTTGGATCGAAACATTGTGTTCAAACACAAGGCTCACAAAGATGGCTCGAAGCTTCTGAGCAGTAATCTTTGTAAGGTGACTCTGATGTGGAGAGACAACAGAGTACACCAAGCGTACAACTCACTTCAGCCACTAACCAAGGGTTTGAGGGGTGATATCCTGAGGCCTGGTTCACACCAGAAGGAAGAGGCATTTGTGCGTGTGATGACTTGTCTATGTGCATTTCAAGTAGTGTTGGAGAACACAAACAGGATCTTGCATGGCTGATGGTCTCGACCTGTCTTTTGAAGAGAGTAGGCAAGTGAAGACTCTTTGGTTATTGACTGATGGTAACCTATTTTGGGTTATAAAGCCTGGATGTGTCAAGAAAATTACTGAACTTTCTGATCTGAACTGAAGAGTTTGGTCGAAATTAAGGGCATGCAGCTTAATTGCCCTGTATTTGGAAGCTAAAGCTATCAGGAAACATGTTTTGTATGATAGTGACTTTAACGAAGTGTGTGCTAGACATTCAACTGGATTAGAATTAAGCCATGTTAAAACCCAGGATTTGTTCCATTTGGAAAGAGAGGGAGGGATTTTGATTTGAGTTCAGAAAGGACTAAAAGATCTGATAGCTCTATATCATGCCCAAAATCATGTCTGCCCTGATGTCGGAATGTGTCCAATAACATGGGGCAGTAGCCTTTGATTGAGATTGGGGCCAACTGTTACTCCTCAAAGAGCCAGAAAAAAAAGATGGCCAGTTGAATGAATTGAGGCACACAGATGGATGTTGTTGTTGGTATGGCACCAGTCTCTGAAAACATGCCACTTCCCTCCAAAGCCTTCAGAAAGGAGGGCCTCCTTGCTCCAAAGATTCTCTTCATAATCGAAGGTTTAAACTGTTTGTCTCACAAGGCTGTCCTGATAAGAGCAGAGCATGTAGAAGAAGATGGCCTGGGCAGGGAAGGACCGTATGTGACTGTGGTTGCTGGAGATCTGGGTTGACCCAGGACTTGTCTCATTCAAGAATCATCTTGCCATTCTTACCCGTAACTTCTAGATTATTTTTGACATCAGCACCATAGGAGGGGAAGCAAATGCCACAACCCTCCCAAAGGACTGACAGTCACTCCACAGAGCGAAGAAGGTGGGTAACTTGTGATTCCACCTTGTTGCATAGAGGTTGATTAGCAGACACACCCAAAGTGCACCAGCCAATTGAGGAAGGAACCAGAAGGATGGCGTCTCTTCCTGTTCGCCAAGACGTACCAATTCTTTTGAGTATCGGTAGGGGATGGATAAAAATGTCCTTGATGGTGGCTTGAAAGCTAAACTTCAGTCCATTCTATGGTCAGATTTGAGTGAAGGACGGTGATATGAGGAAGTGTCGTCACACACTGAGGCCCAATCTGGATCTACGTCCAGCTCTGGAGAAGACATAATACTCAACTGCATAAGTTAATGATAGCATTGTGACATGGCTTTAAAGGGCAAAGTCACTAAAATTTGGCAGATATTGTAAAAAAAAACAAATGTATAATACCTGCAGCAGAATGATTAATCCACACAATAAATCCAAAAGGAACATTCGATGAGTCAGTTAGAACACTAAAATGGCTTGGATTGTTGGAGAACAAATTCTACGATGTTATCCAATACAGCAGCAAGGCTAAAAACTAGCAACACCTGGCAGTGCCAAGGGGAAGTAATTGGAAAGAGTTATTGCCCTTTGTCTATTGAACTATACAGAAAAAGTTTTCTGTTTTTTAGTAGGGGTTGATTCGTGAGGTAATAGCTAGTATTTCTAATGTAATGTGATTGGGAAACATATTCAAAGGAAAAACACGACAACACCAGTTGATAGATACTATGTAATCTACTTGCTAAAATTGAAACATACAACATAGGTACAGTCATGTGTCAAATGTTACAACAAAAACAATATACTGAACATTACCTAAACCAAGTTTGCAAAAATAACCACATTTAGGGAATTATGAAATTTTCTACGATGCAAGCTAGTGTTGGACAGGGCTCAATGTAAATAATGTGACCATCAAAATAAATTTTTCTACATGCTTACTGACAAAAAATTTAAATTTAAAAAAATTCTACTTGCCTACTGGTAAACACTGAAAAAATATAAATTACAATTTTTTCTATAAGCCTAGTGACAAACACTTTAGAAAACTACCAATTACAAATATTTATACATGCATTTGGGAAAACACTGTAAAAAATATAATTTTCCAGGAATAGTATTGAAGATTCACAACCCACCATGTATTCGGCACAATGAATTGGCTTTCATATCACAGCTCATCTGTTTGAATGCTTGTATCTGCCTTCCTCAGGTTAAGTCAAGAATGATACTAGTACTTTATTTTACACAAAACTAAATGCCTTACTGAATATGTTTCATAAAAAAAATTCACCCAAATACATGTGTGTTTGTGTGTGTGTGTGTGTGTGTGTGTGTGCCTGTGTGTGTTCGATTTGGATTTTTAACACAGCTTTAAAAAAATTTCAGTCATATCAATACGATATCTGCTGTGTGGCAGTTTATAGTCCTATCTAGCACTGGGGCATCATGTTGCATGCATGTAGCATGATGTCACACTCAGTCACATTATCCTGACACCAGGCCAACCAGTCCTAACACTAACCTCTTAATGCCGAGTGCCTAGTGTTAAGTGTCTGTGCTCTTAAAATAAGTAACAGAAAAGAGTGAAGACAACAAGCTTTGTAAAATTTAACAGATAATTTATTTCCTTTGAATACAAAGTGAAAACTGAAAAAAACAGAATGTGTGGTATTGCGAATTAGATCTAAAAATAATCCAAGAATTAAAGGCACAAGTCTTAGTAATAAAAAGTCCTGAATAAACACAGTTCAAGTCAAGTACTAATATCAGTACCCCTACTCCTACGTCATGGATGGGGTACTAACATGAGCATATGTGTCAATGGAGCAAGTTGGGTGTGATTCACACCCAGCGCTCTTTTAGCCCAATATCAACAATCTGAACATATTCCTTTAATATAATCCAATAAATTGAGTAGTCCTCTTATTGAATATCGTAAGTATTGCAAATAATTGTAGAAATAGTTGTAAAATCTTGTTTACCTTTTTTATCCGACAAATTTGTTTAGATCATCCACCATATTAGTTCAAATAACGATTACTTCCATTCTCAGCTTCATTTGTTTGTGTGCCATATAAGGATATTGAGGCCTTATTCAGAAACATAAACAAATTGTAGTAAAAATATGGTGCAGTTTGAGTCAGAAATTCTGTGCATTAATTATGGTTTATCTGCAACTTTGAAATTCCACCAAGAAGCCATTATTCACCACTTGACTGATAATAACATAGCACAGAATATCCAAATATGGCCTGGCAAGCCTTATATAGAAAAGGGGTCACGATGAGAGTCTCATGTTATCTGTCATGGCGGACAAGCTGAGGTTAGTGTAACCATGTTAATTTATTTTATCATGTAAGGGCTTAATAAATTCAAAATAAGCCAAACTTCTTTCACAACATGATTATACTTATGTAGTAGATTTCTACACTATCTGTTTTTCTGACTTTAGTGATGATTTTTTTGCTCCATTACATGATGATGATATGGAATCAGTTTGTAGCCTCAACCATAACAAATCAAGTTGAGGCTATGACATCATAGCTAAGTTCAAGTCCTGAGGAGATCCAAAATTGAAGGCGATGACGTGTCTGTTATAGCCTGCAAAGTACTGATGTGACAACAGTCTCTTGTTGACTCACAGAATTATTCCAGGTTTGAATTCAGTATAAATTCCAATGAATGTCTTTATCCAAGAATTTTATCAAAGCACATTTTTTATTTCCAGAGAAAATAATTACTTGAATTCAATAATTTGAAGCAAATAAAATTCAGCCCAAACTGGTCACAACATAATACAAGTTAAAGTGCTAGATGTTAATGCATGACTGGTAAAATCCTCACAGTCACAAGATAATATAGTTCTCTGCTTGACCTCAGGTCACATTAGCATTTTCTAAAAACAACCATTACCTAATGAAAAATAGCCTTCTAGAATGATCTAATGAGCCTTGTTTACTTACAACACAATAGCCTATACAATTCACATGGGAATGTCCAAAATCCCTGACCCTGATCAACATATTTACCACTTCTTTTTTACCTGAAGAACAATTTGGTAAATAAGCTCATACACAGAGAGAATAATGAAGCTATTATTAGTTAAATGAAATTTTAAAAAAAGAAAAGGTCAAGCAGAAATGAACTCAATTTAGGACAAGGTCAAGTCCAGTAAACAATGGTACATTACAATAGCATATAATGTTATTAAAAAAATTAAAACTAACAAACAAACAATTAAATTAAATATACATAACACTAGCGAGGCAACTGTCAGTACCATTTTTATAAGTCTTTGACCCAGATACATGAATTATACACCAGATCTACTCATGCATAAAAACCACCCAGTTGCAAACAGCATAGATCCAGACATTAGAATTGCATTATAGGTCAGAAGATTTGAGTCAGCACATTTTATTTTCTACCTATGATTGACTATACAATGGAGATTCTGGGTCTTTGCTGCATACACCAAATTGCTCAGTACATGGATAAAAATGCACTGTTAAATGTCTCATATGTGTGTTGTCAAGAACTCTGCTGTTACCCTAACTTTTAAGTCTACCTTGATGATACCATCTAAAAAAAATGCACTAAAAGTAATAAATTTACAACACATACCACAGGCAGTGGAGCCTCTATAGGCTTGCTCTTTTCCTTGTGGAAGCTGTAGTTGGCACCTGATGCCTTGGCAACCTTAGTCATTATCAAGTCTGGTTCCACATCATCTTCTGACCGAGCATTAATTGTAATATGGACACTCTGCAAACAAATCATTTTCATCTCAGATGCAGAAGTAATATTTTAAATATTTTGTCATATTTACTTAAGATTTTAAAGCCATAACAAGTTCCCGAGCCTCTGAATTTTCTGAAATCATACCGTGTCCAAGATTTTCTAAACATTTGGAGCAATAAATGTCAATCTTGGGCACAAAATCCAAAACTGTGATACTCTATTTTTTTTATTAAAACAAAGAATTACAGTATATTCAGATTTTTCTGAACACTATCAAATTTATATGACTTAGGTACATTCTATGTATAATATTTGACATGTGTTTGAGTCTGAACCTGAGTGTCAAGAATACACAGTTACAGGATGTATATGCCATCCTTCTGAGCCCTACCAAACACGTTTAGCTCATGGATATGCCCTTACTTCAGCATTTCAGACCTACCCAACATGGCTAGCACATGGATAGACAATTATTTCAGTTTCCAGTCCTTCCCAATTTCACCCTTACAAGAGTGAGATTTTCCTTTTATGTGCAAGCTTTAATATTTCTATATTTTATATTTTATTTTTCTTTGGTCTTTACTGGTGCAAAACTTGAAATGCTCATGTAACATGCTCTCTGTCTCAAATTAATACATTTTCAAAAACTCATAAATAAAATCCCGACAGATTCTGGGAGATAATACTTCTAATTTTGGGTTCATTTTAGCTAAATCATTAAGCTGCCTTCTCTTTGTTATGACTCTTATGGGTTTGTGTCAACATCACAAAATGCATCAGGAGGAATTATGGGTAATGAATTTTAGTCACCATGACAATGGCATTTTACCTGAGTAATAGTTAAAGCTCAAATAAATAAACACTGTAGACAAGAAGTAAACCACTAGTAATTAATCTTAATGATGATAATTTTTCAACTGTATGTTATTAAAAATATATATATCTAAAATCTGAGGTAGTTTAATGCAGATGAAAACCAAATGAGACTGCCTATAAACATAGCTGAATCATACTGATAAAAAAAATAAGGCATCAATTGTTCAAATATTTAGCTGTAGATAAACAAAGACTGACCCTTTTCTCCCCACAGAAGCTACTTTAATAGAAATATAAAGGCAATATCAAAAAGAAAAATAAGACAAAATTCCATATGCTTACATGGAAGAGATTGGAGATGTCTTTCAAATGGTTTGCACATTTGAACTTGACTGTCTCTGGAGCACCCTGACCTTGCTGAAATAAAAAAGAAAATAAACTGTCATGCTAGAATACTATCATTAAAATCACCAAACACTAGAATAAAACAAAACTAATGTGTGAAAGTTCAAGTTCATCAAGTTCAACCAACTGACTCCATTTATGCTAAGAGCTGGGTGCAAAGCGGGTGTAAGCTATTAAAAGGGACTCCTCTTCGGAGCAATTTTTAACGTCTGAGTTTAAGTTTGATATGCACTGATTCCTTGTCTATTCTGAAATGTCTGTTATTAGTTAATTTTGATCAAGTAAAACTAGAAAATAAAAAATGTATATAACCATCCAAAAAGTTCTAAATAAGGTGATGATACTAACATATTGTAACCTTGTTGCATCAGAAACTCACATCCTAGTTTATAAAACACTTATTATGATGCTCCACTTGCAACAGGGTTCATCACTGGTGATATATTGTAATGGCCAACAGCTTTTTAAATAAATTAATGGTGTAACTAAGTGCTTTTTGACTTTTTCTTCAATGTCAAGCTTTTATTTTACTAACACACAATCTGCATGATTTGCCCTTGTAAAGTTCTCTTTCAACAATTAGTTTTTGTCACTGATAAAACACCTGAACTTTCATCAAGCAGGACAGTTAGCCTCTAGCACATGGAAATCACCACATGACTGCCCAAGAATGATTCTTTTTCAACCATAAGCTTTTATGAAACTGTTAGCAGGGTACAGTGAAACTCTAAGTCTGGTAGTATAGAAATGTTAGCCTGGTACAGTGAAACTCTAAGCCTGGTAATCTGAAACTAATAGCCTGGTACAGTGAAACTCTAAGCCTGGTAATCTGAAACTGTTAGCCTAATACCATGAAACTGTTAGCCTGGTACTATAGAACTGTAAACCTGGTCCAACAGAACTGTTAGCCTGATAATGTGAAACTGTAAGCCTGGTACTATAGAACTGTTAGCCTAGTACCATTAAATTGTTACCCTGGTACTGTGAAATGGCCACCTAAAGCTATCCTTACTGAACAAAGCTCTTTTTTCCCAATATTAGGAGAAATCAAAGAGTATTTGTGTCAAAAACTTTCTGATCACAAAGCTCAAGATCAAATTCACATAAAGTATATAGTTAAATGGATTTAAAATGTCAAGCATTAGGGATTTTAAGTTTAATTAGCACAGATTATCAATTGTCAAATTGTTTCTGACACATTCCGCTAAATAAAATAATTGTATTATCCATCCATCCTTTCAGTTTGACTTGTCTATTTTTCCCAAGTGCAACTCTGACTCACTGATGTATACCCACTCTTTCAAAAAGATCTGACTTGCAAAATTTACTCTGACTTTTAGGAGGGTTGGAGAATATAGCTTTTTTGGGAGGAGGGATTCAACTTCTAAGCTAGTATATAAGGTAATCATATTTGATATTTACAGTATTCCCATATAGTTGAGAATCAGAATGCTGGTAGAGGAAATAAAGTTAAGAAGATCCTTCAAGTAACCTGACTTTAACATCATTCTAATCAAAGTTAGAGAGTGTACAAGTAACCTGACTTCAACATCATTCTAATCAAAGTTACAGAGTGTACAAGTAACCTGACTTCAACATCATTCTAATCAAAGTTACTGAGTGTACAAGTAACCTGACTTCAACATCATTCTAATCAAAGTTAGAGAGTGTACAAGTAACCTGACTTCAACATCATTCTAATCAAAGTTACAGAGTGTACAAGTAACCTGACTTCAACATCATTCTAATTAAAGTTACAGAGTGTACAAGTAACCTGACTTCAACATCATTCAAATCAAAGTTACAGAGTGTACAAGTAACCTGACTTCAACATCATTCTAATCAAAGTTACAGAGTGTACAAGTAACCTGACTTCAACATCATTCCAATCAAAGTTACAGAGTGTACAAGTAACCTGACTTCAACATCATTCTAATCAAAGTTACAGAGTGTACAAGTAACCTGACTTCAACATCATTCTAATCAAAGTTACAGAGTGTACAAGTAACCTGACTTCAACATCATTCTAATCAAAGTTACAGAGTGTACAAGTAACCTGACTTCAACATCATTCAAATCAAAGTTACAGAGTGTACAAGTAACCTGACTTCAACATCATTCTAATCAAAGTTACAGAGTGTACAAGTAACCTGACTTCAACATCATTCTAATCAAAGTTACAGAGTGTACAAGTAACCTGACTTCAACATCATTCTAATCAAAGTTACTGAGTGTACAAGTAACCTGACTTTAACATCATTCTAATCAAAGTTACTGAGTGTACAAGTAACCTGACTTCAACATCATTCTAATCAAAGTTACAGAGTGTACAAGTAACCTGACTTCAACATCATTCTACTCAAAGTTACTGAGTGTACAAGTAACCTGACTTCAACATCATTCTAATCAAAGTTACAGTGTACAAGTAACCTGACTTCAACATCATTCTAATCAAAGTTACAGAGTGTACAAGTAACCTGACTTCAACATCATTCTACTCAAAGTTACTGAGTGTACAAGTAACCTGACTTCAACATCATTCTAATCAAAGTTACAGTGTACAAGTAACCTGACTTCAACATCATTCTAATCAAAGTTACAGAGTGTACAAGTAACCTGACTTCAACATCATTCTAATCAAAGTTACAGAGTGTACAAGTAACCTGACTTCAACATCATTCTAATCAAAGTTACAGAGTGTACAAGTAACCTGACTTTAACACCATTCTAATCAAAGTTACTGAGTGTACAAGTAACCTGACTTCAACATCATTCTAATCAAAGTTACAGAGTGTACAAGTAACCTGACTTCAACATCATTCTACTCAAAGTTACTGAGTGTACAAGTAACCTGACTTTAACATCATTCTAATCAAAGTTACTGAGTGTACAAGTAACCTGACTTCAACATCATTCTAATCAAAGTTACAGAGTGTACAAGTAACCTGACTTCAACATCATTCTACTCAAAGTTACTGAGTGTACAAGTAACCTGACTTCAACATCATTCTAATCAAAGTTACAGTGTACAAGTAACCTGACTTCAACATCATTCTAATCAAAGTTACAGAGTGTACAAGTAACCTGACTTCAACATCATTCTACTCAAAGTTACTGAGTGTACAAGTAACCTGACTTCAACATCATTCTAATCAAAGTTACAGAGTGTACAAGTAACCTGACTTTAACATCATTCTAATCAAAGTTACTGAGTGTACAAGTAACCTGACTTCAACATCATTCTAATCAAAGTTACAGAGTGTACAAGTAACCTGACTTCAACATCATTCTACTCAAAGTTACTGAGTGTACAAGTAACCTGACTTCAACATCATTCTAATCAAAGTTACAGTGTACAAGTAACCTGACTTCAACATCATTCTAATCAAAGTTACTGAGTGTACAAGTAACCTGACTTCAACATCATTCCAATCAAAGTTACAGAGTGCACAAGTAACCTGACTTCAACATCATTCTAATCAAAGTTACAGAGTGTACAAGTAATCTGACTTCAACATCATTCTACTCAAAGTTACTGAGTGTACAAGTAACCTGACTTCAACATCATTCCAATCAAAGTTACAGAGTGTACAAGTAACCTGACTTCAACATCACTCTGCTCAAAGTTACAGAGTGTACAAGTAACCTGACTTCAACATCATTCTAATCAAAGTTACAGAGTGTACAAGTAACCTGACTTCAACATCATTCTAATCAAAGTTACAGAGTGTACAAGTAACCGGACTTCAACATCACTCTGCTCAAAGTTACAGAGTGTACAAGTAACCTGACTTCAACATCATTCCAATCAAAGTTACTGAGTGTACAAGTAACCTGACTTCAACATCATTCTAATCAAAGTTACAGTGTACAAGTAACCTGACTTCAACATCATTCTAATCAAAGTTACAGAGTGTACAAGTAACCTGACTTCAACATCATTCCAATCAAAGTTACAGAGTGTACAAGTAACCTGACTTCAACATCATTCTAATCAATGTTACAGAGTGTACAAGTAATCTGACTTCAACATCATTCTAATCAAAGTTACAGAGTGTACAAGTAACCTGACTTCAACATCATTCTACTCAAAGTTACTGAGTGTACAAGTAACCTGACTTCAACATCATTCCAATCAAAGTTACAGAGTGTACAAGTAACCTGACTTCAACATCACTCTGCTCAAAGTTACAGAGTGTACAAGTAACCTGACTTCAATATCATTCTAATCAAAGTTACAGAGTGTACAAGTAACCTGACTTCAACATCATTCTAATCAAAGTTACAGAGTGTACAAGTAACCGGACTTCAACATCACTCTGCTCAAAGTTACAGAGTGTACAAGTAACCTGACTTCAACATCATTCCAATCAAAGTTACAGAGTGTACAAGCAACCTGACTTCAACATCATTCTACTCAAAGTTACTGAGTGTACAAGTAACCTGACTTCAACATCATTCTAATCAAAGTTACAGTGTACAAGTAACCTGACTTCAACATCATTCTAATCAAAGTTACTGAGTGTACAAGTAACCTGACTTCAACATCATTCCAATCAAAGTTACAGAGTGTACAAGTAACCTGACTTCAACATCATTCTAATCAATGTTACAGAGTGTACAAGTAATCTGACTTCAACATCATTCTAATCAAAGTTACAGAGTGTACAAGTAACCTGACTTCAACATCATTCTAATCAAAGTTACTGAGTGTACAAGTAACCTGACTTCAACATCATTCCAATCAAAGTTACAGAGTGTACAAGTAACCTGACTTCAACATCATTCTAATCAAAGTTACAGAGTGTACAAGTAACCTGACTTCAACATCATTCTAATCAAAGTTACAGAGTGTACAAGTAACCTGACTTCAACATCATTCTAATGAAAGTTACAGAGTGTACAAGTAACCTGACTTCAACATCATTCAAATCAAAGTTACAGAGTGTACAAGTAACCTGACTTCAACATCATTCTAATCAAAGTTACAGAGTGTACAAGTAACCTGACTTCAACATCATTCTAATCAAAGTTACAGAGTGTACAAGTAACCTGACTTCAACATCATTCTAATCAAAGTTACAGAGTGTACAAGTAACCTGACTTCAACATCATTCTAATCAAAGTTACAGAGTGTACAAGTAACCTGACTTCAACATCATTCTAATCAAAGTTACAGAGTGTACAAGTAACCTGACTTCAACATCATTCTAATCAAAGTTACAGAGTGTACAAGTAACCTGACTTCAACATCATTCTAATCAAAGTTACAGAGTGTACAAGTAACCTGACTTCAACATCATTCTAATCAAAGTTACAGAGTGTACAAGTAACCTGACTTCAACATCATTCTAATCAAAGTTACTGAGTGTACAAGTAACCTGACTTTAACATCATTCTAATCAAAGTTACTGAGTGTACAAGTAACCTGACTTCAACATCATTCTAATCAAAGTTACAGAGTGTACAAGTAACCTGACTTCAACATCATTCTACTCAAAGTTACTGAGTGTACAAGTAACCTGACTTCAACATCATTCTAATCAAAGTTACAGTGTACAAGTAACCTGACTTCAACATCATTCTAATCAAAGTTACAGAGTGTACAAGTAACCGGACTTCAACATCATTCTACTCAAAGTTACTGAGTGTACAAGTAACCTGACTTCAACATCACTCTGCTCAAAGTTACAGAGTGTACAAGTAACCTGACTTCAACATCATTCTAATCAAAGTTACAGAGTGTACAAGTAACCTGACTTCAACATCATTCTACTCAAAGTTACTGAGTGTACAAGTAACCTGACTTCGACATCATTCCAATCAAAGTTACAGAGTGTACAAGTAACCTGACTTCAACATCACTCTGCTCAAAGTTACAGAGTGTACAAGTAACCTGACTTCAACATCATTCTAATCAAAGTTACAGAGTGTACAAGTAACCTGACTTCAACATCATTCTAATCAAAGTTACAGAGTGTACAAGTAACCGGACTTCAACATCACTCTGCTCAAAGTTACAGAGTGTACAAGTAACCTGACTTCAACATCATTCCAATCAAAGTTACAGAGTGTACAAGCAACCTGACTTCAACATCATTCTACTCAAAGTTACTGAGTGTACAAGTAACCTGACTTCAACATCATTCTAATCAAAGTTACAGAGTGTACAAGTAACCTGACTTCAACATCATTCTAATCAAAGTTACTGAGTGTACAAGTAACCTGACTTCAACATCATTCCAATCAAAGTTACAGAGTGTACAAGTAACCTGACTTCAACATCATTCTAATCAATGTTACAGAGTGTACAAGTAATCTGACTTCAACATCATTCTAATCAAAGTTACAGAGTGTACAAGTAACCTGACTTCAACATCATTCTAATCAAAGTTACTGAGTGTACAAGTAACCTGACTTCAACATCATTCCAATCAAAGTTACAGAGTGTACAAGTAACCTGACTTCAACATCACTCTGCTCAAAGTTACAGAGTGTACAAGTAACCTGACTTCAACATCATTCTAATCAAAGTTACAGAGTGTACAAGTAACCTGACTTCAACATCATTCTAATCAAAGTTACAGAGAGTACAAGTAACCTGACTTCAACATCACTCTGCTCAAAGTTACAGAGTGTACAAGTAACCTGACTTCAACATCATTCCAATCAAAGTTACAGAGTGTACAAGCAACCTGACTTCAACATCATTCTAATCAAAGTTACAGAGTGTACAAGTAACCTGACTTCAACATCACTCTGCTCAAAGTAAGAGTGTACTCATAACCTGACTTCAACATCATTCTAATCAAAGTTACTGAGTGTACAAGTAACCTGACTTAAACATCATTCTAATCAAAGTTACAGTGTACAAGTAACCTGACTTCAACATCATTCTAATCAAAGTTACTGAGTGTACAAGTAACCTGACTTCAACATCATTCCAATCAAAGTTACAGAGTGTACAAGTAACCTGACTTCAACATCATTCTAATCAATGTTACAGAGTGTACAAGTAATCTGACTTCAACATCATTCTACTCAAAGTTACTGAGTGTACAAGTAACCTGACTTCAACATCATTCCAATCAAAGTTACAGGGTGTACAAGTAACCTGACTTCAACATCATTCCAATCAAAGTTACAGAGTGTACAAGCAACCTGACTTCAACATCATTCTACTCAAAGTTACTGAGTGTACAAGTAACCTGACTTCAACATCATTCTAATCAAAGTTACAGTGTACAAGTAACCTGACTTCAACATCATTCTAATCAAAGTTACTGAGTGTACAAGTAACCTGACTTCAACATCATTCCAATCAAAGTTACAGAGTGTACAAGTAACCTGACTTCAACATCATTCTAATCAATGTTACAGAGTGTACAAGTAATCTGACTTCAACATCATTCTAATCAAAGTTACAGAGTGTACAAGTAACCTGACTTCAACATCATTCTACTCAAAGTTACTGAGTGTACAAGTAACCTGACTTCAACATCATTCCAATCAAAGTTACAGAGTGTACAAGTAACCTGACTTCAACATCACTCTGCTCAAAGTTACAGAGTGTACAAGTAACCTGACTTCAACATCATTCTAATCAAAGTTACAGAGTGTACAAGTAACCTGACTTCAACATCATTCTAATCAAAGTTACAGAGAGTACAAGTAACCTGACTTCAACATCACTCTGCTCAAAGTTACAGAGTGTACAAGTAACCTGACTTCAACATCATTCCAATCAAAGTTACAGAGTGTACAAGCAACCTGACTTCAACATCATTCTAATCAAAGTTACAGAGTGTACAAGTAACCTGACTTCAACATCACTCTGCTCAAAGTAAGAGTGTACTCATAACCTGACTTCAACATCATTCTAATCAAAGTTACAGTGTACAAGTTTTCTGACACTGAGTGTGAACTTGACTTTTAAAAGAGAATATTGCAAAACAGGAAAATATGCCTATGTCTTCATTTTTTCCCCCACCCCAAAGTACTTGAGATATTGATTGCTTCCAGGTTATCTGATACAAACTTACCCAGTTAATGAGAACATATTTTGGCAAATTTGTGTTTGGATCCACCACTCGACAATATGCATACATTATCTTGGATGCATTTAATTCGTCTACCATCTCCTCCAAACCACCATCTGGAAAATAAAATAACCATGGAAACTGTACATACAATGATAACATTTAAGACTGAAGAGTTCCATTTATAATAACATTTCAGAATCTGCAAGACAATTCTGGGGAGAGATATTCCTCTTGTGGTTTTCTAAAGCAATTCATTAGAACAATTTTAATAATAAACTGTAAGAGTATGTCAAGATTGGAGGGGCTCCACAGTATACCTCCCCCACCCTCTCTGAAACTGTAAAAAACAAAACAGGACATTTCCTTGTAATAGAGAACTAAAATCGATGCACACTGTAGTTTCATATGAATGTGTATTCCCTAGCTACATCTAGCATGGTGTGGCACCACACCCTTCCAATTGGGTGATATACCCCATTATTGCTTTTCTATGCTTCCCATTTCCTTTCAGTGCCACGCTGCCCTTGTCTCTACAAAGTTGTCATTTTAAGTATTTTACCCTTTAAGCCTTTATCTTTTTTGTATGCCATTTTTATACTTTTATACCTGAACTTATCTGGCACTATACAGCCAGACTGTGTTCACACACACACACACATGCATGCACACACATATACACACACACATATAACTGCCCTGTATTTAATACTCTTCTATGTAGATTGCTTACATTTTTGAGCTTACATTTTCGTGCAGAAACCATTTGAATTTTGTTCAGTTACAGTGACCTTGACATTGACCCAAAACTGAACAGGCTTATTCTTTTGCATAAATACAGGGAATCAATAAAGTTTGGTTCAGGTCTGTGATGTAGAACTAATGTTACTGTGCAGAAATAATTTTTCTACTTTCAGTTGCAGTAATCTTAACCTTTGAACTTGTAACCACAAAATCAAGTCTTCTTCCTTACCTCAAGTACAAGCTATATGATACAGAATTTATATTATTGTGTGGAAACCATTTTTATTCTGTCAGCCATAGTTTAACTGACCCATGACCGTTATGCTCCAAGATAAATAGGGATCTTCCACACTGCAAGTGCAAGAGACATCCATAAAAATGATTACCTTAGACGTTGGAAATGTCAAGTTATTGTGCAGAAACCAGTTTTCCTCTTTCTGAGTCACAGTGACCTTTGACATTAAAATAAATAATAGTCTGATTTATATCAATTGCAGGCCATCCACAATGCTTGGCAACTGTGTAGATGGTGTAGAAATCTAGTTATTGCTTTCTTCTTTTATCACAGTGACCTTGACTATTAAACTGTTGAGTCCACAAATCAATAGGGTACCTCCTGACCACAAGGGCAAGCCATCCACAAAGCCTGGTAACCTCAGATGGTGGACAAGCTGAGCTATTATATATTAACCAAACTGGTAACAAATGAAAGACATTGTAACATAATATCCTTTGCCTTATGGTGAACACATACAAACTAGTTTTTCTGTGTGTGATACAATGTAGGAAAATGATCATAATGTTTAAAATGTCCGTAGATTTGCTACATATAATACAAAAAAAAATCACATACCTCCAGTTTCCACAACTTTAAGTGTTGTTGATTGCCCTTCATATCCAAATAAGGCCCTGAGGAGATAAATGCATATTTCATTTTTATAATATTATGATTATACAGTCAGTTAAGATTTTGTGCAAATGAACTGTCACATTGTAATGATTTTCTTTGATAAAAAAAATTCACAGAGAAATACTACAATGCCTCTACCCTGTGAAATGATAGATGATATTAAATTACATGTTAAAATCACAGCTCCATAGTGCTGTATCAGCATTTCTCAATACAATGTATAAAGCCAGATACTGAAAGATACAGTGTAATAATGTACATTCAGAACTGCATACAGTACAATAGTAATTTGTCATTACACTGTATACAGCTGTTACATTCAGAAGTAAATAGTGCCATATTGTACATCAAGAACTACAAATACTGCAATGTTGTACATACAGTCTAAAATGTAACAATTACAATGTACTAGCTACTAAATCAGAGTTACATAGTGTAATATTGTATATTCAGAACTACATCAAGTAATATTTACATACAGTGAAATATTGTCATCTGGCATTACACTATACAGCTGTTACATTCAAAGCTACATACAGTGAAATATTGTCATCTGGCATTACACTATACAGCTGTTACATCCAAAGCTACATACAGTGAAATATTGTCATCTGTCATTACACAATATAGCTGTTACATTTAAAGCTACATACAGTGAAATATTGTCATCTGGCATTACACTATACAGCTGTTACATCCAAAGCTAAATACAGTGTAATATTGTCATCTGTTATTACACAACATAGCTGTTACACTCAAAGCTACATACAGTGAAATATTGTCATCTGGCATTACACTATACAGCTGTTACATCCAAAGCTAAATACAATGTAATATTGTCTTCTGGCATTACACTATACAGCTGTTACATTTAAAGCTACATACAGTGAAATATTGTCACCTGGAATTACACTATACAGCTGTTACATCCAAAGCTACATACAATGTAATATTGTCATCTGGCATTACACTATACAGCTGTTATCTCCAAAGCTAAATACAGTATAATATTGTCACCTGGCATTACACTATACAGCTGTTACATCCAGAGCTACATACAATGTAATATTGTCATCTGGCATTACACTATACAGCTGTTACATCCAAAGCTAAATACAGTATAATATTGTCACCTGGCATTACACTATACAGCTGTTACATCCAAAGCTAAATACAGTGAAATATTGTCATCTGGCATTACACTATACAGCTGTTACATTCAAAGCTACATACAGTGAAATATTGTCATCTGGCATTACACTATACAGCTGTTACATTCAAAGCTACATACAGTGAAATATTGTCATCTGGCATCACACTATACAGCTGTTACATCCAAAGCTACATACAGTGAAATATTGTCATCTGGCATTACACTATACAGCTGTTACATCCAAAGCTACATACAGTGAAATATTGTCATCTGGCATTACACTATACAGCTGTTACATCCAAAGCTAAATACAGTGAAATACTGTCATCTGTCATCACAATCGTACATATTCTGGGATACTGTATATACTTGATTGTAAGATGAGTCCAACTGCAAAGTACACTTATCCATATCTGATGTCGCATAATGTGCTGGCAGATCTGGGTTTGTGCAGTTTGACAGGAGTGATGAGTGTAACAAACAACATAGACCTTGATCTGCAGACACATTATTCTATGGCTGATCAGGATCTTTGTTTTTTGTAGTCTGACCTGACTTGTGAGTGAGTATATTATCATAATGTAATATTGTCAACTGTCATAAAATATTTGTCTTTTACTTTTAGATACCTAGTGTATTATTCTTGAGTCAATATATATATATATATATATATATATATATATATATGCTACTTTTTATATTATTAATGAAAACCTATACTGACATATTGGCTATAGGTATCCATCCAAAATGCAAGGATGTTACTTTTCTGTAAATACCTTTTCACTTGATCTGTTTTTCCCATTTTAAACAGAAGCAAAAAGATTTGGGGGGTAACTTCAATACCACATCATTACATGTTGTAAATTCATTTTCCAATACAAAATCTAAAACAAATTTAACAAGATGTACAGAAAGGTACTGACTTTATATTGATACAAATTAAAGTGATTTTTATGCTTTAAATTTGGAATAAGAATGAGAAAGAAGAAAATATATATCCCTGTATGAAAAGGCAAGGCAATTTAATGAAACTTGAGAAGAATTTATAGTTCATTGGTTTTAAAGCAAGGCAATTTAATGAAACTTGAGAAGAATTTATAGTTCATTGGTTTTAAAGCAAGGCAATTTAATGAAACTTGAGAAGAATTTATAGTTCATTGGTTTTTAACCAAGGCAATTTAATGAAACTTGAGAAGAATTTATAGTTCATTGGTTTTTAACCAAGGCAATTTAATGAAACTTGAGAAGAATTTATAGTTCATTGGTTCTAAGACAAGGCAATTTAATGAAACTGGACAAGAATTAGATTATAAATTGTATCTGCCTGTAATGACTCTTGCTTTGATTGTTGCCTCAACCACTTCTCTATAATATGTGGATTTTCAAGCAGGTTTTCCTGAATGTTAAGAAACCTAAGAGAAAGTTTATTTTGTCTTTCTTTTTCCATTTTTCTGACCAGAATTTACTGAAGGTACTAGAGATCTGTCCTTCTAACAGTATTTAGAAAGCTGTTTTTTGAGTTCATAGGTTAACAGTATTGAGCATTTGGAAAGTATTTACGGACATGAATCAACCAACTGTAATTTGATTAATTGTTTATGACTAGTTGCAGCATCCTATTGGCATGTAATACTGAAGTTCAACTTTTCATCTCAATATGTGCTGATAAAGGAATAGCTCCAGTCAGAGTATATATAGAAATCAGCACATATACATGCATATCAGGCAAAATCTGGATCTGGTGCAAGACTTTTGTTTCATATTCACAACAGCAGGGAGAGTTTGATATTTTACTATTTTAGCTTCAAATCCACAAACACTCTCTGGTGTAGCAAATATGATATACATCTCTTGGGAAACAATTGGGTTCATTTCATTTTGTCCATGCAATCCTGTGCCCATAACAGCGCAGAGTGCTTTGCAGTCCATATGTGATCCGTGTCCAACAGTAGTTCTTATTCTAATAAATGCCACTGTGAATAACAGATGATGATTCTTTAACTTCGTCAGAACTGATTTCCCATTCTTGGAGTAGATATTTTTTCTAGTTATTACAAACTAATATTTCACTTTTAGTGGCATTAGTGGTCAATTGGTCATTGCAATAAAAGTGGTTGATTAAATGCTGGTTTATCTGTAGTTCAATTTGATTTAAGGCAAATAATGCTATAATATCAGTGACTGCATATGCATTATAAAGGCTGTGCCTATTTCAGTTCTTAGGCTGTACTTCTGTAACAGACCATCATGTTGTATGACATTAAATGTGTTTTCGGCACCCAAATTAGCCACAGTCAGTGATTTTTCTAAATTCTGTGCCTCATTTACTGATTCCATTATAAGTGATTGGGGGGGCAGCACAAGTGAAGTATTCTTGTTAAATCCTTGTCATTTATATGGAGTGTAGTTGAGGGTTGCCTCAATTTTTCCTGCAGGATTGCCTTTTAGCACCTTGCATATAATTGGGGTGAGATGTAATTTCCCCAGAGTGGGAGTCAGAGAGGCTCAGAAATGGCTTAAATACCAATGGACCCCTTATAAAATATGCCAGGGATTCAGCTAGACTTGAATTTTAGGGAGAAGTGACTTTTCCTCTTTGACAGAACAGGGAGAAGTGAGAGTTTAACAGGGAGAAGTGAAATAAAGCAATATATATATATATATATATATATATATATATATATATATATATATATACACACACATGTACATATATATTGCATGTATGTGTTTTCAGTCTCTTATGTTAAAATTATGCCCTCTATTTCTCAGTATGCATATCTGCATTTAACTTTGGTTTTAAGCAATATTTTATTTTCAAGTAGAAACTTTCTTAATTGGATTTATATTATAAACCAATTTGTATGCGTATAAAATTATCATATTTATATGCAGTGTATTTGGCCACATGACTTAAGAACACTGTAGAAACGGTAAATTGTAATAAATTTTAACAGACAGGAGTAGCTACATAACAGTATTTTATTTCACAAGTTAGTAATAATACTTAATCAACTACCCTTAAACATGACTTTTTTTGCTTTATTGATGTTTACTATAAAATGGCAGTTAAAAAAAAATTGTATTTTTTTTTTAAACAACCCGTGTAACATGTAGATGAGAGTAAACAGATCCACACATCTTCATACCATTTTATTTATCTCAGTTTCTTTGTTGCTGATAAAAATAATCTTAACTATTCATAGATAACGCAATGAAGCATTAAATTCAGTATATGAATGAACTAAAACCAGGGTTCTCAACAGGTTTAAAAACTAAAGAGTCAGTTGAACCCTGACCCCAAAATCTCAAGAGACAAAAAGAAACTCTCAAGAGTCAAAACTGAAATCTCAAGAGTCAATTCTTTTGGACAGTCATCGGCATATAGCTGTGATTCCTTGTTACTGGTGGGAACAAATGATGTTTAAGATTTCTTGTCTTGTGCTGAATAAGGAGAAACACTTATACAGTATTTTGTAAGAAACATACAATCTGATTTTTGTAAAGGTGTTTCTCTTTCTAACTATGTTTTGCTGTGTGTATATTTTGTATACGAAACAGACAGAGGATTATTTTGTACTTAATTATATTTTCAACTTCTCAACATATTCTAGTATCAACTGCTCAAAGAAATTTAGGTGCAAAATATACCCATACAACTATGAAGGTTATATATTATTCAATCAAGGATGTACATCACAGAATTGTCAGTTCACTTTTCCATTTGTCCTTAAATTTTCTAACAAATTTCGGAGATTGACACTTCTCCTCCTCTCTCCTTAGGGCTAATACGATCTTTCTGTTTCTTTGAAGTTTGTGGGTCAGAAAATGAGTCACAAGCAGGTTGTTTCCGAGACTGAGACAGAAAAGAAAATATACTACTTTGCATCACTGTGATATTAATGTTTAGATGTATGCACTATATCCACTGAATTTTATCTGAATGATCCATCAATTAAAACACTTGAGGTTTTAAATGTTTTGCCAACTGAAGGAAATTAATCACCAATCTTTCCCATGCTGAAAACTGGCTTCGTGAAGGCATTATTTTCCTGTTTTGTTTAACTCATTATAATTTAAGCATAATCAAACAAGTGCCAACATTTTATCAGAAATGAATCCAGTGAAGTTATATGATTCCGAATTTTCAACATTTTGCCAAATGAAGCAAATTAAATGCCAATAAAAGAATTCAAGTTGGTCCACTAACCTTGACAACCGGCTTTGTGAGCCACCATATGCTCCAGTTCTGACCAATTAATTATAATTTGATGTGCAAACATATCAATGATTATATTTGATCAAAAGGCAGTCTATTCATGTCATAATTGGTTCATATTCCTCAATCATAAAACTCAAACCAATCCAACCTAATTCAGTTGCATCTAAGTGCGACATAAGCGAACTGTTAACTCTTCCATGTTCATATGCATCTTCCACTGGCTGTCAAGGTGTAAACTGATGTTTGACCTCAAAGCACTTCTTGAATTCCACAGCATAGTATTGTCCCATTTGTTGGAACCTACATAATTGCAATTATTGCTAAATCTTTAATAAGAAAATATTTAGACTCTGCTTTCTATGAGCTAATATTTTCCTTAATATATTTGCCCAAATGTTTATGAAAACAGACAATCTAACAAAGTTGTACTTCCCAGGCACAGCAATGTCTGCCATTATTTCCCCATGACAGGTTCACTACAGTTTCAATCTGATTTTATGATGAAAATAATACACACAGCAGTTAAAATCTTCAGGTCACTGATTCTGTTCTTAAAACACAAATTGCTAAGGTTTTGTTTGTCAGTGCAATTGAAATAAACATCAGCTATTTGATGGCTTGATGCCTACATTTCGCCTTGAGCTACAACACCAAAAATAACTGGTTATGGCGAGGGAGTATCTCAAAACATAACGTCAAAAAAAGTCACAGGGTGAAGTCATTTTCACTTTCCTAACAGAAAAAGGAGAAGTTGTCCTTTTTTAGGCGACTTAGTTGCCCACTTCTCCTAGTAGAATGACCCCTGTTTACATTGTTAGGCATTTCACATGCACCGCAAAGACCTGACACACATTTATGCACTAGATCAGAAGATATGGCAACTTTATCAGAAAAATGCAGCCTCTATACAAATGGAAAAAGCCAAACAACATTTTGCAACCAGTCCAATACCCATGAAAAAGCTTCTGACATCATTTGAGGAACTGTAAACAATATGCATAAGAATCAATGGTAGAACCAATACAAGTTGCTTTTTATTATGCAACATCATTTAAATAATGCGTATATTTCCATTTGGTATCGCTGACTACTGCTGACACCTATTTTTGTCTTCATTAAAAAGATTTGCTTTTTCTTGCCTTTAGTACTGACCTGCATGTCAAAATCTTGCCAGAACTGTCCCAAAAGGAACAATTTGTGTTTTCTTCACAAAAAAAGATGTGCAAAACTGTTGTACAAAAGTATTAGTTAGATATTGAATAAAGAATCCATTGTCTATATTCATTATATATCTGGACAATAGACAACACCATTTCAAAGAGTCTTGTACATTCAATACACGTGTTCAGGTGACATTTACATTACTTATGCCATTTGATATGAAGTGTAGTATTTTTGAGCATCAATTGTACCCAGTAATTAATTGACAGATGAACTTTGATAAATGGACAATTAATAATCTATCATTTCAGATCACAGTTTGGGAAAGGTGTCATTGATATAATATGAAGCCATCTGACTTGAAGCATTGAATTTAACAGCAGTAATTGTAGTCCAGCAAATTAAAAGTGGATGTTGAATAACCAATTGATAATTCTGTAAATTTTAATTTCAGTCGACCTTTAACTGATAAAAAAATCATTAGTTTATTTTATCAGATGTTAATGTTTCACACACCCACTAATTTAGCCCTCTCTATTAAACTTTCTCTTTGTTCCTGCTGTTATACTTGTGGTTTAATTTTACATCTTTTCAAAAATATAGTTAATTTAAATAATGAAATTCACTTTTACCTGTAATTCAGTTTAGTGACCACTCAAAACCAGCTATATCTCTCCATGTTGTAATATGGGCCTAAGTTTTATCTTTAATTTATTTAAATAAATTAATATTTGTGTAGCTAATAACATCTTTGCCAACAACAGGACTTTAATATTAATGTGCCTGCTGCACACAGACATGCCTGCAAAAAGAAATGTTTTAAGAAAGATACACTTATTAAGAAAGCCATATTTTACTATGAGAATTTAATCACACATTTTTTAATAGTGACTGCATATTAAACATCTTCCTCCAATATACTGTACATTTTTTATAGTTTCTTGTGGAAAAAACTGCATGTATTACGAAAATATGAGTACATATTTACATATCTTGGGCATTAGTAAGCAGTCTTACATGATGAAGCTTAATGAGGTGGTTTACCCAGTGATGTACATGACCCTGAGGGAATCTTCATAAGATGTGCATTTAAACTAAATATCTTGATAGCCACTGACTGCATCAGGTCTGATAAATCAACTTACTGAATAATTAAAGCACTTCATAAAATAGGACTCAAGTCTACCATTAAACACCAAACTTCAGGAATGGTGGATAATAGGCTCATATACAAGTGTCTGTTTGCATGGTTGGAATAAGAAAGACAATCATCAAGACAACCAGCCAATGCATTACGGACAAGTCCAAAATATTCAAAATTATGTGAACTCTGCTAAACATAGCAAATTCCCATTAGTACCATTACAGGCTTGGTGGTTAATTTATCAGACTACAATCACCATCAAAAGGAAAGTGTTTCAAAGAATCTATTTCATATCGCAGCTGTGTACTAAATTTCATATGGCTGCCATTCTCTAACAATATTTAAACTAAGATCCGTATCTGTATCACAGTTTGGATTATAGGTATTGATATGGCATCCAAACAACAAAAGTAAAGATGCCAATGGGTATCCAGGTACTTACCTATTGATAATAACCCAGGTAATAGCATAGGGTACCCGTTTACCATATACAGGTTTTCTGCCAGTACTTAATGTAAGTCAGCACTGACTTCATTTTCAAGTTGACAATACTTTGGACTGAGCTGCAAATACATGTACCTTTACAGTGCCAGGCAGATGTCTGCCTCTTCCAGCAAATAAATAACCCATTCTGTCCTTTTTTATATTTAAGTGCATGCTTTGTCACCTTGAATTAAGAAATAATTATGTTACATGATTTACTGTGCCAATGTTCATTTTAATTGTATGCTTTGTTGCCTTGAATTATAAAAGAATTATGTTAATTGATCATCTGAGTGAATGAACACAAAACACTGCAGAACATAAAACGTAATCTGCTGCTACTTTCAAACTCTTAATACACTTTAGCTAGACAGTTAGTTTGAGCATAAAATAAAAACAAAATTTGTTTCTTATGAGTTTATAATGGAACAAATTTTTGACTGGGTGACAATACTGAAAATTTTCACCCACAACATTCACTCTATATTTATCTAAAAATTACTGTCTCTACTGCAGGGAAAGGAGTATATTACTACAAGTTTTAACAACAGTGATTTGAAAAGATAGGATTAACAGTAACCAAAAGTTACAGCAATCAAGTATGTGGCAGCCATATGAAATTGTCCGTAAAAGTGGTCATTAAATGATATGTAGTAATGGTGCTTAAATTGTGCATGGGTAGAAAAGATGAGACCGTTTCCCCGACGGTTATACAAGTTACTAGTGGATGAAAACATTGGTTGTATAAGAAAATTGGCAAGGAATAGACGAGGGATCAAATTTCGAACAGTTCGAGTTAGTCACCCTATGCTATTAATTGGCAAAAGTGCAGTCCTATAATCTATAACGGTTACCCCAATATTTGAGTTTTTTCGGTCGACAACTGAAAGGACATAAATATCAAGGTAGACGTCTTAGCAAAAGAGCAGTGGGTACTGTCAATAACTTCCCTTTTATAAGAATCTGTGGATATTTGGTATTTTCGATGATCTTTGTATTTACAAATAAATGTACTGTGTTTAAAAGCCAAATAATTATGTTAACATAAGCATAAATACAACACTTATGCATTCGATAAACACAGCACACATCTACGCGACTGTTTGCGGAAGTGAGCACAAAATAGAAACATCCTTAAATAATTATTATTACCTAGATCGACGACAAAACTAAAATTATGGACCTAATGTTACAACTTTGTTTAAAGCATTACCAATTTATGCTTGAACTTGGCTTGAAAACATCATTATACGCTTTAACAAGCGCATCTTTGTGTTGCAGTAGGTTGACAGC
Source organism: Sinohyriopsis cumingii (assembly GCA_028554795.2). Taxonomy (NCBI): domain Eukaryota; kingdom Metazoa; phylum Mollusca; class Bivalvia; order Unionida; family Unionidae; genus Sinohyriopsis; species Sinohyriopsis cumingii. The sequence continues at coordinate 66,325,696 of CM068830.1, forward strand.
CATCCTGCTTTAGCAAGTGCTCGTGGTGTACGTCACTTTTTTATGTGTATATCGGATGCGTCATCGTTTCGAGTCCTTTCGCCTTGATTGCACTTAACCCGGTATGACTAAAGTGCGAAAAGTTACGAAAGTGCGATAATTTGCTAAAAGTTACGAAAAGTTACACAATTATTGCAAAAAAGTTATCTTTGATGGCGAGAAGTTCATACTGTGCGAAGTATCATGGGAGGCCAGGTTACCAGGATATAACTGCACTTTGCACACTGAATAATTTCGCCCCCAAAACGAGTTCGCCCCACAGTGGCTTGAATCGTGGCTTACAATTTAACTATTAGTCATGCATGTACTAGTATATTTCCATGTATGTCTGATAGTCACATTTTGAGCAACGATACGAATCCCTGTGGTTCGTCCCAGATAGTTCGCCCAGCACCATTTCGCCCTTTCTTATTTTATTGAATTATATTCATCACAATAAGTAATATTAGTGACTTTCATGGTATGGGTTTTACTCATTTTCATTTTTGCAGAAATGAGACAAATATCCACATATCAAACAATGTAAACAGAAAATATCCACATCTCAAATGTAAAAATCAACTGTACCTAGCTATGCTCAAGGTATTTTGAAAACTGCATTTTCAAGAAGTAATATTAAAATTTGGGATTCACCATGGTGTCATTATTTATATTTATTTTCTAAGATATTACACCATGAGCTGTCAAAAAAAATGCAGATCTAAAAATAACCTCTCACAAACATTTCCGACGTTTTGGAGATCAACAGTTTTCTGCTCAACAAAGACGAATTGGCACAACAAAAAGAAAGTAAAATGTGGAAACATTCCTTATAACAACTTAAACTAAATAGAATGACGTCACCAACTTTAAATTTTCCTTTCTTGAAGAGCTTAAGGAATTCATAACTTAAAAATAAATTTAATGTCTTTTAATTTTGAAATGTAAGTACTGAGGCAGCTTATTATTATTTTTTTAAGAACATGATGTGTGATGACTATTTTCTTTTTATAAATAGAAGCAAGATCTGGGACAGAAATGTCCATGATACAGTCCTACTTTGGTACAACACATAATCAGTCAGTGCAATTTTTTCATGTCAAAATTTGACATTGGCAAGTTTCCAATTTAAAAAACAAATGGACTGGGCTTTTTCTTTAACGTTTGTTTCATGTTCGCCACCAAATACATGCATGATTTATCAATATTTACTATTTCCTGTGCGTCCTTGGCGACGATTTTGCTACATTAATGTAATGTGGATGGAGGGGGGATAATGGAGAAATCCTACCAGTCATTAAATATTCATATATTCAGATATGCAAATGTACCCTCTAAAACAATGGCTTTGATTGGTTGTACAATGCATTCTCTCAGAAACAATCCCATAAACCACCAATTCTGCTTCCTGCTTCCGCTTGAACCAAAATTCGTGTGGATACTTTTCAGATTTGAGCAATAACAATTATTAATTGCTGCATCTTAGCTACAATTTTCTTCGTTTATATATATTTAAAAATTATCAGACATACAGGTAATTCTAACTGCTGACGCTTTCATTTATTTGACAGTTTATTTTAGTGCGCAAATTTAACTAGTTTGTATTGACCATAGTCACGTTACCAACTGCTAGACCAATTTGAATTTTCATTTCATTCTTTTATCAATTTGACTTTATTTTGTCTTTTTGTGAATATTCTATGAATTTATTTGATATTGTACTTACATTGCTAAGTTTTTTGTTCATTTATATGTCTTATTGTTTGATTACTTCGTAAGAAGTTTAGCTTGCTTATTCACATACCACTATAGTCTGACTCTACATCCCCATTTGTTTGTACCCCCCTACCGATTTCAAAAACTAGAACGTTTAATGTGATAAAAAGTGCATAGAACTGAGTCAATTGAATCAATGATTTATAATTTATAACCTGACTGTGACCAGAATGGCCTAATTCTGGCATTCCCTGCACCATTTTATGCTTAACGGACTTCCCATACTAGCACGGCACCATATTGTATGCACAATAGGCTAGTTTATTTCCATCAGACAGCATAATGACATAGTTCATCCTGTTCGGTAACTGCTGAATAATTGCGTAAGTTACATAACATTGAGAATTTGGAATTATATCCCACTGCATATTTGAACATAGAAATTAAACTGCTTGTTAAATCCACATGAAAAGCAAATTTGTAGTTGTCATTATTTTCCTTTGCTTGATTTGATACTGTAAATATCGGAAGCAGACGACTTATGTATGTACATCTGTAGTCGTGATACACCCCTTTGCTGAAAATGGACTTGTCCAGAAATTGGAAATGGATCCGAGCATGTCCGTCTATTACACTGAAAACTTCCGTTCAGCATGAGACACGCATATGATGACGAAGTTATTTCCACTCTACTCAGAGTCAGGTTAGAAACAATAAATCAATGAATGAATTGACTAAGTTCCTTGCATTTTTTATCACATTAAAGGTTTCCCATTATTTAAATCGGTCTGGGGGTACAAACAAACGGGTTTGTATTATCAGACTATAGTTAAGGTATTATTAGAACTGCTAGCGTGAAAAATATACTAGAAAGTATTTTATTAGTTATATTCATTTGATAAGTGTTCACACGTTTCTACCCCAAGATAGTAGTTTGTTTTCTGAAGTGTTTATGATTAACTTCATTTTGATTACACTTGATATAGGGTGAAAAATTCATATAATTTCATGTTTATGTCATTGCTATTTTCTTTTTAAAAAGATAGTTACTTCTTTTAAAGGGGCCGAGTGGTCTAAAGTGCTCTTTGTTACTGATCACTGCCATCTCAACTCTGTCTGCGTGGCTTTGAGACTAGGATTTGGCTAACGTGGTATGTGAGAAAGTTTGCCAGTAGCTTCTCATGGGTTGGTGGTTCTTCCAGGGATTTTTCCGGTTTCTTCCTCCACCATTAATACTGGCCGCCATGCATAGCCTATCGTGTGCTGAAATATGGCATTAAACCCCACAACAACAATTACACTTGATATAGGGTGAAAAGGTCGTATAATTTCATGTTTATATCATTGCTATTTTCTTTTTAGAAAGACAGTTACTTCTTTTAAAGGGGCTGAGTGGTCTAAAGTGATTTTTATTACTGATCACTGCCATCTCACCTCTGTCTGCGTGGCTTCGAGACTAGGATTCGGCTAACGTGGGTATGTGAGAAAGCTTGCCAGTAGCTTCTCATGGGTTGGTGGTTCTTCCAGGGATTTTTCCGTTTTTTTCCTGCACTATTAATACCGGCCACCATGCATAGCCTATCATGTGCTGAAATATGGCGTTAAACCCCACAACAACAACAACAACAACTTCTTTTAAATAGTTGATATTCATTTCATATTCATTGTATATTTTGCATAGCTGCTGCATACTTGCCAGAGTGTCGATCATTTTCATTGCATGTGATTCAAAGTTGAAGCAACTCTATGGTATTCTGAATCATCCCAACTTATTCCTGTTGTGTATTCCTGGTGCAAAATTGGTTGTAGATATCATCAATTTTAAATCCAAAGTGTTAGACATTGTCTGTGCCCAAAATCCTGACCTGATTGTTTACATAGGTTCCAATGATGTTGGAAAAGATGTGAACATATTTACAAGGTATTTTTAATTGTCAGTTTTACTTTAGAAACATTTGTAATTATTTGTGCCCAATATTTGCAGCAGAACTATTATAAATTTGTATTGTATATTTAATTTATTATATTGATCTTACAGAGTAGAACTGGCTAGTGATGAATTCCAAATAATCTCTCTAAATAGAATAAGACCATCATAATTTTCACGAATATTTTTGCATGTTTAGCATCCATATTGTCTAGTCGTCCTACAGTCTAAGACATGGACCCCAATTGTTATGTTTTGGGGTTGAGGTCTTACTGTCGAATTAATGGTGCTTGTATAGCATGTTTTGGTGTCACCTAGCATCATAATGAGAAGTCAGATTTCAGAAATATCTCATTTTTACAGCCCATATCAACACTTTTCTACAAATTAAAGTCATAATGTTTTAGCGAGATTGTTCTTACTCTGATCATCTTTTTCTAATAAATTCAAATTCTCCCACAATCATGTGGATCTGTTTTCAAGTTATGTTGGCCTACATTTCATTTGGCGGGAATGTTATTTATGGCGGGAACGACATAATTGGATTAAGTTGAAGTATGTTTCTTTAACAAAATGAATAAAACATACAAATATAGAAGAAAGTGTTTCAATAGCTTTATTTCATTCAAGATTCTTGTCATCCTTTTAACCAATTTTGGTATTCTCGGCTTCCAACAAGCTACGTTTATTAACTAACAACCCACCAAATACCACAAATAAACAGGCCTAACATCATGAGGAGGGTAACATTAATTAGGTAATATATACATGACTTATGAGAAAATTTGTACCATTGCAAATGATTTTTACATTGCTACAACAAAATTTAAGTGTGCCTTGTTCCTAAATCTTGCCATATGATGTCAAAATGGGATAGTTATTTTTGCTTAGAGCTTGAGAGTTGAACAAATTAACCCTGGTAGCAGATGTTTCTATGTTTGCATCATTTTGTTTATATTTCCAAATACCGGCAGTTACCATGGTGATTTTCTGAAATTTTCACAGATTTATTAGTCACATTTTAGTTTAGTTAATTCTTTTTGTGCATATCTTTCAGTTGTTACAGAGACTTTATTCATCAGCTGCTGGAAACGAATCCCACACTGTTGGACGATGTTTGGAATTCTGCCTCGAACCACCATTAACTTTAAATCATTGCATTGAAACTCAACTGTTTTACCAGACTTACAAAGAGGATGTGCTGCACTAAATGATGGCATTTTTAAGCCGAGAATGTGATAAGTGCCATTTTATTGACTATAACCCATTGTTTGATCGAAGTATGCATTTGGCACTTGATGGACTCAGTGTAAAAAGAAATGGTGCATATGTATTGAAAACAGTATTGGAGTCATTTGTTGTTTGTGTGGATATGGTGCAGATAAATAGCGCTGAAATTTTTTTATCCTCAGACTTGTGCCACCCGTATGTCTTATGCAGATGTAGTAAAGCAGTTTCCATCCAGAGAGAAACTTAAGTCGATGGATTACAAGGATAAGGTGATTAACATAAATTATAGTTTTTACTTAAAACTTGCTTTTAACATGAATAAGGTCACATAGTCATATCAGTCTATATTCTTTAAAGTTCTTTGGTAATTATTTCATTTTAAATTTTTCTTTGAATGGCATCTCCATTACGGCAATAGGTCCATGTTAAATCATAATATTGTAACCCTACTTGTTTTTTAAAAAGTCCAAACTCATGTTTGTCTTTTTAAAGAGACGGGTAAAATTATTAATGTACTTATTATTTACTTAAGAGTAATTGGACTGACCAAAGTACAGATAATTTGTTTACGTATATTGATAATGTTTTATAATTATGATATCCATGTTCCACTTTATGGTTGATAGTCATAGGTTAGGTTAGGCCTACCACAGGCTTGTCCAGGCTCCGACTTTTGAATGATGTCTGGGTTTTCACAAAGATTTCATGGAATTATTCATATGAAACATGATTTATATCATCATGTCATATCTACACCCACCCAGAAATTGTGAAAGTCATTGACACATATATTGTTCATAGATCAAAATTATTATACTCTAGCTTTATCTGTGCAGTAACATTCTTTGCTATAGCTATCTAATGCCTAATAGTTGTGCACTAAAATAATATGTCTTTGGCATGTGTTAGACATCACTGTAGACCATAAGTGCACAACCCCTGGCCAGATGGCCGAATCTGGCCCATAAACTTGTTCTCTCCGGCCTTCAGGACAAATTAAAACAACACAGAAATCTGGCCTGTGAACAGTAATAATATTAAAGAAATGTGTCTGTGGCCCTCAAGTGGTCTTAGAAAATGCAATCTGGCCCTTGGCCAAAAATGGTTGTGCACCCCTGCTATAGACTATGACAAGGAAACCTTATAATTATGTAACTGATACATTGGTAAAGCTTCATTAAAAATCAAACAAAACAAATGAACATCTTTCTCCGATGACTCAAACTGCTATCTATCAGTTACAATACAAATGATGATATAAATCATGCCACTTTTTAATGTAAATGTAATCTCAGACTGTGCATGTTAATTTACAGTAAAATTATACTTGTCAGAATGTGCATCTTAATTTACTGTTAAATTATCCTTTCGTCAGCATATAATAAAATCATTAAGTGTGGCAAAAGCTCAGTATGTTCACTACCTTTTATAATGGTATTATTTCTAAAATTACTATTTATTATTCAGTCATAACAAAATGTGTTCATTATGAACCAAATTGGTTTCTTTTTTATTTCAATTCATTTTAAGAATGTACACACGTTAGAAAAGAAATTTGTTATATTGTTACTACTAACAATATTTTTTGTAATTAAAAAAACATTTGCCTGGCCTGCAAAAGTCTAAAACAACTAAAAAGAATATAAACAACACTCATGCAATGGGAATTTTCAGTTTCTAACAAAGGTATACAAATCGTACTGGGGTTCCTGTGGGTATTTATGAAAGCCAGTGGGTTTCAAAATTTTGTGAGTACTTAACTTATTTTTACTTCATTTGTACATATAATATTCAAACAATGTTGTTTACTGCTCTAATAATTGATTTATATTTTGCCCAAAATTTACATGAAACCTAAAAATTACAATATTTGGCCATCTTAGAAATTAAGGTTTGGTACTGTACATCTAATCTATTATGCAAGGCCATGCCTGCTATATTTTCCAATTATAGAGTATATAATCAATCTTGCAGCTTAGTTAAAACATATATTAACTTATTCTGTAGATGACAAAACTGAATCTGTTCACTCATACAAAAACAAAATGTGCCCACTGATTATGTATTTGATTCAAGTTTATCCAATGTGCATGTGTTCATTAATAAATACATTATGTGTATGTGTGTGTGTGTTATTACAGACTATTGGAACCTGGGTAAATGCAGCTTAAGTTTACATACTTAAAGTTGTTACTGTTTAATATTGTTATTTTTCATGTCTTTTCCCTTTTTCCATGTGATATTTTTACATGAGCACAAAAATAATTATCAGTGATGCTATTGTTGGCTGATAGTAATTTACTGACATCTGTATAGCTACTTTCCTACGTTATGATTACTAAGTCATCTGAGAATTGTTAACTGTTAGCAATTATTTACTGAACATAGACTGAGAATGGCCTATTCATTTCTGTATGTGAAAAACTGACATTGCCAGCAATATGAATCTATCTTACACTTTTTACATAAACTGCATATTTGCAAAATGTTAATAATAATGGAAATTACATTTTTATGCATCTTTATTTCACAATAATTTTTTGATGTTAGAGTGAATATTCTTCACCAGATTCCACCCCTTACAGCCCATGTTTGCAGCCATCATTATAATATTGTTCTTATAGTCTTTTTTTCTTTCCCGTGAAAGGCATGCACTTAATTTTACAGTTATAATTCCAGTGGCACATTTACATGGCCTTTTATTTAACTGTAGCAGGTTTCCTTTTCTTATGTGTCAAGAGTTAATGCTGATACTTTGAGAAATTTGTTTCTATTAAAACATAATTCTCAGGAAGATAGCCATTTAAATGTTTTTGCAGATATATACTTTGTTATGCAGGTTAGAGCAGCATGAGATATTAGTGAATGTCAGTGAGGATGTTGCTGTAATTTTATTGATTTTTAAGAAGCATTTTTAAGATTTTTGTATTTGTCTACATTGAAAAGTGTGACTCAATTACTGTCAGATATTTCTTTTCTCATACATGTATCTTTGAACATAATAATAGTGCACTGAAACTTCAGAAAATGTGAATCACATGCTACTGTGAGCACAAATTGTTGAAATCACAAAAAAAAATTAAACAAGTGAGGCTATGAAAATATTTTGTCTAGAAAAGTCTACTGTGACAGATAACATTAGTTTGGTCCTTATGAAGACCTTAATCATGATTATAGTAACTTTGTAATGACAATATTAACTGATTCGTTATTACAATTGTACTTATTTAGCTTTAATATTCCATATACTGTGTAACATATTAAAATAATCTTGTGCATAGTAACAGTGACAACAAGTTATGTTTGTTGGTTGCTAACCACTATTGAAGAAATGTATTTCAGCAGTGGCATGTGAAGCTGGAAGAGGAACTCTTAAAACCACCTCCTGCATTAGTCATAAATAAAAAACAATTATTTCTGGTAACCTAACCATGTTAATGGTTACTTACCATGAATTTATGTTTAAGTTGTGAAAACCTGACCATTGGTGAATGATAACCCAACCCCCCTATTATATACCCCGTTTTTTGTATTCATTTTTAAGGCCATCTTGATTATCATATGAGTAATTCGTGGAGAACAATTGAATGTTCAGAATATATTTTGTTTTCCACTTCTTTATTTACTGTTACATGATATTTAAGGTTTAGTAGCAATGAAAATAATTACTTATTTAAACATTTTAATTTTTTATATTTTATCACTTTTGCAGGAACAGTTTTCTTTCCATTTTATTGAAGAATGGGAACAAGCTTTACCTCTAGGACAGTTATTAAAAATAACTACTAATCTGCATTTTTATGTCCAGTGCCATTGGTGAGATATTACAATAATTGTCATTAGAAATGCGCCTTTAAATTAACAGATACATGTTTTTGGTTCACTGATAGTTCTATCTATGGCCTAACTTCATGATCCATATTTTATGGTATAGCTAAACTTATGATTTTCTTATTTTTCTGTGATTTAGTTTTACCTTTATTAAACACGATATTTTCCATTAGTACACCAGCCCTGAATCACACTTCTGGACTTTTAAAATGCATATTTTCCAGATTGACAATAGCAGAACATTATTTTTTATTACATCTTACTGAAAACTGACCTAACTTATGGAAAAAATCAACTATGATACTGACACCTTGTTAGAGTTGGCAGGTCTGCTTCCTCGATGTATCCATTTGACTTCCCCACCATTAAGACTGTCAGCCATATACGACCATTTAAGTGTCAACATTGGTATTAAAACCTCAATTCCACCACCATTACATCATTGCCTTGGTACCTAGGAAAAGTTTTTAATATTGTCAATACTAACATTAACTCAGTTTATGTATTTAAAAAAAACAAACAAAATTGGTCCAAAGCCATGGTCAGCGAAAGTCCCTGTGATTTTACTTGAGTAGGAAAATAATGAAAAATTATGCCAGTGTTGGCTGATAGTAATTTACTAATGGCTGTGAAGCTGCTTTGTTACAACATGATTACTATGTCATTGAGAACCGTTAAGGCTTATTGATTATATACTGAATATAGATACCAACATACATTGATAATGGTTTATTCATTTCTGCTAGGAGAAAACTGAAGGTGCCAGTAATATCAGTGTATATTATAGTTTGTTCATAAACTGCATATATATTTGCAAAATGTTTTTAATAATGGAAAGTACATTTGTATTCATATTTGTTAAAAATTAATTTCTTTTATAGATCAACATAAATATTCTCCAAATTCCACCCATTACAGCCCATGGGTGTATCCTTATCATATTGTTAGCATTTTCTTAGTTTTCAATTGTTTTTTCTTTCTTGTAAGACATGTTTATTTTGACATTTATAATTCCACCAGAGACACGTTTATATGGTCTCTTTTTTAACAGGTGTCTTTTTCTTTTGTATCAGGTTTGCTGATACTTTGAGTAACTTCATTCTGTTCGGGTTTTTTTGTAAGGAAGATATCCTTTTAAATGTGTGCACTGATGTATACCTTTTTATGCTGATTCGATCAATATGAGATAATAGTGAATATTGGTGTTTATTCCTGTAATATCACAAACAGCTGTTCATAACATATACAAGGGAATTGTTCAGTGCCAGTGTATGATTGTATCAGTCAGAAAGTTATTTTTTGAACCAATAATTTAAGAAAAGACTTGATTATAATTGGGGTATTATAGTTTATTGTTGCAACTACTGTGAAAGTAATGTCTGTTCTGAAAATGAAATTAAGGATAATGTGGTAATTAGAATGGTAGTTAATAAAAAATTTATTTGGATGTATTAAACTTTTACATCTGACCATATTAATGTTGACATTATTTTTTGTTGTTACCGGTTGCCATCATTTCTTGCCATCATATAATATTTTTTTAAGGATCAACACATTCATGCTGCCTTTATGAACCAGTAGCCAAAAATAAAAGATTATTCCAGAGAATTGCCCCTGCAAAGGTATGTAGAAAATATAAAGTTTGATCTGTATTTCCATATCCTATATTGTTTTGTGACTACTGCTTTTACAGTTGACCAGTAAAGGTAAACTCTTATCTTTAGATGTGATCAATTTTTCAATCACTATTCTAGAAATATAGTAAATAATAAGCTTTTATTTAAAATAATGCAGCTTGGTTATCATTTATGTCCTTTTCCTTTTGCAGTAACATTATAACTGTTGAAACTGCTCTTTCATTGTAGGTATTCAGCTGTTCTGAGTGTCCTGTGAAATTCACTAAGGAAGACTTCCTTTTGAACCATTACCTTTGCAGACATGTTCCTCATATAAAGGAAATGGAGAAGACTATGTGCATGTTTCTTAAGCGTTTATGCCAAACTCTGAAATACCTGTTCAGAATTTAACCCAATTAATTTTCTTATTGGCAACATAAATGCATTAAAATTTATGTATTGTATATTTGGTGTTTTTAACTTGGAAATATGTGATATGAAGTTGTATTGGTTGCATTTTCCAGTATAGGTTCACAGGTATTGTTTTTACCTAGAGTACTATATTAGCTCTTTTTTTGTCCTTAGGTTATGGCAGTCATCACCACTTTTGAATGAGAAAAACTTCAACTTTTTCTCCCCTTGAACATAACTACATCACATTGTACATTTTTAAAATTAAGTTATAAGACATGTGCTGGTTACAGACACAATTCACGTTATTTCTCTGTCTATAGTGATCCAAACTGTATTTGCATTTATGAGATGAATATTTCAAAATGCCACCAGTGTCCATACACTACTTATGAATGCTATACAAATGCAGTGCTCAGGAATTTGAGTAGCAAACTGCAGAATTTATTTCAAAGATACAGCTTCTGTGAGAAAACTGGATACAAGATGACAACACAGAAGTTATATCTCCCATGTCCAATTCTTTACTGCAGGAAACCTCATTACATCCACCAGTTGTTAGCAATACAACTGTGAAAGAAAATGTGATTTATCAGAAGTTACCATTGCAAAAACTGTGTTTACAACCAATTTGGAAAAATCACATAAAGCCATTTGCATTGAACATGACATGATCACTCACTTGATAGAGTGCCATTTCATGGATTCAAAAAAAAAGCAGCTTCAACTGTGAGGATGCTGCTATCAATGTATCCACTTTTCCAAATTGTTTAGTGTAGAGGTGGACTTTTCATATTTACATTACTTAAAATAGAAGTGGACAGCAGTGAAGTACCTATTTATTATATATGAAATAATAATTGGAAGTTGAAGAAAATGCGTCAGATTTTGTTTTTGGAATTTTAGTTAGCGCAACATTTTTAAACTCTGATGATCATGTATACAGTGTACATTCTATACCTTCTTATCCTATATTTGAAATTGTATTTGTGTACATATTAGGATCCCTTGCTAAAGTTATTATGTTAACCAAAAATATCTGGATTTAGATAAGATTTATTTGTGATTGTGATAATATCTTCCTTATGTGTATAGTATACAAGTTTTTTGGGTTTTAACACTCTAGCCCAGGGGTGGGCAAACTACAGCCTGAGGCCCACCAAGGGTTTTTGTGCGGCCTAGGAACAAGTCATCATTTGCACTGAATCTGTTTATGTTACTCTGTTTATGAAATAAATGTGCTTCTTTTGAAGTTTAAGTTTTCAAATATTAACAACATATTAACAACTTAAAATTAATTATGATGTTATTTAGAAAAACCTTTTGTTTTTGCTATTTCAAATATTAATTATTTTACTTAATGAACTATGCGGCCCGCGACAGGGTGTAAATTTGTGTATGTGGCACTTGCACTGGAATGTTTGCCCACCTCTACTCTAGCCATATTGAAGAGTAGAATACTCGTCACTGTTTAATTATAATAGCATCACATTTCCTTGTATGCCCATTTGATAGTTTTATTAATATTTGTTTTCTTTATTATTATTTTCCATACAAAGGTAGCCATAGTTATGGGATCCATCCCACAAACTAGTAGTTCAACAATAGTACATAGTATTATATTGTATTTCTAAATACAGTAGCAAAATAATATGGCACAGAGAGAGAACAGGGGTGCAGAACTTTTGTCAAAAACACGTTGACAATGGGCAAGTAAATTAAAAAGTTGACTTGTCTGTATAAATGACCCTCTTGTCTTTGTTTTCATAGTGGAAGGCAGGACTGTTAAAAAGTTTACTTTTATTAAGCTGCACCATATAAATGCATGCAGTTGGGATCTGTGACAGCTGAAACACACCGGATATTTCATTTTCTCTTAGTTTTATACTTTTATTATTAGGGTCTACAACTTTAACAAGAATGCATTCCCAGTCTCTAACTGCTGCAGAATCGATAGTAGCATCTGAAAGGACAAATAAGAATTTAGCTCAATATATTATATCCTCGACTTTTGTCAGTAGGGCATCAGATTTACAGATTTTTTATTTGTACCTCACCAAAATTTTATTGCCTCCAAAAGATTTTCTCAGCCTTGCTATAGTATATGCTGTGTTAAACAGATTCTTGTAAAGCTCAGTTTGGCTCACATTGTATTTATTGATCACTCTATCTAAATCACCCACATCTTCTTTATCAGATTTGACCTTTTCACTAAAACATTTTAATTGACATGTATTGTGCTTTGCACTTTTTGGTTTGTTAACAGTGCATCTTTCCTTGTGATAACCTGTTCTGCAAACAATCTGCTGGTTTTTGTTGGTATCAGGGCCATCTCTTACATGCATTGCAAGCTGCAATTGTTTGATCTTTGTGGGTATCATGCCACAGAAACTTCTGCAGCCAAGAATCGTTGAAGTTCCATTTCTTTATTTATCATATTCCATGCTATAGTCCGGTTTAGTTTTAAGCTTTTTTTAATTGTAACATTTTATTCAACTTTTCTTCATCTTGCACATGCTTTATAAGAAAACAATCCATCCAGATGCATTCTGTGGAAAAGCTATCATAGTCGCACATAAAATGGTTTCAAGGAATCAATTGAATGGTTCAAAATAGCAGATTCCTTGGGGGAAACTCTATCCTACAGTCAGTGAAATTTGTTCTTATGTAAAACAGCACTGTCTGCTTCCATTGTTTGTATCTACAACACTTGTGGCTGCTTTCAGCCCTAATCAATACATATCAGTAAATAGACAATGCACTGGTATTGTACATGCTGGTAAGAATGAATGACATTTGACCGAGTCATATCAGAGACTTATAAAAATGGTACTAGCAGCTGCCTAAAAACTTAGTAGAGAGTCAGAAATCTTTTCATTTTTTGATGTAATAAATTTGATAGCTGTTCCAATTAAGAATATTTCCATATATTGGACAGTTTGTTTTCCTTTTATTTATTATTTTCTCACACCAATACTAATTCTAGAGTGACTGCAAGTCAATTCATACTGGACATGATGACATAGTTAATGGTTCTCACTGCTCGGCTCCTTAAAATGCAGTTAGTCTAAACAGTATTAAAAATTTTTTCTCCCTCCTTTCATCATGGTATATAGTCAGTAATTATTTTGTTAACCCCGAACTTTTATTTACATTTCTATCCCATCAATAAATGGGTCTTGATTTTGCTCTGTTATATGATGTCCACGTGAAATTGACCAGAGCTATTTGCGCTTTGAATATTGACCCACTAATGTTTCTTTTTCATATTATCAGCTGTCATCTGTTGTATCGTTTTATAGTGAAACTCATCATACATCTTCGTGAGATGAACATTTATAAAACTTTATTTTCAATATTTGTATTTGAACCACCCTATTGATGTTACCACTGTTGAAAATTATTAATGTTTCCTAAATTCTTTTATGCTGTTCTTGTGGCTGGGAATACATAATAAAAGTTTCAAAAGGCTATTATTTTGTTTTTCTCACCCATGCGACAGAAAAATCTAGCTGTTTTGCTAACCTTACTTTTCTTATCTCAGTCTAGTCCTCTCAGTCAAGGTGTCTATGCACTCAGAACTACTTTTTAAAAAAGAAACCCTTGTTGTCTGCTGCTGTGCCTGACATAGTTGTTCTAAAATCAAACAACAAAAATATATAACAAAAAACATTGTAACTTATGTCAATCCATCTTTGACAACACACCATACAAAAACATTTTGAGAGAGAGACAGTGATACACATGCATACAATGTCGAGATTTTTGATATTATGCTAGTTTGTTCCACACAGCATAGTAAATTTTATCCCATATGCAGGCATTGCTCAGTACATTTTCTGGTCAGCGTCATTAAATGTAGCTAAAGCTACCTAACTAGTTTTAGATACTTCGTGTGAAACAATATACTGTTTGCAACAATTAATGACACTGACATGACAATTTACTGTGCTACAGATGGGACAAAAGTCTCATTGCTGTGTGAAATGAACTATGACAGAAAACACTGACCTGTGCACACAGACTATAGACCTATACACTTCATAGCCTCCCAACTCTCTTAACAACTACAGAAAACTTAGTAGCAGCCAGAAATGTGTTATGTCAAACAAGCTTTATTCTAATTTTGTTAAGCATATCCATTGTGCCCCAGTTAAATAAAAAATATACTAACAATATTTAACGACAAATATTGCACTTACCAGCCAGAATGAATCATTTATCCGTTGGCACATAGCCTCTACTACTACAACAGAAGTGTGGGCCCAGTATCGTTCCATTATTTACAACGTAATTTTCTAAATCAGATCTGATGAAAATGAAAAATTCTCTTGTAATAAATATTAGTTATTTCTTGTTAATTTCATATAACATTCATATATTAAATGTAATAATACTTCAGTACTATGCAACGTTTTATGTTGTTTTTGGGGTTTTTTTTGGCTCATGCATAACTACTGTGTACTTAGATGACACGGTCACGCCACAGTCCTCATACACGTTTGTATTAATGTACCACATAAATATTTGCACGTAAAATATATTTCAAAAGTGAGAAGTTATTTTTTACTTTAAAGGAAATTATTGGGTGAGAAAAAGAATCTTCGTTGGGTAATGGACCGAAACAAGGAAATCCCCCTCGGGAAGCCTCGTGGGGAGACAAACAATGTAACCCCTTGACTGGGATTGCCTTGTCTCAGTCCAAATCCCAACATAGATTCTATGTCTCTTTCTCACTCTGTCTCCATATGTATGTCTCGTGCTGTCTCTCTCTATATCTATTTTTCTCTATCTCTTGCTCTGTCTCTTGTTCAATCGAGTGAGAGGCTCCCTCTTGCTCTGTCCCACTTACTCTTTCTATCTGTCTTCTCCCTGTATAACTTTGTCTTAGGCTTTCTCCTAACCTTATAAATCAAAATAACTAAATACACTGAGGACTCTCTTCGAAAGTTCCTTAAAGAATTTCCCTCTTGGGGGTTAGTCCACGTTATTTCTCCAACTGAAAACACTTCGCGAGCAAGTATATTACAAAAACGAACCAACTTGAGGTCGTACCTCCCCTGCTGCTGTAATTAAATCATTATGTTATATCAGAATAATGGTACATCCGGAATCTCATACTGCAAGAATAGCTCGAGAGCGACTAGAAGCAATCAAAAAATTTCTTCATGTTCGTGATTCTGTAAGACAAAAACTTCAAGAACGTCAAGAAGCACAAATTGAATATGAGGAAGACACTAAAAAGTTATTTAAACCCGTCACTGCAGCTACTGAGAAAGTTACAACTGTCATCAAGGAAGATCTTCTTCCGGTATCAAAACAAACTGCAGAACAAACTGAAAAAAATAGCAAAAAGAACTAAACAAACAAAAAATATTTTACGAGATCTTCCAACTGATATAGCCGCAGCTCAACCTCCACCTGTCGATGAAGAAATACTTGAGGCTATTGGAAAACGTCGTACTGAAGTCGCCGACGTGAAAAAAGAACTTGCACCTAAACCCAAACAAGTAAAAGAAAATATTGAACTGACTGCAAAATTTAACGAAGGTTTTATCAAATATATCAAAAATACTGAAGAAGAGGATTTACCCTCTGTATCATTAGCATATATAATTCAAAAAGACAGTTTTAAAATCAAAATATGTTACCGTGAGTGATGAAAATTTTATAAAATGGATATATCGTGTGTACTACAACAAAAAGCGGCTAAAAAGGGTGATCCAATATTTGATAGTTTTTTTTTTAAGGAAAATAAAAAGACTGATAATGAATACAAATCACAACCTCAACAGCCATCACCTCCTTATTCACCAAGTGAGCAAGAGTCTTCTTATCAACTTCTTCCACCTCTGCAACAAATAGAACAACAACAATCTTCTTCACCGCAGAAAGAGATGATGTTGAAACTGTCTAGAAAGAAAAGGGAACAGATGGCAAAAGAAATGAAGCAAAAAAAAAAAAAAAGAAGAAGAATGGAAACAAAGAGAAGAAATATTTAGAAATACAGAAACTACACAACAGGAGAAATTACGTTCACTGGGTAAAGAAAGAGATCCTGGCGATGATTCTTTTGACGCTACTGGAAGTGGTCTTTCTTCCCTGAATACAGTGGGAAGTGGTCTTATCGCTTGTCCTGATAATATCCTCAATGACGTGTCACGGTTAGAAGTTCTCATAGGGGGAAAACGTGCCGGAAATAACTCACCAGAAATAATGAAGCAGCTGATATTTGTCAACGATTATTTCAAGGTGGTATCATTGATATCGGTGTTTACCGAGAAATCATTGATGAGCTCGTTGATGATTATCATAGAGACTAGTTGTTATCGCGATTAGATAAATAAATAATTAAATAAAAATGATCGTACATAATTCTCATCATAGACCAATCATGGTAAGGGTGGTGAATTCGCGATTACCAGTATACAGGATGACTTACGGAAATGGATTCGGTGATGTTGTTTAGGGTTTATTAACGATGATATCTCCAAAAGCAATACCAATTACAAAACAATTATCTTTGAAAGCAATGGATATTATTCGCGATAAAGCTCCTGCTGCTATTGGTAACGTTGCCATTAAAGCTTTCTTGGCAATCAAGGACAGACTAGCACGATTAATACACAGACCGCCACCACCGGTCAAATTACAAAGCACTGAAGTGATGCCCGTGGATGTCAGTAAAATAATAAATCAAGCCGCAAATCAAAAACTAGCAGCACTGATGAATCAAGGAGGTGAACAAATAAATACAAGTCTGATATCAGGAAGTAGTCTTCGTTTTAGACGATAACAAATTATAATAAAATGTTTAAACGTATATCTGACCCAGCGTTTGACATAGACGAACCGGTTCTTAAAAATAAATCAGTACGTGATTTTCAGCATTATTCTTATGACGCACGAAATCCAAATCAGGGAGGACGAATTGAATTACAGGTTCAAGATACAAGTAGATATTTCTTACCCGCTGAAGCATTTATAGAAGTAGTAGGTGAAATTATAAGAACAGATGATACAGCATACGGAGATGGTGTTAAAGTCGGTTTTGTTAATAATGGAATTATGGCCTTGTTTGAAAGTGCTACATATATGATTGACGAAAAAAAACTGAATCAATCGAAAATAATGTTGACGTTGCTACAACAATAATAGGTTTGGCAAGATATTCTGATGATTATACAAGATCAGCTGGTCTATCAATGATGTTTGCTAAAGACACTTCTAATTTTTCTCACAATGATCAATACAATATAAGACGACCAAGAAATAATGCAAATAACGCTGACGCTGATGTACAGGCGGTGGTTCTTGGTGATAATGCAGAATTTAATTTAGGATTTGCAACACTTAAATTTATGTTGAGTGGTAATCTTAGAAATTTTTCTTGTGCAATTCCGTTGTCGCATATATTTGGATTTTGCAGAGATGTTAGAAAAGTAATTTTTGGAGCAAAACATACAGTTGTGCTTTTTAGAAAAGCTGATGATAACGATGCTTTATGGCGAACCATGGGTGACGCTGGTAAGGTAGTGCTGAAAAAACTTTCGTTGTGGATGCCGGTAATGACTACGGCAATTGCTGAAAAACAGCGATTACTTTCTTTTATGGATCAAGGTGGTAAATCGTTGTTATCATGGCTTACAGTAACCACACATAGTGTTCAAAGTAATTCTAATATTGAATTTACTTGGCATATAACATCGCAGCAGGGAGTTTCTGCACCACGACATATCTTTGTTGCTCTTCAAGATACTGCACGATTAAACTCACAAACACGGAATCATATGATATTTGACCAACTTGGTGTCACTGGAGTTTCCTTAAAAATAAACGGACATCAAGAACCATCTGAGAATATACTGTTAGATTTTACTAATAATCATGTTGCACGTGTATATCATCGTTTGATGAAATATCTAGGGCGTGATCTAAATATAGATACTGGCTTACAAATATCACAATTAGATTTCAAAACACGTTATCCAATCTATTACTTTTCACTAGAGCATCTTGATTTAGCTAGACAATCTGTCGTTGATATACACTTCAGAGCTAATTTGGAAAGGGGGCTATAGCTAATTACAGAGCAATCGCAGTTATCCTCAGCGATAAAGCAATGTTACTTAAGGGTGTTGGTGGGCGAATGAGAGTCATTGATGCCCAGTGGAAAACATGTTGATAATTAGACCAACCGCGTTTATTATAAAAATGTCATATAGTCACGTTAATGTCACTCTGACTCCCAGTCAGGTGAAAAAATTACAATCAAAAAAACGCCAGTGCATGTGGGACAAAAATAACTCTAAAGCAAAATCAAATTGCTAATGGTGGTCCAAACAAGTTATCGTTGACTAAAACCCAACTAAAACATTTCAACCGGAGTTCAACTTGATTTCGCTCCAAAAGCCATCAAGGACCTGATTAAAACCGGTGGTATATTTCCACTTCTCGCAGCAATACCAGCGCTGATAGCTGCTGCTGCTCCAGCTGTCGCAAAAGCAGCCGCGTTAGGTGCTGTTGGAACCGTTGCTGGATGGCATTAAAGAAAGCAACTTGACGTGAATACAAAAAAAGGGAGCGGGTCTAAGACTTCCAGGAACTCCGCCTTCATGGTACCCCAAACGCCGTTAACAGACGCAGCACGTCTTGCACCGATGTCAAATTTTGATTTGCTCGATGCTGCTAAACAATTAAATATAAAAAAAGTTCAGGTGTTTTTATGAGAGATCAGTTACCGCGTGAACCGAATAATCCAGAAACTGGAATTATTAATCTCGATAACAGCGATGGTCCAGAAACTCACTGGGTTGCTTACGCGATGCATCCAAGTGGAATTGTTTATTTCGATTCGTATGGGTTAGCACCGCCAGTTGAACTTCTAAAATACGTGCACAAAGTGCAAAGCACTTCCATTCCAGTTTGGTATTCAACGCTACCCACACAAACATTAACCGATCCACCGATATGTGGCCATGAAGTAATTAATGTACTTGACGCTTTATCAAAATCAACCAAACCACCTCACAAAGTGGTGCACAAGTATACCACGGATAAATTAAATAAATCCCTAAAGAATAGTGGTTGATATTTATGGAAGATCTCTCAGCACGAGTAAAGGTAAAATAACGCGACGATGTGGATTTATCAAAATATGCAACCAAAGATGAAATCGATAATCTTTTAACCCTCTCCCGGATAGACCCAGTTGAGGTTGTTATTTTTCAGGACCGATATGGAAAACTAAAAAGCAGTGACATCAGATGATATGAAATAATTCGTAGGGTTATTGGAGCTATTCAGGGTAACATCCCTGTGTTCACTGACAGCGGAAAAATCAGAGACTCAAGTATGTCGATTGCCGACATCAAAGATGAAATTGAAAAAACTGTTGCTGGTCGCTTAAAAAATACCGGTGACACAATGACAGGTGAACTCAGCATGAATGGAAACAAGATTGTAGTTTTAAGAGATCCAACATCTGACGAAGACGCAGCAACAAAAAAGTATGTAGATGTTAACTACAGCACCGTAGATGGTAAACTATCCACGATGCGAATCGAGTATGACGCTCACGTAAACGCGTTTGCAAATCTTCGCAGAAATTTAAGAAAAATTAGTGAAACCGCAGATGAATTCTTTGGTACCCCATTGACCGTTGACGCAAAACTCGCTGATATCAAAACCAACATTGACACGATTAAGAAAACACAGCAAGATATCGTAAGTGGAATTCCTGAGATTGTCAACAAAATTAGTCTGATTAAAATCCCACCCGAAGTAACTCCCGGGCATATTACGAACATCTTATACACAGTATCATCGGGATTTGCAACATGGTCAGCGCAGAATAAAACTATCAAATATACCGCAACAGTTACAGTGTGTACAGGCTGTCTGTGTTCAGTGCTGAAAAATTTGAGATATTTACAACGTATCTATGGCGTCATTCAACTGATAAATTTTCCGAGATTGTGACTATCATATTAAACAAGGGATCCGAAGAAGAGTTTATACTGGAAGCAGTTGATAAGAATTTAACCGCTGCATCTTACTGGTGGTGTTTGGAATTTGTAGCTGAAACATCTCAGTTATTTACCGCGTAATATAATAATGTCAACAGATGTTCAGCATGATGTTGTAACACAACATTACAGATACAATCAAGTACGTGAATGGCAGTCAGAGCTCAAAACCATCATTGACAAATCACAACAAAAGTATAAAAAAAATACCGGCGACGTTGCAGTATACTCAGTATCTGCGTTAGTTGTATCCACCGGAGTACTATTATCAGCGCTGACACCAGTAACAACTGCAATCGCAGTAACAATGTGTTTCATCATCAGCGGCACTTGCAGGTGGTTTTAATATAATCGCGAAAAAAATATCAACGTGCACGAATACATAACTCAACGATTATGTCACGCTGCTAAACACAGCCACTAACGTGTATTCGAAACTATCGTTGCTGATATCATCAAGCCTCAAAGACGAAACAATATCAGATTCAGAATTCGCGTCAATGGTTGAGACATACAAACAAATTCACGTTTTAAAGGAAAATAAAATAAAAAACAATGACAGTTACTACAGCAGATAGCCGCAGATACAACTCCAGCACGGACCACAATGATAACTGTGTGCTCAACCAAACCTGAATTCAGTATTAATTTTCCAACTGCGATTCCGGTAAGCGAGATCGCGCTAGCACATTTGCGAGTATACCACAGTTGGCCCAATATCAGATCAAAATCATTTGGTGGATTACCAGCGAATAATTCGTTTGTATTTGCAAATAAAAATAAACCAGATGGTACACCCGACTGGAACGTTGTTGGAATACCAACCGGGTCTTATCAAATCGAAGAAATCAATGAGGAATTACAACGTCGAATAAAAAATATCACAGGAAAAGAATCCAAAATAGAAATAACAGCTCATTAACCAACGCTGTCTTCCGAGATCGAGATTATATCTCCCGACTACGTCGTGGATATATATATATATATATATATATATATATATATATATATATATATATATATATATATATATATATATATATATATATATCAGAGTTTGATTAGAACAGTGTTAGGATGGCCTGAAATTGCTCTGGAGGCACCACCGATACCACCTGAACCCCAAAAGTCTGACTATGTCACGGAAAAACAATCATATCATGATGTTGAATCATCATACTAACAACATCTACTTGAGATAAAAAGCGCAGCGTTGGGCAGTTATTTTGATTTCTACGGTAAGGACCGTATTCAGTGGTCTTTTCTTTATAAACGAGTTTCCGAAGGGGGAGAAGCTAGCAAAAGAGGTCCAACTATTCAACTAATTCATATCACTGAATATTTTAAAATCATTAATCAAGAACATAAAACACAACTATATCGACTACGGCAGCGTTTCCAAGAACATCTTTTTGATAGAACTTTACGCGGCGAAATCATCAAACGCATTGAAATATTAAATCAGCTCGTATCCGACATGGAATATATTAACCAGCGATTAATTCAGGCAATAAATATTGAAAAGTCTGACTATAAACAACAATTTTTAACTGAATACAAAATAACAGAAGCGTCGCTGCCAAATTATAAATTTCCCGGGTATAACGCACCTGAATTAAGAAAATCAGTCAATGTTGTAATGAATGAAAACTTTCCTGAAATACTTGCACGGTACAAAGAAACACTACCACCGACAACTATTCTCCGGTACAATAGTGATCCAGTGGGGCAAATACGACATGTATATCAGGAAATCGTAAATATAACCCCAGTGGTCGCGGTCAGTCTTGTGTGTGATGTAATCGATAACAGCTACTTCACGGACACAACAATATAAAATCAAGCCCAGCAAGGATTCATTCTTTATTCATTTGCACCAAAAGAACCACCTGGATTTTTGATTGTGTAAGAGCCGATCAATCAGGTCTATCTACGATGTTATAATCCACTTTTAATAAGAATACATTTCAAACTAACAGACCAATTAGGCCACTTGTTGGATTTGAGAAATGAAACGGTAAATATTAATTTACTTGCAAAATCGTAAAGATTTCCAATCGTGAAAATTCCATCTTAAGGTCTCATCGAAAAGATTTTCAATCTTCAAATCAGTCTGATTAATAATCCAGCAATTTTCGGTAAAAAACAAAAATATTATAAGAAATTAATTTTTTTACTGAAAATCATTCGATTTGCTAATTCTGATATGGTATTTACTAGCAAAAATCGTGTAAATCATTCGATTGTTTAATTCTGATAGGATATTTACTAGTAAAAATCATACAAATCCAACAATTTTCAGTGAAAAACAAAGAAAAAATATAATATTGTCAGTGAAAAACACAAAAAATATAATAATGTCAGTAAAAAAATATTGTAATCAGAAATTTATTTTTTACTTTCGATTTCATTTCCACGTATTTACTTGATCAAATCAAGGAGTCTAATTTTTGATTTCGATCGCTTCACTATCTGACATAATTTTTCTTAGTTGCCTCACACGAGAATTAATTATCTTCTTTTCTTCATATTCGTGAGATAATTCCGACATAATTGTTTCGATTGCACGAGAGAGACTGACCAATTCTTTTACCAGAGTTTCTTCTACCGCACCTTGCAATTGACACATAGCCGAATGAATCTTCTTTATAAATCTGTATTATGATGGCAGAATATATCTTCCTTCATGTTTAGCTTCTTGCAATGTTTCAAAGTCAGAAATGATTTTTTCAGGATTTAATTCATCAGATATATTTATACCGTATTGTTCTATTTTTTTTAATAGCAATAATTATATCATTGATATTTTCATAATTCATTATTATATATACCGAATATTATACATTTAAAAGAAAAATAAGTAGGGTTATTACTGACCCTTTTTTGTTTTGAAGCATATCTACAGCATTGTATTTACATATTTACATATTAACAGTATTTACAAGTATTTACAGTAGGACGGTACAACATACAACCTTAACTTAATTCTAAGAATGGCACAGTACATATAGCAGCATATTTACAGCATTGTATTTACATATGTACAAGTATTTACACTATTTACAACAAGGACGGCACAGACATATACGGGGTTATATTCTACGCTCAACAGATTTGCACACCCTCCCCCAAATCAAGCCCGTGAGGTAAAAAATATCACCGCACGTGGTGATATGGCGGAAGGTGTGTTTGTTGTTGAGTTTCGAAACCCCAGTTTATAATACGGACCCTATAGTATATAAGCTGACTGATACTTGGAAATTCAAAAATAGCTCACGCGATGGGCGTGGCTTTATTGCCGTTTTGCATTTCTTTTTCTTAAATATAATCGTAGAAAAAAATACAGATGAACCAGAAAACCAAACGAATTCAGTAAAACATATATTGTCTGTGAAAAAAAATATTATTTACGATAAATAAACGATTACACCTGCCCTGCACAGAGAATTGTTTACCTTTTACACTGTGGCTTGTAGTGTGTGTACAATAGACGGTTCGCCACGGAACCATATATTTTAGAACAGATTGTAAAAAAATGCCTGCGACGGATCATGAGGATCTTCTGGCCAAACATGATCTCGAATGAGGAACTCCGGTACAGAGCGGGCGCAAACACCATCACTGAGACCATTGCAACTCGTCGATGGAGATGGCTCGGCCACGTCTGCAGAATGCCCCCTGACTCACTACCAAGGGTGGCACTGAGATGGACTCCACAGGGGAAAAGGAACCGTGGCAGACCCAAAGAGACCTGGCGCCGTACCGTGGAGCGAGAACTCAAGACCAGAGGCCTCACCCTGCAGACCGCCCCATAACAGCAGCTGACAGACCAAAATGGTACTCCCTTGCTGTCGACTCAAGCACCAGACGGCACAGAGAGGATTGATTGATTGTAAAAAAAATAGAACCTGAATTTAGTTCTACTCAAAATTTATTTATTTATTGGATAATATATTAACTGTAAAATAGCTAATGACGTGTAATGCGCAATCTCAAAGAAGGTAATTCCATCATTGACTTTTACACAATCGCGGCAGAGTTATCTCCGTTATCTGTATCTAACACCAGAGGAATATAATAGAACGAAATCCAGTTTCAAAACTGGTACGGAAACGATGATTTGATGATCTTATCTGCAACACGTTTGACCGAACGTGGGTGAATACGAAAATATTTGCCAGCTGCGGTCGTTGATTGAAATATCATCTCTTCGCTGGTCTCCACATTGAAAGATTTAATCGCTCTATAAATCTTATTGAATTTGCCAATCCCTCCTCGTGTAGAATTTTCACTTTGTGTAATAGCCTGAAGATTGTGTTGGGAATTGTTCTGAGGATTTCCGTCAATATGATCGATCACAAGACCATCTTTGATAACCCCAAAGAAACATTCGAATACGAAACGATGACAAAAATAAGTTTTCTTTCTCCCAACGGTAAACGCGAGATAACCAGAATGTTTAACAACACCAACTGTTTTTATGGCCTACAATTTCTAACTACTCCATCATGATTTGCTTCATAATTCTTGATGATGGGATGTCTGACAAATTCGTTTTGCTCCATTTTATATATAATGTATTTGTCTAAATGATAATTTATCTGAGAACTTATTTAAATAATCCTGGTCACGTTTTATAACTCTATCACTGTCATTATTTTTTTAATCATAACGTTTTAACTCCCTGTATCACTTACCACCGCTTTGCGCGCACATCTGTGTCTTCCCCGCACTCCGACACCAATCGCAGACATGGTATTGGTCCCAAACTACTATTACGAACACGTTGTGAATGTTGCCCGCAGAATTCTTTTACAAATGGTTTGCCACATGGAGTTACAGATCATATCATCAACCATTTTCATCGTGACATTGTATACATAATATTTTAATTTAAATATTTGTTTGAAATATAATATGAACGAATTCGATATATTATCCAGAATCAAGCCCTGGAAAACATATAAATTTAATCTCGACAGGATATTTCCTGACCTACCGATGCGAGATCTGGTTGATCCGAAAAATAAAAGTTTTATTAATAAAATTCACGGCACCAAGAAAGAATTTCACACCGGTGGTGCCTGTCACATATGGTCAACGTTCAAGATTATACGCAACACCGAAGGTGTCATCGACGCTACGATGAATGACGAACGAGCAGAACTATCATTAACCACCTTGACAATCGAAAATATCTTTTCATAATAAAATTTGTCATGCTAACAGAAACAGATAATTGGATTATCCGTGACAAATATGATCCCGTACACCATGGTGAAAAAATTGCCATACTGAGTGAAAATTCTAAACCAGGAATGTTGACTGGTATTGACAAACCGTATTATGAGCGAGCAGATCCTGTAACACCAGTTATTTATTGAATCTATCCGATAAATGAAAAACCCAGCTTTGATAATCTGAAACCGAAATTGTGTAGCCGAACGAGTAACAGAACATTTTACCGTTTCGACTCGTGGAAACGGTCTAACGGATAAAAGATGTAAAATAATAAACGAGTGGAGAAAAATGGTTAAAGATAGCGGGGCGTCTATCAAAGATGTCGCTGAGTTAGGAAAAAAAATAAAATTCCCAATAACCCTAGCGACGATAACTGGAGAGATTTTGTATGAATCAAAATATAAATCAAAAGGAGCTTCGATTGAAATTATTGATCATAACGCGCACGCGTGGACTAGCGCAGAAACAGTGTTTCCACGAAATCGAACTTAAATTTTATGATGATAATATATTTGATTTTATTAACAAAATAAGTAAAAACGATCCTGTGTCAGTATGGTTATTTCAGAGTTCTGAGAACGACGAATCAGATGAAATGAAAGAAAAAAATGAATTTGATCAGTTTGTACGACCTAATTGTGTTATTTATCGAACAGATCTTCACACAAAAATGAAAAATCTTGAGCTGCGATATACTGATGATACTGACGAACTATTGAGCAACTGTTTTACTGTTCCGTCAGTTGCAGATCATTTTGCTAGAAAGAAAAATTCGTGGAAACCAACTAGATTTAGATTTTCTTGATATAATATCGAGTTGTGTCGAATACGGACACGGTGAACTATGGAATACTAAATACGATCATAAAGATGTTATTTCGGTTGATGTGGTTGCATGTTATCCGGGACGTTTTCTTGGATACGGAGATTGTTCTGTATACTTCAGGAGATTCGGTCATTCGACACACGAAATGACTAGACCATCGATAAATGGACCATTACCGGATTTTGACTAAACTGGATTCGGTTGTATCGAGTCATTCGAGTTTGCTAAAGATCTCCATACGATTTGTTATGTTTGGTTCGGTAGGCATTTTTTAGAAAAAATGTGAGCACCAATAGTACTATTATTGATTGTGCGATCTTAATATCGTTGATTGTAAGTGAAGCAATTATATCATATCGGAAACAAACCGAAGTTTGGTTACCACAACAAAAAGAATATTCCGATGATGAAAATCCTGATAAAACCGATTACGTGAATAAAATCGCAAAAGATCTTGGTAGAAAAATAATTGGCAAAATCACCCAAGGAGGATCATATGATCATAAACGACATTTTACAAGATTGATTATGGACGATGCTGAGTTAGATTTTATAATCGCCGATACAACGAAAACAAATACGTTTATAAGTCGAGAAATAGCTTTCTTGCCAAATGGAAATAAACTAGGTACGATTGTGAGCTACATGGACGGTGAGTCACCGCAGTTTACTCATTTAAGATCATCAATGTTAGCGTACGTTTCGATAAATCTATTATCGATGATAAATAAGGTTTCTGGGTTTGCTGTCAGAGTCTCTACGCATTCGTTTTATTACAATAAAAAATATTCAGGGTTGTTGGAAAAATTAAATATCGATACTTGTGCATCATGGGATTTCATGGAGAATAAAAAAAGAAAATATACTTAATTATTCCGAATCCGCTGATGTTGAAGTTAAAGATATTTATTGTCAAAAATATCAGACGTTAAAGCTATCGTCTGCACCATCGGTGTACGATCAAATAACCAGAAATAAAACAGTTTATCTAAACGGATCTGGCAGTTCTGGTAAAACCACTCCAGCGATCGAACTATTTCAGAACTCAGATATGATTGTTTTAACTCCTACACAGAGACTCGCGCGAGAAATGAAACAACGAGGAGTCCAATCATATACTTACCACAGCTTCCTCCGATGGAAGGGTGATGCATGGACTTCTGATCGAATGGGAGAAAAATATATTCCAAGGATTATAATCTGGGATGAAATATGTACAGTATCATCAGAAACATTAAAAACTTTTCTTGATTGGTTATTAACAAGAAATACTGCTGTGATAATGTGCGGCGATCATGGTCAACCACCACCCGTAGTTGGACCATCTCCACATGATTGGCTGAGAAATTTCGTTGATTATTACGAAGAAATAAATGATGATCATAGAGCACTTGATGCAGAATTAAAACAGTTAAAAAATTAATCGGACTACAACCGAATAAAATTCAATGTGAAATTAAACGTAAAATAATTTCAGAAACTTCAATGAACGACTATCTACAAACGTGGAGACCGGATGATTTGATAGTGGCAAGTAGAAAGATAGTCAGAGACACACTTCAACAGCAGTTTAAGTTACATAAAGAAAAATTTCCAACATTGCCAGTTCCGTTATGTTATCGACCAGCAGATACACGGCGGCAGAATATTTACGTTGATATACCAGGAGAGTCAAGGAAGAAACAAAATATCGTTCTTAATGATATTTTCGCAGTTGTTGAAGATGCTCAATGCGCTGATAAATCCCCGTGGACGCTAGGATACGCGATGACGATCCACTCATCTCAAGGATTAACTATTACTGATACAGTTGTTTGGATCGTTGATGATCATATCGAATGGTCAAATTTAGTTTATCTCGCAGTATCTCGAGTTAGAAGAATATCTCAACTGCGCAGAATCGTCTTGTACGTTACAGAAACCGCTGGCGGTATTCTCGATGACAATGATATAATAAGAAAAACATTAGCTGGTTATAAGCATAGTGACAAAAACAAATAAAAGCAGTTTTGATCTTGATGTTGAATTTATCAACACGCTGAAAGAACGGCAGGATAATCAATGTGCAAGTTGTAATTGTATAATGCTGTGGCAGTACTCGAATAATAATCCAAGACAATTTACCGTAGATAGAAAAGATAACAGCTGCGGTCATACATGAGAAAATGTGATGTTGACCTGTCTTGAGTGTAATCGTAGTAAGGGTGCTGGCACCCTTGGTGCTAGTTAAGTGATCGCGGTGGTAATTGCGTATCTTCAGGAATTATTTGCAATTGTTCACATGTAAATCCACGTTGAGGAGGAGTTGAATCCAGTCTGTAGATTGCAGGTCTACCAGTAGATCTTACTACGCTAGATATTTTGTGCGTCGTAATACTCCAAATAGGATCAATCGCTCTTTTTTTTACCACCTTCAAGTTCACCGGGTTCATATAAATATCTTACAGTAACATTACCTAATACTGGCTGGGCTGAAAAATCACGTCTTTTTATTGGTATATGCGCTTTTGTAATTGCATCAATGGGTTTCATGTTGGCTGTTCGAGTAGTCTCATTATTTAACTCAGTTATCACATTTGGTAATCTTGCAACCCATTCACGAGATCTTTTATCTTGAATGAATATCCTTCGCGTATTGATATCCAAATAACCGCTCAGAGAGTGTTCGATTACATCGTTGAACAATTGCCTGATCACGATGAATTGCAGTATGTCCACGCCGTATTTTGACATTATGTCGCTTCATCAACGATGATACTAGACCAATACATTCTTTGCCAGGATCAACCTGTAATAGTTGTGACCATCGTAGACCACCTTGTGGTCCGGAGCCTCGTTGATAAATTCGTTCAAACGCAGAATCAACTTCATGTGATGTTTTAGTTGATAATGGTTCTGCATCTTTATATCCACTTGCAACATCAACTACAGTTAGCGCGTACTTGTGTGTTATTTGACGTCTTTGGATTTTAACGGTATCATGTGGTAGAAATATATCAGCTTGATGAACTTCATTAGGAACACTAACATCGAAATACGCGTACTGAATTCGTTTCGGTGGTGGTAGGTAAATTTGCCATATTGCTTGTTTGGATAACCACTTTTTAGCAGTAGCACGTGTAACTTTTGCTGCTTCAGCGAGTTTACTAATCGCTGCTTTACCCCTCCAGTATCCTGTTGGGAATAATAAATCGATTCCATTTATATATTACCAGCACCTAGCGCTGATTTACCTTTTATCGCGGATCTTATTAACCAATTAGCCATTAATTCTTTGAAGGATTTATTTTTTATGGAATTTAACGAATGAATCAAATTCACATCTGCAATATGCCTGTGCTGCAGATCGTTACTTTTATATGCTATATCACGAACATGGCAAGCTTTATCAATAGCGTTTATTGGATACTCACCTGGTTTTGGTTGGTCTTGGTTGTCAAGTCTGATATCAAGTCGGGTTCCAGGACCACAGTAATTATATCCTGGAGGATGTTTTTCTCCTGGATATTTAGCTCACGGAGTCCCTGGTAATTTTCCTAATTTTGCTGCAATATCATCTCGTTTTTATAAAAATAATATTTGACTTTGACTGCGAGGGAATAAATTAAAAAGTTTTTTGTACCACATCGTTCACACTTACCCGTAACCGCTGATGTTATTTTTTGTTGTAACCGTTGATAGATCACCTGTTGGGGTACGTGTCCTGCATTTCACACAATATAGATCCATGTATTTATATAATATGGATATAATTGATTTCTCAGCGACTCGAAAACGAGAACCAGTCAAGCATCATCCCTCGTTACCGAATTCCATCAGAATGATAATACTAGGACCATCTGGAAGCGGAAAGACACAGTTGTTGCTTAATCTTATAATGAAATGGTTAAAATGGGATAAATGTATTTGGTAGCCCCGTCTGTAGATGATCAACGATGTTATGATGTACTCAAGGATTTTAATGAAAACGCAAGATTGTTGAATGACGATGTTATCGAGTTTATAACCGATATTAATGAAGCACCGTCCGTAGATGATTTAGACGGATTTGTTAATAATTTAGTTGTATACGATGATGTGATGCTGGACAAACAATCAAATCCAGCTAGAATTTTTTCTCGAGGTGGACATAAAAACACTGATGTGATCTCTGTTACTCAACGATACACACAAATACCAAAAGTAATCAGAGACAACTCTACTATTTTAGTTGTGCTTAATGGAGTCGATACTCATACGTTGCGAAATATTCATCAAACTTGGTGTGGTCGTGACATGGATATAAATAAATTTAGAAACTTCTTTTCACGAGCGCAAGATACTCCACATGGATTTATAACAATAAATTTACATGATCCTAGAACAAGATATCGTGTGGGTATTGATAACATTTTTGGATAAATTTACAGCAGCAGGGGAGGTACGATCTCAAGTTGGTTTGTTTTTGTAATATACTTGCTCGCGAAGAATGTTCAGTTGGAGAAATAACGTGGACTAACCCCCAAGAGGGAAATTCTTTAAGGAACGTTCGAAGAGAGTCCTCAGTGTATTTAGTTATTTTGATTTTAAGGTTATTAATCATTTTTTTAGGAAGGTTTATTTCGGCATTTGGACGCTTCTACAAAAAGGTCTGTTCACCTCCCCTGCTGCTACGCATATTAAAAGTTTATTTCGTATTATTACTACTTAAAGTATTTTCATTAATAAATGAACAGTGTGAACATCTAGGTCTATTACAGTTAGTTGATTATCCTATTTTATATGATGTTTTGTTTTCTAATTTAGAATTAGTTAGGAAATCTTTAAGATTTTTAGTCCTTTTATAAGCAAGTGTGGGTTTGCTTTCGTGTAGCGATTTAACACTTGCTTTACATGATAAGTTTAATAAATCCCAATATTTATTGATAATCTTACTTATATCAGGCAAAGTTAGATTATATTCAATAACAAAAGGAATGATATCTTCATTTCTACTTTTGATTTTATATTGTAAAGATTCAAGCTGTGTAAGAGAAGATACTTTTTGGAAAGCAGTATTAATGATGTCAATAGGGTAATTTCTGTTTAAAAATGCTGACCTAACTCTGTCAAAGATGATTTAAAAACAGCGTCATCCGAAATAATTCTTCTATATATTTTTGCTTGACTATATGGTATCCCATTTTTACATGATTTAGGATGGCATGAAGAATATTCAACATATTGATGAAGAATCGTGTTTTTAACATGAACCATGGTAGCAATGTCATTATTTTCATTTTTCACGAAATCTGAGGGGATGAATGTTGCTGGCACAATCTTGAAAAGGAAGGATTTCCATCTTCCGAAACACACATTACTTTCAACCAACATCTAACCGGTGATTAATACACAAGCATTAATATAGTACCGGTAATTATTACTTACATAATTAGCAAACACGTACTTACTTTTTTATTTTCAGTCCTCCCCTTTTCTCCTAACACTGTACCGAGTTTTTAAGCCTTTACTTACTGACGAGTAGCAATATAACATCGACGATAATTTTACGAATCGTCAACGTAAGAACTTGAACCATTCCCATCATATGGACATATCAAATATGTTTACAATAAACATTCACAGCGCCTATGTCTCTTAAGACAATCGAAGAGAGAAAAATATGATTAATTCTTCTCACCAATGGAAAGTCTGAACGGAGTTGTGCCCCCTATTATGCCTAAATTCGTGGCTTTGTCGTGTAATTGTTTTTGATAAGGCAAAATTATTTTCATTTTAAGTTCAGCCTATAAACATTATATATGAATTCGTATATCGAATCAGTACCCCATTTAATTCGTCATGGTTTCCGGACGTGCAACATTCTGAGATCTTAACGTATCAAAGCTGCGAAGTGGACATACGTAGAATTCAGCAATAAAAATCAAAGGTATAATACATACCTATCATTAGCTTATGTAGATGAACAATTATTAATGTGATAAATATGTATGCATACCTCTCTCTCTAACGATACGATAAACATTGTCGGCAACGGCGTTCAAGTCCCGAAAACTGCTAGAGATATTTACATAGTTTAGCTTATAATAACATTAAAACCTTCTTAAAATGGTTTTGTTTTGTTGGTTTTTATAATGCTTAACACATTCGGAATGACCTAAGTAGATATCGTACCTGTGACTGTTGACTCTCTACCAATTGAGCTACAGTGACTCCCTAATAAACTGGTAATCTGTCTAAAAATCGTATAATGTAAACTTGGTTCCAGAGTGTAGAGTATAGATAAGTTCTTGATAGTGTATGAACATGAATGGTACGCCCCTTCCATCTGCATAAGGATCCGTAGACCAGCTTTTGTTGCCGCTGACCCGTTGGTCCCGAAGCTTTGGTCACTCACGATGAGATAATCACTATCGTCCTCAAGCCTAACGTCACACCAACAACAGCACTCTGTGTATGTACTACACTAATTTGCACCAAGGCTAAAACAATACTTTCAGCATGGTACAAACACAGCACAGGTATTGCATAGCTCTATAAACAGAACAGCTCAGTCATTATCACTCCGTTACTGTCACTCATTCACCGCTTTAGCTGAAAATATAACATCTAAATCCGTGTAATAATTGTGACATGGCCACGAATAACAGACAGTCACGTCCGTAACGCATGCGCAGTTGATTATGTTATACAAATAATTTCATAGGTACATTTGCATAAGGTTATTATATTAATCCTTTTCATATGTGATTCTCTATCTGACGAGAATCTTACAGAACTTGAAATAACATTCTTTCGTTCCCTAACACGTGCAAAGTTAATGTGCATACAATACTTCTTTCCAGTTATACACCGGCAAACTTGAAAACACACTGTAATGAATCCATTAATACTGCTTAATATGACACAAGTCGGAACTATCTAAACTTCACATCAAATATTAGAACATTCCTATAATACTGAATGGAGAAAAAAATCATATACCTCTGCACCTGGAGATATTGTGCCGTAAAGTGGACCACTCACTTACTGGACATTTCGTATTGCGAAGATAGATTCTACCACAAACCTATTCGCATGTTGGCTATGTTGCAATGCATGGCCCTTGTGTTCAAGGTATATCGGTGTTCTCACTGGAAGGGCTTTGCTCGTGCAGCATGGGGTGAACCGAACTCACTGCATTGAAATAATTTAGAAAGAACACCCCCACCCCCATGTAACTCTTTTCTCAGAAGCGAACCCCGACGCGCAAAAACGTGTACTGTGAATCCAACTCGAGTGCAAACAAGTAATGGACGAGCAAAGATTACTGGAACTTGTGTTCGATGTGGAGTAAAGAAATTCACGTTCGTTAACAGTGTATGCGTTGACATTGCTAATGCAGTAACATTAATACCAGGAAAACAGTCGAGTAAATGGCAATGTGAAAACCACATACGTGTATGCAATTACTGTGAACCTGATACACGACTCGATATAAGACTTGATTTTAACAAACCAAACTAAGCCTGATAAAGCACCTGTTAATAGTGCTGATGCTGCATGTTACTGTCAAGCATCAAGAGATATCACTAAATGTCATTGTGCAGTCGTCGTCCTCCTCCATGACTTATTTGAAATTGCAAGAACAGGTGCTGAAGAACGAACTGTAAGGTGTATCATCAAAAGACGCAACACGGCCAACATTGCAGTTTGAAGCTATGCCACTCATGGACAAAGGTCCATTCATTAAAGGTAAATATTAATACAACAAATGGATACAAAGCGCCGGACATTGTCTGGAAATACAATACAGAGATCGTGGGTATTGGAGAGGTGAAAGCACCGCGGAAAAGTCAGCAAGTGCGGAAAAGTTCTCATGGGGTTCCTCGACCATGGTTGGCTAAACAAGCACTGTGTCCAATTTACCAGCCAGTATCAATACGTTTCAAGATTAGATTATTTTATTATTTCTTTACTATTCTTTAATATAATGTATTGTGAAGTTTAATTTATTGAAGAACTTCTATTTACTTGTAATTATATTGTTTATTATAATAAAAAGCAGCGTTCGCTACCAACTTCATACTCAGTAATAGTTCATTTAGAAATAATACACTCTTTAAATAATAGAGTTTAATATGTTGACATTTTAGAATAAATTCAGTAAAATATATTTCAATTACGGTATTATCTGAAATATTGAATTTTAGAATTTTAGCTATGGTGAAATTATTCGATATTTAATTATCTATATTATACTCTAAACGGCAGATATTATACAATGTATGATGTTGGTAAGTGAAATAATATCGTAGTATCTCTTATATCTGTAATTTAAGTTTATGTAGATTGAGTTGGAATGTAATCTTATATGTTGAGTATTTCAATAAAGTTCCTTCGCCAGAAACTCAAACAGGCTTCTGTCTTTACAGTCGATCCCGCACCTTCGCTTGCCAAAATTCCCGGATGTAGCCATATCTTCATTGTCAAGTGACACCTCTTTCAAGAGGATTGAACTTCGTCCTTCTTTCTCTCTCTCTCTCTATTGGGTCATATAACCAGCTTGACCAAGAGTTTATGTGAAAATCCGTCTCATAGAAACTGATGGACAATCCTTTCTCGTAAAGGCATATGGATACATTTTTTTTTTCGTAAAAGCTGGTGGAGAATAAAACGAAGTGGAAAACATGAATAAAGGTGTCACTCCGCATAATGATGATTCACGAAAGAGACTCGCACCAAAACCTTTTGACTAGCACTCTTCATGTCGCTTATATATGCAGCCACTACGCCTAGAACAGCTACAGGACTAATCTATCCACATGGCCGATCCTTGATTCCTTCTGCTTCGCTCCTATTTGAATGTCCAGCAACTAACCGCGAATTCCCAGTAACAGTGTACGCCATTACCATCACCCTGTCAGTTCCAGTGACTCAGACTCCATTCGACTATGGTTCCCTTGATACTACGCAGACGACGATTGAAAACTAAAGCCAGTTCCTTAAGACGACAACCGAATAAACCCCACACAGAACACAAGGTCAGCACTAGCAGCCCTCAGTAACCTCCGCCAGTTCTGAAGAATCCTAATAATACTCTTACATGGAAAACTAATTGGACATAACATATACTGTCAGTGCCTAGAACATTCTGACTTTTAATTCAGTTAATGTGACTCATAATACTATTGACAGTTTTTCTTGGAGTGCAATTTGTCTCTGGAAACATCAGATTCTCACGTACAGGTATGTCTGTTATCACATTAGATATTTGTGAAGGTGATCAATCTCAGAACCCTGTTAAATGGTTAGATCATTTCATACGATGGGCTAGGTTTTATGAATTATCAGAAGCTAAAGTTCTGAATGCTTTTCCTTTTCATCTTCAACAACATGCTAAAGTATGGCATGAATCACTGATACCGTTAGAAATAATTGGTCTAATCTGGTAGCTGCATTTACATTCAGGTTTCACACTGACGAGATCATTTTAGATTTATCAATTTTACAAACTCGCCAAGTCTTCTGAAACAGTTATGGACTATCGAAGTCGTCTTTTACAAATTGCAAATAACCAAACTATCCCAGATCAAATATTGTTAGCAGTTGCAGTGCAAGGTTTAAAACCAGCCATTAGAAAAATTGTACTGAATCAAAACCCCAAAAATATGGATGATTTACGTCAAGCCGCAAATTTAGCAGAGAAACCTATTGCCACCACTGATAACAATGATTGGTCTACACTTAACGGAATTTTAAGGGAACTTAAACAACTTAAAGATGAAATTAAAACCGTCAACTCAGAACAGGACATAGAAAACAATCCATTCTTTCAATCTTTTATACATGTCAATAAGAAACCATTTCGGTCGCACAGCTGTAACTCTCAACATCATAATTTGTCTTACCAGCCAGCCACATTTCCAAAATTTTCATGCAGCTCAATACACTATTCTCGCGATAACTTCAATTACCTCATGGTACGCGCTACCAGTCAGAACCACATAGTCGTTCCCAAACATACTGTCTCTGATGTAGCGGACTCGCGTATGTCGCGCACGAAATGAACAGTGTTACTTTTGTCACAAAGCAGGTCATTTTTCACGAGTATGCTTCTCATCACAACAACAATATGAATTCGCGCCAAATCAAGGTACACAACCTTGCCACAAGCGAACTCGACATCCCCAAGTTACCTTGGTAGTACCAATTCATAAAAATCGCATTCCTACCTACGTCAGGGACAAGATAACTAATGCACTTGTTGATTCAGGCGCAAATATCTCAGCAATTAATGAAAAATTTCTTTACCGTGTAGGATTGAATTC
Source organism: Sinohyriopsis cumingii (assembly GCA_028554795.2). Classification (NCBI taxonomy): domain Eukaryota; kingdom Metazoa; phylum Mollusca; class Bivalvia; order Unionida; family Unionidae; genus Sinohyriopsis; species Sinohyriopsis cumingii. The sequence continues at coordinate 66,362,829 of CM068830.1, forward strand.
AAGTCACTACAAACCATCATATATTTCCCAAATTGTAGGAGCCGGTGGTGCATGTCATAGTGTTTCAGGTCTGGTTCAACTTAATTTGAAAATAGGAGGCATACACTTCTCTCATTCATTCTATGTTGTACCTAATTTAAATCATTCGATTATTCTAGGTATTGATTTTTTGACTAAATACAAAGCTGTCGTGAATCTACATACACAAACGCTCTCCTTGCTAGACGATACAGTAATCATAAATTTGATTCATAATCAGGCTGGTCTGGCACGTGCCACGAAACGTACAATGATTCAGCCTAACTCAATTAGCATGATCGCAGTACGTATCATTAAAATCCCAAAAGGAATATCTGTTTTGCTTGAACCGTCTTACAGAATGTCAAACTCTACAATTCTTCCAGCTAGAACAATTTTGACGGTTTCTAAGAAGAAAGTTTTACAAATTATAAACCCCACTCCAATGGCTATGCATGTACATTCCAATACAGTATTAGCATGTGTGGACGTACTAGACCCACAAACAATATTTACCATTAATGAGGACACTCTTGATAGGAATGACACACCTAATATCACGAATACACAATCTAGCCAGAGGCGTAGCTGGGGGGGGGGGGACAGGGGGGTACATATGTCCCCGGGCGCCAAGGTACAGGGGCGCCAAAATGAGGCTTACAACGTTACATTATAATAAGTAAACAAGGGTAATATTCAAAAATGTGATTAAACGGGGAGGGGGCTGGGGCGCCAATTTTATAGTTCGTCCCCGGGCGCAAAATATCATAGCTACGCCTCTGAATATAGCACACCACGCGAACCAATTAATTTAGATTTAAACTCTTCTGATTTGTTAGAAACCCTAAAAGAGGAACTTCACTCATTTTTTAATCAACATAGGGATATTTTTGCTGCTAGCTTTGATGAATTAGGCAGTACTACTGTATTCACGCACCGAATAGAAACCGGTGATTCTATGCCGATTCCTTGTCACCCTTATCGTGCGGCACCGCACATCAATCAGGAAATTGATAGACAGGTAGAGGAATTATTAGAACATCAACTAATTGAACCCAGTTCATCTAGCTATGCATCCCCAGCTGTATTGGTCAAAAAGAAAAACGGTGACTATCGTTTTGCTATTGACTATAGGAAACGTAATCAGGTGACACAGCCAATGACCTTCCCTCTTCCTCGATTAGAAGATGTCACTGATGCAGTTGGACAAACTCAACCATGTCTTTTGAGTACTTTAGATTTAAATTCAGCATTTTGGCAAATTTCTATGGACCCATCATCGAAACATAAGAGCGCTTTTATAACATCACGTGGTCTCTACCAATGGACTGTAATGCCGTATGGACTCAGAAATGCCCCCGCCACTTATTGTCTACTTTTAAGTCATGTTCTTAGAGGTATACCATGTTCAACATATCTTGCATACATAGATGACATCATTACTTTTTCCAGTATCATTGAAGACCACCTCAAACACATATGCCTTATCGTAGACCGTTTACGTCAAGACAACTTGACAATCAGGCCTTCAAAATGTGTATTTCCATCATCTGAAGTTGTTTATCTTGGTCATAAATTCTCCACGAAAGCCATCAAGGTAGATGAAGCTAAAAGTAAATAGTTACACAATTTCATGTTCCTAAAACACAGAAAGATGTTAGGAGTTTTCTAGGTTTGTGCAACTACCACAGAAAATTTGTTCACGGTTATTCTACCATGGCAACACCATTAAATCAATTGTTGACAAAAGACAGTTCATTCCTTTGCACAAATAAGTGTCAAAACGCATTTGAAACTCTTAAGAAAGCGTTGACTTCAGCGCATATCTTGGCTTATCCTGATTTTAACAAATCATTTAGGCTCACATGTGATGCTAGCGGCACCGCTCTAGGGTATATTTTGTCTCAAATAGGACAGATGACAAAGACCATGCTATGGCTTATGGCGGTAGAACTTTAACAGACGCTGAAAACGTTGTTTAGTTACTGAACAAGAATGCTTAGCCGTTTTGGAAGGTATCAGAACAAATCATATGTACCAATTACATCAGAAATTCAGTCATTACAGATCACAAAGCACTAGTGTGGCGTAAGACAGTTAAACACACCTCAAATAGATTAATTCGTTGGTCACTTCGTTCGCAAGAATATGATTTCGACATCGTATACACTCCAGGACATAAAAACGCAAATGTTGACGCACTCACGTCGACACTACGAACAAACTGATAACACCCACAGGGAAGCGGAGAAATCTCCATACTACAGAGACACACCGGCTACTCAGTCAGAACCAGCTGTTCACAGTATTCAAAAAGAATTAACAGAAATTACATTATACTTCACTAACGAAGATATTCCAATCCTATCCGCAGTACACACAAATGATACCACACTCGGTGATTCTTCTTCAGAACTACCAGATATTGCCCAATATCAGCGCGAATGCCCTGGTTTCAAAGATATGTATGTTTACTTAGAGCAAGGAATATTACCAGAAAATACTTGTCGCGCGAAAGCTATTCCGTATGAAGCAAGTCAGTTTGAACTTATCAATTGTCTTACATCATTTTTTCCAGCCACGAGCGAAAGACAAAACTTCCTCAGAACAACTCATAAAGCAAGTTGCTCTACCAACAAATCTGAGACAAGATGTTCTTCTGTCTTATCACGATTCAAAAGCAGGAGGTTGTCGTTTAGGTGTCCAAAGAACATATCAAGCTATCAAACAAAATTACTATTGGCCTAAAATGTATCAAAATGTGTATGACTACATTACATCATGCTCTCAATGTCAACTCATTAAACGGGACACAAATGCTCGAAAGGCCCCATTGCTCCCATTGCCTCCGGAAGACGTATTTTTTCGGTGGCAAATGGGCATTTTGTGCATGCCAAAAATAAATGTATGTATGTATGTATGTATGTAATGTAATGTAATGTATGTATGTTTGTATGTATGTGTGTATGTGGTTCTTTGTTTCGCCTACATTTTAAATGCTACCGTTTCTCGTTCAATTCATATATTAATTTCGTTGCCTGCATGATTTGTATTTATTTGATTGTAATGTCATCATGATGTTGGGTTTATGTATATTTGAATGTTAATCGTTAGAAAGAACATACAAATAACTCTGTGCAAGCTAGCTTCCCATTTATTTCCTTTTGACTGTATAATGACACTCGGTAACAGTAAATATTTCTGACGCCCACATTTGAGAGAGAGAGAGAGAGAGAGAGAAAGAGAGATGCTTTTGAAATTTTCTACCGATAAGAGATAGTCTGTACCATAACCAACACGTAGTAAAGTATTTTTCGTTTCTATAAACAGAGTATGAAAATATTTAAAATGGTTGCCTGGTTTTGAAGTATTTTCCTTTGACTGTAGAATGACAGCACCACAATATAATTTTTTTCATAGTATCGACATTTAAGAGAGATTTTACGCAAATAATATATCTTACGCAACATAATGAACACAGCCTAGTGGATTTTTCGTTTCTGTATATGGAGTATGAAAATACTTATAATAGTAGTATATATATTGCAGTTTTAAAAATAAATGAATTAAAACGGTAAAGTTTGAGGGAAAGGCATGAAGAATTTCAAGAGAAAAATGACATGAATACATTGTATGTATTGTTGAATTTTGATTTAGTAGTAATGTTTACTGAAGGTAATATCAGATGCTTGAAAAGACCATTGAGCCATTTTGATTTTTGAATTATAAATTAGCGCGTTCAACGTTTGATTTCGTTGTATTGCTTTCAGTGAATTGATCAATTTGTGTATTATTTGGACAAAAACATGGGAGGCGGATGCAAATTTTATTATTTGTATTTTATTATTAATTCACATGTAATATCATTAATTTTTTTTTAATGTATTTGTAAACATTACTGAAATCCCTACAATCGTTAGAAAGAACATTTGAGATAAATCTGTGTAACCATGCTTTAACCTATTTCCTTTGGTCTTTTGAATGACAATCCCGTAATAGTATTATTATGGCATCCACATCTGTGAGAGAGAGAGAGAGAGAGATGTTTTAGAAATTTGATATTTAAAATAAATGATGTTAGGCATAATGTATGTAAGTATATACGTGTTTCATATTTTCGGCTACATTTAAAACTACTATCGATTCTCTTTCAAGGCACTTATATATATATATATATATATATATATATATATATATATATATATATATATATATAAATACGTGCTTTTTCTCTCGACTGTAATATCATAATCATATTGAATGTTACTGTAACCACTGTAATCGTTACAACGAACATGGGAATAACTCTGTTCAAGCTAGATGCTAGTTATTTCCCTTTGACTATATAATGACAATCGGATAACAACAACTATTTCTGTTGTACATATCTGAGAGAGAGAGAGAGAGAGAGAGAGAGAGAGAGAGAGAATTTTAGTCGGTACATCATTTTCTTTTAATATATCAGTAGATTCTTTTATTTTTTCTCTTGTGCGTACTAATATTAATTTATGAGTTTATCAATTCGTTCGCTGTTTGCAACGTACTGATGGCCTCTTCGATTCTGAGTGCATTACTTTCTATTCTGATGTGCTTCAGTTTGCAATCGATCTCATTAAAAAAGAACGCATTTCTTGGTACAAAATAAAAGGAACACATGCCCCATGTGGGAACTTATGCAGGATTTACACCAAATTATCACAGTGATAACCCTTTTTGAGATATTAGTTACCGTTTTTACGTGTGTTCACAGTTCGTACGTCTGTCAATACGTTGTTACTTGAACCTTTATGAGCTAATCATGACATGGCTGAGTGCTTAACTTTTGTCGATGGTGGTAGATTATGCTCTTTGGTAGACATAATGCCAGTCTTATTCACACGGAGACTCGTTGTTTCTTCCATTGGATTCCTTCGCATCATGTTATAATACAGGTTAAGTCAAAATATGAATAAATTTGGATTTGGTAAATACATAACCAAAGAAATCATTCCTGTTTTAGATCAGTCTGTGGGAACCAATTTGCGATCAGCGTTTACAATTGCGCTGTTGAGGAACTATTAAAAATATTATTTGGAATTAATAATGTAACCAGTGACTTTTGATTATGGTATTACGTTGGATTCAGTCACTGTGTTATATCAGGAGATTCAAAACATTAGAATTCATTCGGAACATACTACCTTTTCGGACTTCTGATAGGACCTTTAGGATTATTTGGAGTATAAATTCACAATACTGTGTCTCTTGAATTTTCACTTTGCATTCTAGGGAAATAAGTTTCCTTGTTAATTTTACACAATTGTTGGTTTTAGTTTCAGATTCGTAGCCCCCCCCCCCCAAGACACACACACTCACACACACACATTTTACACAACTGTTGGTTTTAGTTTCAGATTCGTAACCCCCCCCTCCGAGACAGACACACACACACACACACTACAATTATCGACACATGTTTTATTGCTTCTTGTCGATCTTCATATCTTCATTCCTAATAGTCTGAATATGTCAGTTCGTGCAATGAAAGCTACTTAATATACCATAAAAAAGGGAGAGGTAACAATCAATTACACGAAATGGTTGCGAACTATTTTAAAATTCTTATCACACTATATGCGATTAATACGTCTGTCTCTCAAATTCTGACAGCAAGGTGTCTTTAACCAATGAGCGTTCTCATGTGACAGAGTAAGAGAAATAACTCAAAAGAAAGGTACCTTTACCTTGTGCGGGAGTAATGACAGAGTTGTGTCCCTTATTCAATGTCACATGGGGAAGATTTCGAAAGGATACTTTATTGTCGCTAACTAAAAATAAGGGAAAAGCGATTTTAAACATACTTCTCAAACATCAATGTATGTATGTATTCATTATAAATTTCTAATCAATAAATTCTGCACTCTCAACTGCTAGTTTTATTGGTATGTTATTTATATTGTTGAAGTTGAGAGTTTGTATTAATTTGACGTGAATACCAGTCACATGTTAATTTTACACAGCTTTCAAGTTTGCTTTTTCTTTGTTTCCTTAACGAAAAAAAATGTTTTCAAATGTCATTATTTTCAATTTAGCCAATACCACTTAACGATCAATAATTAAGAGCAGCTCTTGACATAATGAGGAAAGTAAGTGCACCCTCTCGATCAGGTAGCAATTTCGTTTTGAGTTAACTTTGCTTAACTATAACAGAACAAGGCTCCAACAAATGTTTATATATATATATATATATATATATATATATATATATATATATATATATATATATATACACACACACACACACACTTTTTTTGGTTCCATTACATTCTATTGTATATATTTTATTTAATGGATTTGGTATTTGAGGTTTTCGACAACCTGATATTAGAACTTTGTATCTAAAAGCTGACCTAGTTTCTGACCTTAGTTCATGATTGGAAGTAAACAACTTATTTTTAATTTTTCTTTCTTCCTTAGTGTGGGATTCTTAGAGTGAAATCGAGCTTGTACTGGGATTACATAACTTTAAGCATGTAAATAGCTTCTAAATTGTTCTTTCGAAATTCTGATTTACCGGAATTGCGTAGAGGCTAGATTTCACAGTGATGTTTTGGGAGATAATTTCAGCTGGGCTTTCAAACGACTTAGATGTCAGGGTGAATTTTTGTTGTGACCAGTTGGAGTTAAATTTTAATTTTTCTTCAGAGTAGATGGATTCTAAGAGATTAATTCTTTTCCCTGAGAATATTTAAGTGCTTATACAGAATTCATGGACAAAGAAATTTATTGAAATTTTATACGGAATTCAAAACTGGAATATTATTTTCTGTGGTTCAACAAAGAACTGTTGATACTTCAGTACTATGCTGACTATAGCGTACGTCATCGCCTTCCATTTTGGATGTTCGTCGGGATTCCAACTCAAATTCATTTGAACATTCTCTTACTAGGACATCTAATTTTTAATTCTTGGATTATTCTTTGATTAATTTTGGATTTGATTCTTAAAACCATTTTTTTCTCACCTTGTCTTTGTAGCGAAATAATGTATTTGTTACGTTTTAGAAAGCTTGTTGTCTTGACTTTTTTCTTGTTACTGTTTATGAGAGCCTAAAGACGTAACAATACTTTATACCAATAATAGATGCTAAACATTATAATCATCACATGTATATATATATATATATATATATATATATATATATATATATATATATATATATATATATATATATATATATATATATATATATATATATATAATGGCCTGCTCATTTACTGTATGTCAAAATAAAGTATATAAAGGTAGTGTTGATTTTATTTTGATACCTTCTAGGGTTTGATCATCCAGAATTTCCAATGAAAAAATACTAAGAAACAAAACAGAAAACAAGTATGCATGTATGTAGGTAGATATGTCTTGGTGGTATCGTGTTTCATCTAAGAGGAACTTGCGCACGTTCTCTTTCATTTCACATTTATTGATTTCTTTCCATGCATCTTTCATTTTGATTAGATTATAATATCAGCATCATCCGGGTAACACGCATTTTCGAATGTTTTGTACTCTGTCTCAGCATTTAGGTTGCTGTCATCAATTTCATATTTTACATATGTTAGGTCTTTAAAGAAAACTAATTTCTTCAAGATTTCCTCACTGGTTATTTTGGATTTTTGAATATAATCCTTGTATATATCTTAGGAATTGTTAGAAGACCTTTCTAATTCCTTTCAGTCTGAGGTATGATTGATGGGTCTCATTTGGGTTATAGAGTATACAGATTGGCCTTACTTCAGACGTGCATCTCTCAAAAAACTGCTAGCTCCGCTTGGTCATTATCACTTCTTGGGCTTCAGTGGTAAATTATACGAAAACGAGTCGAGAAATCCTTAACTTTTAATATATTTAATAACTGGTTCATTGGACTTTCAGAAGCTGTCACTGCTTACTCTGTCAAAATTCTGTTATAATAACTGCTATTGTTACTGTATTATGGAGAAAAGATGATTTACCGTGTACAAGGGAGCAACCATTTTGGCCAGCTATGTACTTGGATCTTGTACAGGTTCCAAAGATATAATATGTGAAGAAATCTCAGCCACAGTACATGAATATAGTATAGAGATATGACAACATTCTCTCCATTGTGCGTATTGGAAATGCAAGCAACTTCACCGCAGACATGTTGCTCTCTCAGAAGAGCACCCACTTAATGTCAATATCAAACAAATTCGTACAAATCTTTTGAAGTCTTACTACCGAAAAAGTAGCCTTTCTGGGGTTATTTCGTCCTGAGTTATGTCCTTTCGACAAACAGGCAGTAGCGTTGTTGAATTAAATGCTTATCGAACATGTGTGTGTGTGTGAGAGAGAGGGAGGGAGAGGGATAGTTTATACATTTATGACGTTAATAATTGTATGATACATTAATCGTCTGGTGCGAATGTATTTTACCAGCCCTTTAAACTGATGATCATTGGTTATTTCCATTGGGGTGTCAAATGTTTGATACCTACAGGTCTAAGAATAATGCACGTAGAACATATGTCGAAAAAGGATATGAAGAATTGATTTGTAGCATGAATTTATTTATAATTCTTTTAAAGTGCGAGTCGTAGGTGTTTTTTAATTTTACTGCAACATATGATTATACTTTGAATGGCAATATTGTATAGTTGAAATAATTTTACCTTGTCGTACAAAGAAACTTCATAGAAGTTTTGTTGGGTACATCAGTGAACACAACTCCATTCTCACTCTCTCCATTGGAAGACAACATCAAATATGAGTTATCTCTCCTTGATTGACTCTATAAGTTATTGTGGGACACAAGGTACTAATTATACGGAAGAACTGTGAACTGGTCTAGAAATGGGTGAACAAATTATAGAGTATATACGGGTTTGGTGGTCCATAATTGGTTAATAATGAAAACTAAAATTTTAGTATAAATATCTTTTGAGAGCTTATCCTATCTGTAATTTTAAAAAAAATATAGACAAAATTCTATCGATGCAATTTTAGTAATTTTACAGGCTTGACTTAGGAGTACTCAATAATGAAAGTCGCACCTGATTCATTTGGTGCAGAATCAATAAGGTGTTTCATGCACATGTAAATTAAAATAATGCCGCGGGTCACATGGTGTTCTCCACACAGAAGCTTGCACCAAGGATAGTGGTGCATGGTGAAATATAAGTCTGATCATCAGCACCCATAAATTTTACGTTACTGAAATTTGAATATGATGGTGTTTCCATATGTTTACTATGGGAGTTGAATTAGTACCGTGACTCCTGTAACCACATTTGAGAGAAGAGTATTACATCGTGATAATCTGAGAAGTTATTAAAATGAAAACAATCCGCTGATGGGGATGGATAAAGTTTTTACATTTATGGTACCTCAACTTATCTTCGATTATATGATTAAATGATCATGGTTGGGTATTTATGTGTAAATTTCAGCAGTAGTGAAGGGGGACACTTTAGCGACAATGGGAATTAGCATTAAAAACACCCTTGGGACACTTTAGCGACAATGGAAATTTAACATGGAGAAAAATCGTGGGACACTTTAGCGACAAGGGGAATTAACATGGCGAAAAATCGTGGGACACTTTAGCGACAAGGGGAATTTAACATGGGAATAGAGTTTGGGCTTGTTTAGGGACAAGGGGAATTGAACATGGGATTTTTTTTCTTTAAATTTTTAAAAAAAGGGGTAGGCAATTCAAAAGGCTATCTCTTTTCGAGAAATATGGCTGGCCCTGAAAAGGGCCTTTGGTTTTTCTTCTTCTTCTGCTTCTAATTTCTTCTTTTCCTCCACCAACTTCTTATTTTATCTCCAACACTCTTTCTCTTCTTTTTTTTCTCCTTCTCTTCTTTCTTCTCTTCCTCCTCTTCTTTCTTCCTCTTCTCATTTTCCTCTTCTTTTTCAATTTTTTCGTTCCATGTTCTTATTCTTATCTTTTCCTCTTCATCCTCCTTCTCCTCCTTGATCTCTTTCATGACACCACTAATCTTGTCCTTTGCTTTCCTTAAATTGTTAATTTCCATCTTTACACGATGGGGACTATAGGAATAATGGTCTTCAACGAGTCTTATTAGCATCTGTTCCATTATTCCTAAGTTGTCTAAAACGTCTTGCAAGGTTTGTAATTTGTCCATTTGGTTTGACGCCATCTTCTTTTTATTCTTTGCAGAATGGTTTGAACGACCAACACTGTGGGTTCTTATACGAAAAGCGCGAACGTGAAGGAAAACATCCCCCTAAAAAACATAAAATGGATCTTACCTAGATCATGACCCAACAACGCGCGTACGTGAAGGAAAACATCCCCCTACTTTTTTCATATAATAAAACCCTAACTATACTCTTCACATACGCTAAGAAACCCATAATCTACTATTCACACAAACTTACCTCAGCTCTTACTAACACAATCACACAAACACATACCCTCACATTTTTAAGAAAGAGTTAGTGTTTATTTTCACACTACTCTACCTACACACATTGGCAAATGGATCGTTATTTCTTTTCTAGAGTATTGGGTAGCCCTGAAAAGGGCTGTTTTTTTTAACTTCAGAGGCCTTGGTTAATGGTGGCACCTTCCGGGTCTGGCACCACAGACACAACGTCTACTCCAATCATTAGTCCAATTCACATGACTTGTTTGAAGAGCAGACGGTGGGTGAGTGGCTTCACTATCCCACTCCTCCGTTTGCGGAATAGTGAACACTTCTTCCCTCTGTCTTCTTTGTCTTTGTCTTCGTTGTGATTGTGGTTCAGCTACAGGCTGGCAAGATGTCCTTGCCTCAGGTATCACCTTGCACACAGGGTTCATCATAGGGTGACACCTGATCTCTCTCTTTCTTTCATTCTCTTCTTTCATTTTTCTCTCCTCCTCCTCCTGTTCTATTCTCACTTCTTCCACAAGGGCCTCCGCAGTCAGCTCGTTCAGTAGGTATCTGGCATACTCCAGATGCATCTGAAGTTCCATCAATTTAGTCAGTCTGTTGCTCATTTTTTACTGTTGATCAATCAACAAGGGTAGCTAGACTGCCCAGCGAGTTTCAATTTATAGTGAAAGCGCGGACGTGATGGAAAACATCCCCCTAATAACATGAAATTGATCTTACCTGGATCATGACCAAAATCAACAACAACGCGCGGACCTAAAAGAAACACTCGCTCACTTTTTTATGCTACCCATTACTATTTTAAAATTTTTTATAAATCACTTCAATTGACTATCCACATACGCAAAGCAATCCAATCTAACCTAAAATATATACCTCTAACAGCCAAAAAAACTAACATCATTTTAATCTACTATCCACACCAACCTATTTTATCACTTTCAAACACAGAAACACACAAACTCATACCCTCACATTTTTTAAGAAAGAGTTAGTGTTTATTTTCACACTACTCTACCTACACATTGGCAAATTAATAGTTATTTCTTTTCTAGAGTATTGGGTAGCCCTGAAAAGGGCTGTTTTTTTGTTTTGCTATGGCATTCTTTTTTAGTTTCTAAGAATGCGATGTCCTCTGAGGATAGACTTTCTGGCAATAGGTCTGCTTCTTCGGAAAGAGAAGAAGAATTCTTTGGTGTCGATACGGCAATCGACAAAGCCTCTGTCAGCTTCAAGTTGCTGCTGTTGCTGTTGTTGCTGCTGTTGCTGCTGTTGCTGCTGTCTCTGAAGTCTGTACTTCTCTGTCCATTCTTCTTTCTCCCTGTTCATTTCTTCTCTGAAGAGCTCTTCTATCAGGTCTTCAGTGATTTTTAACATTCTCACATTCTCTATTTCTTCTGGCTTCGGTATCAGACTGTGTCTGACCCTATGCAAATTCACGTAGGCTTCGTTGAGCTTAGCTAGTTTGGAGCACATCTTCGTAGGAGGATGAGTCGACAATGGATGGCTAGACTGGAAACAACCCCGGTTCTTAAAGTCAAAGCGCGGACGTGAAGGAAAACATCCCACACGGTTTTCGAGCCACAACGTTCATGAGAGGGATAGTAAGAAATGAAAGAGCATCAATCCAACATTCTTCTAGCTAAACAAAAGACAAAGGCATTTTTTTTCCAAACACAACATTTTTTATTCAAAAATCACTTAACACTAAACAACAACATTTTTAACAATAATATAACACTATAACATCAAACAATTTTTTTCAAATCACAAACATTTTTTTCTCAATTCTCAATCTACTTTGAACAGGGCTGACAACGTTGTGAATGAAATTGTGATTTCCACTGTTGGAAATCATTAGGCCATTGATGGACACTACGTTTCCTAGCTTGAGACAAAAGATAAGCATAATGGTCACAAAACCATCGATCTACTTTCACATCGTTTCTAGCAGAAGAACGAGGATCGAAATGAGTCACTAAATGTTCTAAGGAATAGCCCAGGCTGCGATGATGCAGAAAATACACACAGTATTGTCCAGACACCAAGGAATCTGTGCCTTGTAATTTCACGTTATTGAATCGGGTGGTTTGAGCATTTCTTCTCATAAAGTCGATGATATCCTCTTCCAAAGGGGGCAATCCGTACGAATCGAAATATTCCACACAGCCTTCTTGAGGAAAGTAGACGGCTACCCAGTGGGTTCCTGGGAGATGACTGTCGTCCGTGTTGATCACGTAAGCTTGATGGTCTTGAGGTTTGCGATGAGGGAGTTCATCTTTAGCACAGACGACAGGATTCCAAGAAGCCGTATACGAACTGTGGTTCAAAAGGTAATAAAGTTCCCAGGTATCCATTTGTGTGGTTTTTTTCTTCTTCACAGGTAATAATAAGTCGTCAATTCGATCCTGACTTTTTGCTTGAAAATGTCTGACGAATAAACGGTTATTCGTTCTGTTTCCTCACTCTGATTCAGGAGAGCTTCGATACGATGGATCTCTTGAGTGGTTAATGGTGGACAAGAATGTTCACGCAAGTCTTTATACCACTGGTGCAACACGTCTTTGTTTGAGATGAGACTCCAAGCTTCGTCCAGATACTCGTCCAATTTTTCTTCTTGACTCAACATCAGGCATTTATCGTGTTGAATTTGACTGGGATGATCGTTTTGACATCCATAACAATTTTTCTTGATCAATTCCGTCATTTTGTCGACCAAGTGTTTGGCAAAACAGGAGACTAAATGGGCTTCTTGTTCTGGCCATCTTGACTTCATCATGATCACTTCTTCTTTTTCTACGGTCTCCTCACATTCCATGTCCAAAGTTTCTCCACTAGGTAAAGAGGGATAACAGTCTTCCATGGCTTCTAGTAATCTAGAATGACTTCTCTCAAACTGTTGATTTCTATGGTATTATCGAATTCTGCATACAGGATGACGTTCACTGTGTCTGGTAGAGCACTCGCAAACTGAAGTTCCACACGAATCTGGCCAGATTTTATAGGGTGGAAATGTCCCTCGTCGCTGCCCTGGTCAGGAGTGAAATCAAAAGCCCACAAAGCATAGCCTCCGTCATATTCGTCGTACGTAATGCCGTGACTGGTGTTGGTTCCTAACTGGCCGGTGGCTTCGTACAGGGACAAGTACGATCTCAAGTAATTCGACTTAGTCCTATCGGCGTCATTAAAGACAGGTTCGAAAGGCCGGGTACACAAGGTCTTACCGTCGCGACTGACTTCGATCTTGGACACTTTGTAATGTTTAAACTCAAAAGGATTTTCGTTGTAGACACCATTGAAAGCTGAATTCTTGACGATACCAACAATCAAACGTTTGGGTAACTGTCCTTGGAACAGATGATCTTCGATCTTGGATCGGAGTCCAGAGGCAATGGTGAACGTTTTCACTTCCACGCGTCGTATGGGATACTTGGCGGTTGTTCTGCTCAACGTCTGACTGATGTCGTTACCTACTTTAGGTAACACTTCTACGCGACGCACGTAGAGTCTGGCTTCTTGGATGAAGGTTTTGTAAGTGGAATTTTCTGCAGCCATCAAATGGAAAGCAGCACTACTGCGATTCAATCTCAAGCGGATATCCACCCCGTTCAGCAAATACTTTTCTTGCAACCACATGTCCAAATGCAAGCGATCCATCAGTTCTAAACTACGACTTAGATGAATTTTCTTTCGTCGTTCTACAAATCCCGTTGTATTTGGATCCTCCCCAGCAACAATTGTAGTTTTGTTGAACTTAGTCGCTTGGTCAGGTTTCCATACCACGCAAGCATCTAGATGACTGTCCTTGGCGTTTTTTCCATACGTCAAGAGATTTTCCAGGTACGCTCGATAAGGGTAAGTATCCATGCTGCTGCTGACCAGTTTGTTATTCAAGTACAAGTCCACTTCGCTAAACAAGGAATGCATGAAATTGTTGACGGGAGCTACTACATCATCATTGTCTATGGCTTCGTTGTTCGCTTCGGTTACTTTGACTTTCAAGTACAGGTAACTGCTATTCAGATCGATGTAATCTTCGGGCTGTCCTTTGATTTCAAACTCGATGGGAGCGGAATCCGTCAATGTGGAGATGGGATTAAATTCCACCCACTGGGATTCTTGCATGGTCATCATCGTGGGGGGCATGGCAAACAGATCCAGTTCCGTCTTGGAACAAGCGCAAGACTCTCGGTGCATCATTTTTTTCTCTTTCTCAATAATCGAAAACGTCTAAGTCTCGAACGGTTTTTCTTTTCTTGGCCTTTCTCGCTTGAAGTCTGGTGAAAGGGTGTTTTCTTCGTCGTCTCTTTCTGCCTTGTCCTTGCTGAATGCCTGATTCGGTAGCGTGCAGGGCATTTATAGGTGTGTCTCGTCGGCCTAAAATGTCTTTACCCGTTTGCAGCAAGACATTTTTGCCTGCCCTCATGAAGGCTTCTTTAGGGTTTTGTTTGTCGATGATGACATTTTGGAGAAATTCTTTGCCTTGCGTCAGTGCCGCATCTTTCAAGGCGTGCAATCCGCGTGTCACCATCGGTTTCAACACCGGGGCCACCGAACGAAAGGCCGATTTTAACATGTCTCCTAAACCGTGTCCTCGCTGTCGAGCAACCCCTCGGTACACTGGATACATGACTTACTTACGAGTCGTGAGAGAACCGTTTTCGAAAATGGAGTTTCACCGTGACTTTTCCTTTGGTGAATGGAATATTTTGTCCCAGATCTCCTTTTATAGTAATGTTGACCGTGTCCAAATACGACTTGCTGACCGGCAAATAGTGAGGATGGACAAATTCGCGGTGGACGTGGTAAGTGTTTCCACCTTCCTCGTCAGCGTTTGCGGCAGAATCCACTTTGAAAGGAATGACACGCAGTAACGGTACGGAGGTGTGTCCCACCACGTTGTATTCCACCACATCGGAATACACAAACATCAAATTCAGTCCTTGGTTCAGTTCTACCGGGGTATTAAAATACTGGCCAAAAGACTCGTTGTCGTAAATGATTGATAATTCGGGGTTTTTTTTTTGGTGTTCTACTTTCTTCCTCATCTCCATGTTACCGCCCAACATGTCAAACAATTCATCACAAAAATAGAAACCCATGATTTTATCCTCAGGAAATTTTATCAGGAAGCGACGAGCTGTTTTGTGGTATTCCAGGGTGACAGTTTTGTTCTTGACATTCTTAAAAGCTTCCCCAAACACACCATTAAACCTGGTGGCTATGGTGTTGACCAAATGTTGACCACTAAAATAATACCCTTGGGGAATGAACAAGTGATAGATGGTGTAATGTCGATTTTTTGTGCTAGGGGTTTTATGCTTATATTTGCTATGGGTATCCATCCACTGTTGTATTTGTTCGTCATAAACTTCCACATCAAATTTATTTTGATTGGCAACGACATTGAGGACTTGGGTCGGGTGAATCATTTCGACTAAAGCCACTTCCCAATGGGCTTCGTGATCTAAGGGGATGGCTTGAGGTAATTTGGCCGTGTAACAGCACAACGTGTTGTGGGGAAACACCTCCATGGAACTGTCACTGGGTAAGGTTAAGTAAAATTGGTTTTGGTGACTCATAATTCCAGAGTTCTGTGGCTGTCCGAGGGGATATTACTGGATGTCAGAGGCGTGTCTCCGCCCAAAATGGGGTTCTGGTTGTGGTTGTTGGAGTGGTGACTGGCACTGGCACTGGACACAACGTTCCCGTTCGAGGAGAATTTCAGGGAGGGATTGGGAAGCAGGTAACCGATGCAACTGCTCAATAAAATGGTCCACAATTGTTTGTCTCCTTGTTGCAAACTCAAATTGGCGATGGCTGCCCCGATGACACAATACACCACGAAGATTTGGCAGAAAAAGACAATTTGCGTTTTAGGCACACGTTCTCCACACCACACCCACAAGGGTTGTTTTTGTAAATCTTGCACAGAAGAACTAGGGGAAGAAGGAGTGGTCGACGTAGCTGCGTCTGCTGCTGTGTGAAAGGGCATGATGGTCACTTCTTCTTTTTATAGTCGATGACTTGCGAAGCGTCGATCCAAGAATCGAAACTGGGTGGATATCCTTTCCAACGTACTTTGACTTCTTTGACACGTCGTTTGCCCACTTTACGGGTTCTGCGTTCGAGAATGCTTTCGATGTCGTACACGTCGTCTTCTTTTTTGGTGACACGTTGTAACTCGGGCAAATAAAACGTTCCTTTGAGCACTTCTCCGTTCATGTCTTCCAATTTATAGACGGTAGGATGACGGCCATGCACTCGTCCAGTGACGCGAAACAATTCGGTCGTCCAGTTAGGTAAGTAACCTTTGTCGAAAGTGCGTTTGGTTTTGCCAATGCGCACCCAATCTCCTACGGTCAACTCTTCACTTTTCTTGGGGACAGCCCTCGTCGGGGACGTACCAAACAGGCGCTCAAACACCAACACTTCGTTCTCGGGGGTCACGTCTTGCGGGGCACGTCCGATGCTTCGATGGTAAGATTGGTTGTACGCTTGCACCAGGTGCGGTAAGATGTCGATGTACTTCAGAGTGTGGTGATGCGTAAAATATTTCCACATGCGTTCTTTCAAAGTGCGTTGAAAACGTTCCACGATGCTGGCTTTGGTTTCGGGATTCTCGGTGGTAAAAAAATGAATGTCACGTTTCTTTAATTCTTTTTGGAAAGCTTGGTTCAGAAATTCGGTGCCTTTGTCCGTTTGCCATCGAAGAGGGTGACGACCGCTTTGTTTCAACACCCGTTGCAGGGCTCGCACTAACTCGCTGCTCGATTTGGAAGTCAAGGGCACGACCCAGGCAAATTTGGAAAAGACGTCGATGACACAAAACAAATATTTGTAACCACGATTGTAGCTGGCCAAATGAGAGACATCGGCTAAATCGGCTTGCCATTGATGATCGATGCCTTCCACTTGGGTGCGACTTCTGGCAGACTTGCGTCGAATGGGTTTGTGTAAAGTGTAGGTAGCTTGTTCTTGTAACCATCGTTGCACTTGAGGTAAACGGAGACTTTTCAGTCGCGTTTTGGCAGCACGATACAATTTTTGAACTCCTGCGTAACCTGCAGGATGCGAGGGATCGTAGTAAATGCTGGCTAAGACTTTTTCCATTTTTGTGTTGGTGTGTTAATAAGTCACCCACTCTTCGGTGATACTACTTTGGGTGGGTCGAAAGGGTGGTTTGGAAACGGATTTACGTGTCCGATGGGCTACGGGAGTAGAAGTCGAAGGTAGTGGTGGTGGAGGTGGAGGTGGCAATGGAATGGCTTTGGTTTTCTTTTCTTTTTTCGCTTCTGGTTTCCCTTCTTTCTTTTTCACTTCTGTCGAAGGAGGCGTGGACATCATCTTTTTAACCCAAGCTTTCATTTCTTCTCGTTGGGGTGTGGGGGACGGGGTCAACAAGGATGCTGCAATCTTACTCGAAATGGGAGCTGCTGACGGTGTTTGAAACACTTCGCGCGTCTCTTCTTCCTCAGGTCTTTGTGGGGTAGTATCTCTGGTGACCCTTGGGGATGGTAATGGTGGTGGTGGTAATGATGATGATGGTGCTGGACTTTTCATCAAGGTCTTAAAATCTTTTAGAGTGGGTAAAGCTGTTTCGTCTAAAGCTTTCTGGTGAAAGAGTTGCAGTCTTTGCAAGAGTTGACCGTACTTTTGCGATTTTTCTGTTTCGGACAAATCTTGGCGATCCATCAAGGATTGCAATTCGTGTTGTAACTGGGACATCTCGCTCAAATTGGGATTGGGAGGTAAATGCGGGGTGCGTTGTTCTTGCCAACGATGGTATTCCATCCATCGTTTGTAAGGCACTAAAGCTAGTTTTCGTCCTTCCATGGGGTTGTCAGGGGTGAATTCTGAGATCTTGGGACTTCCGAAGGCCTTTTTATCTTGCTCCCACCAGTCCTCCCAACATGGTTCCCAAGACTCCTTTCAGTATGGGGCCTAACAAGAGAGGTAAAATGCCTCCACGTTGGACCAACATCTTCTTTTTTTGACGAATGGGAATTTTCTTTTGAACCATTTTCCGAAGAACGTGACGATGTTTGCCTAAGCATTGTTTCTGGTGTTTGGACAAAGGGATCGTGCCTTTCAAAACGTTCAAACAACATTCGCACACGGTATCGATGACCTCTTTGGAGGCCGTTTGAATGAGTTTTTTTCGTAGGGGTGGAGAAGCTTTGGACAGGACAGATAACATGTCCCCATGTTTGGCTAAACGTGGTGGCAGTCCTTTCCTTTTTTTTCCTTGGGGTTTTCTGGAGGGTGACATTTTTGCTTGTGGGTTCCGGGACATTCACCGAACAGACACTAACGTCGATGATTTAACGCACACCCTTTTATCTTTTTCTGGGACTATCGCTTTGTCATAAAGGTGACAACGTTTTTCCGAAAATCGCCAAGGAATCCTCCCCTTTGTTGGCGCCTCTTTTTCTTGGAACGACTGTGTCTTTTTTTAGGGTAACGTCGATGCTTGGCGAAGCGCTTTGTCGGATGACGCGTCTGCCTTTGTCTCTTTCTTTTGTGGCTTCTTGGAGGTGACATCTTTTACAAGTTCACTGATACCCCCGACTTGGTCACAGGTCTTTTTATACTGGAACGCGTCGCCACTGATTGTCTTTACGTTTTATCAGTTTGAGGACAGGCATGACACGTCGTGCAGGGGTACGTAACGGACTAAATCGAGCCAGTTCTTGTTTGGACAAATCCAGTAAACTTTGTAACATGCCCGATCTTTCTTGGACTTTGATTTTGGGAGAAGGTACTTTGTGAGCAGCAGCCACTGCCGCTAAATTGGAAGGTCCTGCCACTGGGGAAGTTCTTTTGGGGGTCATCAACGGAGAAGTTCTTGGTGTAATCAACGTCTCCAAGTACTCTTCAGTTCCTGGTGACATCAACAGAGAAGTGGACAAACGTGAGGCTACCGGAGACGTTGTGGCAGGTCGTGGCTTGCGAGTGTAAGGTTGCGTCCTGGCCGAAGTGCCTCTCTTGCGACTAGTTTTCTTCTTCTTCTGTGGACTTTTCTTTTTCTGGGGACTTTTTCTCTGTTTCTTTTTCTGGGGGCTTCTTTTCTTTTTCCGGGGTGATGGTGGTGGTGTCTGGTCAGAGGAGGGTCCTGCCACTGGAGAAGTTATTCTTCTTGGGGACTTGGTCTTTTTCTTTTTCTTCTTGGGGCTTCGTTGAACTTTTGTCTTGGGGATAACTTTGGGGGCATTAGGATCCCATCTTAAGAGTGAGCGAATGATGACCCCTCCTAGAGTACCGCTCCCTCCAGGTTTCAAAATGATTTGTTTTTTGGTTTGAGTGTCGATGCGGGGATCGGCCAGTTGGACCAAAGCGACTTTGTTTCGATCGAAAAAGCGTTGGGTTTGATGAGGAATCTGAATGATTCCTTGGAGTATTTGACGTGCCGTCACCGTGAACCATCGTAAGACTTCTTTGAGACTAGCTTCTAAGACACGAGCTCGTGTTTGTGGATCTTTTTCTCGACTGATGCCATACAAGGCACGAATCAATTTGACGGGAAGATGCGACTGAAGGGACGTCATGTTCACACTGTGTGAGACAGACGAAAAAGGGTCTGAGGTTTTTATAGATTTTTTTCATGGGGAGTGAAATGAAGTCGAGGACGGAGACGTGTACAGGACAGGCCCTCCGTCTTGGCACCAGTGGTGAAATAAGTGGGTACGAAATCGCAAATCCTCGGGAGTCGTAGGTTTCAAATCGACGAGTAAATAGGCGTGTGGCGTTTGAGTGGCATCGTCGTACGCCTGAGTCAGCCAAGGCGTTCCTAACTGTTTGGCTAAGACTTGCACTTGCGATTTATCTCGAGGACTTTTAAACAAGACCACGTAATGCGCATTGAGACTGATGGTGCGATGGGCTTTACTTTGTTGAAACAAATTTTGGGTGATGTAAACGACACTGGCATTACGGTGATGCCCTTTGCGCGTGAACCACAATTTAATTTCTTCTTCGTCTTCTCCTAACATGTCGTCGAAAATGACCAAATGGGTTAGACGGGAGTCAGAGACGATGCCGTCGTCTTCTTTAGGAATGCCTTCCACAAACACGATGGAATCGCCTTGACTTTCTCGCAAAAGGCTGTACGCCGATTGCCATTCTTTGTAACACCACACGATCCGTTGAGGGGGCCGATCGATCAAATGATGTTTATGTTCGATCAAACGTTTGACGAATTCGGTTTTGCCAGAACCGCTAGGTCCAGCAATGAGCATGTTAAAGGGATGGCGAAGATACAAAGCCTCCCAACTGGCACGATCTAAGTGTTCGTCGATGACTTTGACAGTAGAGGAAGAGGGAGCAGAGACAGCAGAGGTAGCCATGGTGTGAGAAATGTCACTTGTGACACGAAAAACAAACAAGACAAGAGTTTATATACTTTTTTCAGAACACGTTTATTGAATGTTTCAAATATGAACACGAAAGACAAAAATACATACAACGCAAATAGTGATGTACAGGAATATAAAACACAGCAAAGCGATCAAAGTGGAATATAAACAAGTGTCTGTACAACATGTTTTGGGTAACGAAGATGTCCTAGGGACAGTGTGTAATGTTCTTACAGTCT
The DNA here is from genome assembly GCA_028554795.2 of Sinohyriopsis cumingii. Classification (NCBI taxonomy): domain Eukaryota; kingdom Metazoa; phylum Mollusca; class Bivalvia; order Unionida; family Unionidae; genus Sinohyriopsis; species Sinohyriopsis cumingii. The sequence goes on from CM068830.1 coordinate 66,383,845, forward strand.
CTACATGAGGTATTGTCACACAAGTGTCCTCCCGGAATGACCTTTCAGGAATGTCCATGACAGTCCTGTCCTGAAGCGAGTGGTTGTTCTCGGTGACGGGTTCTTCTGGCACCGTCACTAACACAGGTTGAAAAGTAACTTTTTTCCTTGAACAACTCTTGTGCATACTGGGCCACTTCTTGGGTCCAAACCTCAAAACCCCCCTTTTTCCAGTCACGAACATCTGTCCAATGAGGGTGTAAGTCACAAGCTACACACACATCGTCATACACGTCTTGGGTAGCTAAAAGTTGACGAATCTTTTTTAACTGTTGAGGTCGAGAAGTATCCAGATGAAACCGCAAGGCTTTGAGCAAAAGGAGTTTTTCGTGACCATTTAAGGCCATGGAGGTGGTAAGTACTGATCGTAAAGAGTCCACAAAGAATCGGCTGGTAAACGAAATCCCAGAAAACAAGTCACTAAGACACACACCACTTGTCGTCCCAAATTGAATGGATACAATTCTTGTAATAATTGATGGTAATGATCCACGGTTTGAATATGGTCATTGAGTTCCTTCCACGGAATCTGTTGAATGATATGTGACATAATCCGTGGCATGGCAACTTGATTTTATAGTGTCTGTTTCGGAAGCAATAAAGGTAATTTCTAACCAAACACGTTCGTTCTCCAGTAGGGAATTTAAATGTTACATACTGTAACTGAAACGTCAGAGTTTGTCTAGATGTTTCGTCTTTTTCTAAGCAGATTCCATGTAACAAATGTTGGTAATCCTTTAACTCGTCTTCCTCAATACGTTGCAGTAAGTGAATCTCCAAGTAACCAAAATTACGAACGTCTAGCCCATCATCATTCATATACTGAAAGTATTCAACAAGGTCTGACCAGTGAAAAAATTTCTGACGAATCAGTCCTCTTATACCATTCAGGTACCAGTGGTTAAAGATCTGGTGACGTAACGGATGCAATTGTTCTTTACGTTTCACTTGTATTTTCACCAGCTCTCGGTAAATCCTTTCTCTCAACTCCTCAGGCAAGCCCAAAATGTACTCTTGTAAAGTATCCATAATTATATACACTGTTTTTGGAATCGTTGGGTGGCGACCAATAGCCTCGTTTAACTTTGTGTCTAATGTAATATCCACTCATAATCAGTCTTCTTGTACTTTGGAACATAGCATAATTTAAAAACGGACGAATCACTTTGAGTTTGCGTTTCACTTGTATTTTGATCAGTTCTCGGTAAATGCGTTCTCTCAACTCCACAGGCAAAGCACGAATGTTCTCTAGCAAAGTATCCATGAATAGGTCATACTAATTCCTCTTTGGTCTGACACAAGAAATGTACTCTTTGCACAAACATGGTTTCACTTCAGTGTCGAATTTAAATCGTTGAGTCACTAATCTACACATTACAATTCGTTCAGAAGTTTCCTCTTTCACCAAGTTGACATTGTGTTCAAGATGTTGGTAATTCGTTAACTCTTCCTCTGGAATTCGATGCAGTACGTTTACAATGATGTAACTACAATCGTCCATACCAAACCAATCCTTTTTAAAACTAGAGGATCGTTGATCAATGTCTGTCCGATGGAACACTTTCAATTGAATCAATCCTTGTATAGCCTTCAGGTACCAGTGGTTCAAACACCGGTGACGTAACGGATGCAATTGTTCTTTACGTTTCACTTGTATTTTGACCAGTTCTCGATAAATGCGTTCTCTCAACTCCACAGGCAAAGCACGAATGTTCTCTTGTAAAGTATCCATGAACAGATTATTATGGTAAGAAGTTACTTCAATGTCTCGGTCCCACTAAGGGTAAGTAATGACAATTCGGTGACCATCGAGCATGTTCAACGTAGGCCGAATCTTGCGGTTCCCAGTGGTGAAGTGACACACCGCAACTGAAGCACTTGACTTTATCTCCTTCGCCCAAGTAGAAAAATCCGGCTCTGGCTAATTCTTCGGGGGTCGGTCCTCCCAAATACTTTGGCCATTTTCCTTTGAACGATTGAAGACGATTTTCAAAGTCGCAGTATTCCGACAAACGCACAGGGAACGAATATTCGTCTTTCACAGGTTCGTTTCGATGAGGGTTGAGTGACATGGGTAGGAGTTTGCTCAGGGCTGGATGACATCCGTAGGGGGGTAGACGTGAAGGTGAACATTCCCCTTTAAAACGAAACCCAGTAAAATGTCCAAGAGGACGAGCGGCATCACTTTCGCATCCCACAGGTTTGACACGCACAGCATCACTTTCCATGATAGGGGTAGGGGCACTAAAGTTCCCATGATGCTTTACGGCATCGCTCAGGTCACAAGGTACAGCATCGTACCCATCGCAAGGCTCACAATCGCATTCCACTTCCGAAGCCTCACACTTGAATTGTGCCCTTCTAAACAACTTGTTCTGTGTTTCTCTGAAAGTATTCATCTTGTTCGCTCGGTCTTGGTAGTCACAATGAACTATCGATCTTGCCTAGGGTTCCTTTTTTATATACAGACCAATACCGACGTGACCGTACGGTAAGGTGAAATGATTGGGAAGTCGAACTCGCTTCTGGTATACAATTTGATAGACTTTTTCCAAGGACCGACTGACGATGTGGTGAGTGGGTAAACGTACAATCTTGTTCGGTTGGTGAGTGGTCACTTTAAAGTTTCCATCCTCTCCCGATTGCAAGGCTTCTTTCAATACCCCAAAGTTGACCACACGACTGGTACGATAATTCAGAGTCAATCCTTTCACTTTGCACGTCGTGTGCACTTCTCCTTGTTTGTCCCGGTATTCGTAGCCGTAATTTTTGGGACCGCCACTGACGAAACTTAGAATCTTGTCGTCGGGATGCTCGTCTGTCCAGGCTCCTAAACGGTCTCCTTCGATGTCAGGGTGATGTTGAATCGGGTGATGGATGTAAATGCAACTGTCCGTGTCAAAGTACAGGACGCGTTCTTCTAACAGTTCTAAAGCTTCGTACAATTTTAAGCGAGCATGAGCTGTCACGTAAGCCGCAATGATGACATTTCCAAAAGGGTCGTCTTGTACAAAGTCCAGATCTTCTTCGTAATTGACCAAGATCAAATTTTCTCGAACGACGTCCACGTGTTTCATGTATTTGGTTTTGTCGTGAATCATCTGGAAGTAGCGGGAAGGTTCTGTCAAATATTCCGTCTTGGGTAAACACGGTCGTTGTGCCATTTTACCCCACAAGCAATTTAACATCACTTTGGCAAACGATCGCCTGCCTTCGTTTTTCTCGATGTGGTCTAAAGTGATGCCTTCTTGTTCGTAGTATTTCTCTTTGAATTGTATTTGGTCTTCGGGAGTGTGACACCAGGAAGGATAGCCGCTGGCTTCTTGCTTCAGTTTCAAAAAGGCATCCACGTAGTCAGCGAAAATGCCTTTCTGACTGGGATCACCCTTGTGGTATTGTTGTGTCTTGGGAAAGTGGCAAATTTCGTACACTTCTAACAGTTGGTATCCCATGTCCAGAGCTTTGAACAATTCCACGCTGACCCAGGTTCCCGTCAAGGCCCGTTCTTCCTGGCTGTGCTGACAAGGCTGGTCTTGGTTGCACGTTTCGGCACAAGTACGGCACAAGGGAAACATCAGTTTGCCTTGACAATGGTGAGGTAAGACGGGATGGTATAGGTTCGTGGGAGGCAAAACTTTGCACTTGATCAAGCCTTCGTATTGTCGAATGTTTTTCAGGTCGATGTGTTCCGTTAACAATTGCGGGTGCCCTACAGGAAAGCGACAATATTTGCACACGTAGGGATACAGCGAACACACGTCCAAGTATTTGATTTCTTCTCCTTTCTCTTCGTCGGCTTGGTACAGCAAACAGGTGGCATTGGTCCTTCCTCCGTACAAACTATCCCTCGGGTTCAGCGGGTCCATGAACTGGTAACTTTCCACGAGGCGTTTAAACTCGGGATCGGTTTTCAAGCGGTGATCGTATTCGTGTTCCCACATTTCCACCACTTGGTATCCTTCCTGTTCTAACTTTAGGCGTCGCTGACAAGTGTCCTGGTACAAGTCTTCCATGGTTCGTTGTAAAAACTGATTTTTAGTACCACGGTCAGGGTAACAGACGGGACATCCGTGAAATAAGCAACCGTTAAACTCGTACACGATCTTGGGGTTTTCTAAGTCCCAGCCATCGACCGAATACGTTCCGATGGTCTTTTCGCCCCCTCCGTTGCGAGCATGCTGAATCCACTTGTCTTCCTTGTCGCACAAGTAATGTAACCAACGTAGGGCTTTGACCGAGTATTGACGTTTGACAAAGTGGGTCGTTTGAGGACTGATGACAGCCACGGTCTTTTCAGGCATGAATCGTTGTCGATACACTAAGGAACACGCTTTGGCAATGGTGCAAGCTTCTTTCAAAGGATCGACCCCTCCGTGTTCCATGAACAGTTCTCGAAATTTTCCACAGCAACGCCGTAAAATGTCCACGTCGGAACGACAATACTTTAACATTTCTTCCTGAAAGTCGAAAGGGTCCGAGGCGTGAATCTGGTACCAAGCGTAGAAAGCTTCTCGTTGTTCGGTACGCATGTTGTCGGGGTCGTAATAGTGAGCCTCTGGTAAATGGGGTAGAACGACATGTTGATTGGCTTCCGTATTGAAAAAGTGTGGAAAGTACCCTTTAGCCATTTCTGTCATTCCAAACGTTTTAGGCATTCGACTCAAAGGCATGGCCAAATAGCTCATCGAATCTTTAAACTGTACTTGTCCCACTTGCATGAAAATGATTTTGGCTCCGTTCAAAGTCACTTTAGGACGCTCGGTGCCTTGTTCCGTATAGTACCTCAAAAGAAACTGTCCATCGTATCCGGAGAAATTGTGAGCCATCACCGTGGCATGACGATGACAATCTCCGTAACGTTCGATGTCCTCTTGGCTCCACGTCTTGTCGACGGGGTCTAAGACCCATTGGGCAAAATCGGCTAGCGTGTTGGGTCCCCGAAAGATTTTTTCACGCCCTCCGGGTATCTTGCTGCAGTGAGGGCAATGACTGAAGATAGGTTCTTGAATGCACTTCTCGCACGCTCGATGAGCCACGCAGAAATTAGGAATGTGAATGCCGGTCTCTTGCATGCATTCGAAATCGAAAAAGATGAAATTGCCTTTCTTCTTGTGACCGTCCTCTTTCTCTGGTGGGGGTTGGTATTTTTGCACGTAACATTGGTGTTCCAAGTCCACGATGTGGTGACAAATGTGACATTTTTTCTTTCCTGAACATACGTGTGCCTTGGTATTATTGGTACGTATGACTTGTTCACACGTAGAGCACAATCTCAGCAGTTGACAAGCGCATTTCTTCTGTGAACCTTGCGTTTTCAGATGTTGTTGGTAACAGGTAGGGCTGACAAACGTGCGCAGACAAGTTGAACAAGGCACTGGTTCTTCGCTCAGACAGGGTGAAGAGGCCAAACATCCTGTGCATTTCGATCCACAATGCTTGTGTTGCTCTCGATTGTTATAACCATGGTCACATTTCTCACAGTAATAACCGTATTTCAGGAATCCGGTGATACTGGTAATGGTATCGAAATGTTCATCGTGATGATAAAGATGAATGTATTTTCCGTCCTTAAAGTCTTGGCCTCGAAACAACAGAGGTCCGCGCACTTCTTGAGGGTGCACTTTCAAGGTGTAGCGTGGAGCTAGGGTATCTTGCAATTTTTGCATCTCAGGAATGCCACAGAGTGTGTCTTTGGACAGTCCGGCTTGTTGCAACAGGAGTTCTGCTTCGTTTCGTTGTTTGGCTCGATCGGATCGTCGAATAGTTTTCCAGGTTCTTTTCCATTCTACCGTGTCGTTCTTGTTGGCATAGGTTCGTCCCACCACGATGGCACGGGCTAAACACATCTGGTCATGAGAGTTGTTAATTCGGACAAGACTCTTTTTGGTGTTGCGAAGGTCGTCCACCAATAACATCTTTTTGCGTCCTGTCCCTTGAGGAGGAGAGACGTGGGTCATGTCCAGTGTGGCTTTACCATCGGTGATGTCAAACTGATCATTAGATTGTTGTACGTGTTGAATCTTGTCCATGACTTTGGAAGCAGTCAATTCTGCAGGGGTGCTAAACTCGATCCAAACAGGGGATTTCAAACCGTCGTGTTGTATGGAAAGTCTCAAACGATCGTCTTCTTTGGGTTGACATTGTCGCTTGAGTGCAGTGAGCAAAGAATCCCACACCTCAGTGATGAACACTTCTGCTTTCTCTAACGGCACTTCAGCCTTGAAATCTTTAAACTTCACCGTGTATTTGTAAGCCGTGGTTCTAAATTTTCTAGAGGAGCGCTTTTCCGTCTCTCGAATGGAATAGTACTTTTCAGGGTTGACAAAGGGTGGTGAACTTGGTTTAGAGGGTTCGGATTCTGGTTCACTCATGTCCTCTTCAAAATCACTGGCATGAATTTGTGCCAAGATTTCAGCCCTGGTACGAGGCGATAGATCACGTTTCTGCCTCTTACTTTCTTCTTCTTCTTTCTTCTCGAATGAATGGGATCGTTTCATCTTGAAAGCAAAAAGTCAAATGACTCAAGTTCAAACACCATAAACTACTTTATAGTTATAGCAGACCAGCGTATATAAAAGGGTGTGTGTCTTGTCCTTTCACTATTCATTTCACTCTCAAGCCGAGCACAACGATGGAAGAGACTGACCAGATGGAACGTTCCGTCAGAGCTTTGCGAGGGGTCATTAGAAAATTCTCTTCAGACCAGCCTACGGACTACTCTCCTTCCTTTAGAGATAAAAGTCAAGATACTTGCTATATCTGTCAAAAGAAAGGGCATTGGTCTTCAGAGTGTCCAGACCGTCAAAAAAGAAAAAAAAAAACAGGGGATAAAAAAGACAAAAGTCAAGATACCTGTTATTATTGTAAAGAAAAAGGACATTGGTCTCCAGATTGCCCAAAAAAGAAACAAGAGGAGTCAGAAGAAAAGAGGAATTCTTCAGAAGAAGAGAGGGATTCTTCAGAGGAAGAGAGGGATTCTTCTGAGGAAGAAAGAAGACAGGTGAAGAAAAAGAAACAGGAGAAAAAAAGAAGAAGGGAAGAAAGCGAGGAGGAAGAAGAGGAAAAGAGTGTGACGGTGAAGAAATTAAAAAAACAGAGAGACTAAACAAGGAGAAAAGAAGAAATCAATGAACTTTTTATTAAAGTGTTGTGTTGTGAATTGTGAATTGGATTGTAAAAAATGGAGAAAAGAATAAATGAATGATATAAGGTAAGAGTCTTTGAGTTTTGATTTTAAAATAAGAAGCTACACTCACGCACTCATACACAGACACGTACTATAAGGGTAACATGGGTGAGGTTATTTTTGAGTTATTGGCAAATTGAAATTGTATTTCTTTTCGAGAAATGTGGGTGGCCCTGAAAAGGGCCTTTTTCTTTATGGTGCAGGGGTGAGTTTAAGCAATCAATTTTAACTGCCTTAAGCCTTTGCCACGGCCAAGGCCTACTTCTGGACTGCGTAATGATGATAATGATTGGGTTGAAATCACTAAGGGTGGTACGGTAGGCTTAGTCACAGGGTTGACATGTTTGGCTCGGGAAGGTCGTATTCTCTTCGGTCGTGATAAAGAAGTCTGATACATTTGTTTCAAACTTCTTAACTCCGCTAAAATGTCCAACAGTACCGTGACCGTTTGATTTTCACCCTCTTGTTTCTTTGCTGCTACTACTTCTTCTTGCTGTTGCTGCTGTTGTTTTTTTCTGACCTCTTCTTCTTGCTGCTGTTGCTGTAGGAGAAAAACTTGTTCGGCTTCCTTTTGTCGTTGTATAAATTTCTCCAATTCTTCTTTCTGTCTCTGTCTAAAATTCTCCACTTGCGGTAATGAAGAAGGTAACGAAGGTTCCGGAACAAATTCTTGCGAGGAGAGAAAATCCACAAAATCCCAATTCACCTCTTCTGAAAGTAAGTCCGGGTTCCCTTGGACGGTCTCCCCTGCTGGTGCACCCCACTGGATCGTTTTCTGAGTTTCCGTCATGTTGAATCACTGTCGCATAGATTGACTGCACACAAGCGCTAGCGAATCTATATTGACTACGTGACGTCACAGACTGCTCTCTTCGGATTGGATGCGGGCTGACTGAATTCTGTAACGCGTGTTCGGATTGGTGAATGAACTCAATCCGTTTCAATCCTTTCTGTCCCTATAAATAAGCGCTGTTCACTGCATTGATTCACCTATTCTCGGAGCCTCAACATGTGGACAGACGTTGAATCTTCAACCCTTGTGTCAACAATGATGTTCAGGACGGACATGCTCATGTATGTCCGATCCAAGTGGACCGTTGTCCACAGGACCAACAGCAGCCTGTGGATAAGAAGAGTCTATATAGAGAGACAAGGTTGCCTCAAGAGGACTCTGATGTATGGCCCTGCTGTAAGACGAAGTTTGAGGAAAAGAAGATGTCGCAAATGCCCTCTATGTTAAGGGCATATTAACATAAACCAAAGGCCCTTTTCAGGGCCAGCCATATTTCTCGAAAAGAGATAGCCTTTCCATTGCCTACCCTTTTTTAAAAAAAAATTTTTAAAAAAAAATAAAAAAATCCCATGTTAAATTCCCCTTGTCGCTAAAGTGTCCCACGATTTTTCGCCATGTTAATTCCCCTTGTCGCTAAAGTGTCCCACGATTTTTCTCCATGTTAAATTTCCATTGTCGCTAAAGTGTCCCAAGGGTGTTTTTAATGCTAATTCCCATTGTCGCTAAAGTGTCCCCCTTCACTACTTTCAGCTAATAACTAAAAAAGTAAATAAACTTCTTATATGTCATCACTTCAGCAGATTTAATTTAAAAAAATCCACTTTTAGATAGATCGAAGTTCGCTTTGATTTGCCTCTTATCTGTGACCGAAGATATAGCCCGATCTTCGCTAGCAAAGAGAATATAGATTATATAGTAATATAGGGTAGATTGTTAGAACAGTTCATGGCAGTGATACATTGTTATGATGATTATTTTAATATAACAAATTGGTTGTTGCTGTTTAAACTTGGCATTTTGTTTCAATGTTTGCACAATGCACGTGCTGTTATAGCAATCGTTGAGTTCAACGCATTACGATCTCTGAAAAGCAAAAACCGTGTCCAATCCATCATTTGTTCGACATATGTCCCTTACCGTTAATAATAGCCAGTGAAACATTCTCGAGGCAAATGTAATAATTTCAATTTGAACAGCTTTCTTTTGCAAAAGGGATGAGTGTTGAAATGCAGGAATGACTGTGCAATTATCTTGTGTTAACTTCTAATAGCGATTTTAATCGGGGGTTGCACGTATTTGGTCGGAAATCACAAAGGTGGGTGGGACTTGCTATTATTATAGTTGACGACGTTGGTAGAGACAAAGCTTCACATAAAAAATTATTTGGTAACTGGGAACCAAAAATAGTCCACATAATTTATCAACGTATGAAAGATTCATTGTCAGTATCACGTGAGCGTTTCTATCTAATCAGATTGCAGAAACTTCGGTCCAGTCATAACAACTGCATTATTTTATTTTAAAAATCGTCATGAAGTAAGGATTTAAAAAGTCATACAGTATCAAGAGAAGACACGAGGTCTAAAAGAAAAAGTGTGTATATGAAATGGTGTCTGTTATAATAATCGGGTATTGGTTATTCATGAATTTGTTGCAATACATTTACTGTACTAATTGAACTATAACACTAGTCGGACGCATGATGGTGGCATTTTGTGTTTCAGAAGAATCTCGTTCTTTGCATATAATACCATTATTAGATATTTCAATAAAATGAATACAAAAGAAGGTGATTTCATGTTAGACTGGGATTACATAAGGTCGAGTGTAAGTGTGGAATTAGTAAGGTCCACAAATTAATAATAACTCATTACTAAAGGAATTGACTGTGTTTTGAGTTGCCTCTTATTCACCATTTATTCTCGAGAATGCTCTTCGTGGATTATTTTTGAAAACCAGATCGATCGATCGAGAGAAATTTATAACAATAACTGATGTTAAGCACCATAATCATCACATGGGAAAATATTTTTTGTTTCTCTATATGGCGCACATAACTACTTATATAGGTATATTATTGAGCGGTTTTGAGACAAAGACTGAAAATGATGAAGTATAAGGGAACTCTATTAAGAATTATAAGAAGGGAGTAACATGATGTATCTTTATATGAATAATCTGTATGTGCGTACGTGTGTGCGTATGTATGTATGTATGTATGTATGTATGTATCATAGTTTAGACTAAATTTATATTCTACCGTTTTTCTATATTCTACCTTTATATTCTAAATTATTTTACTTGCATCTTTTTCATTAATT